>CM029023.1:170387431-170880353 GCA_016801055.1 Panax notoginseng | reverse complement strand
TTAACGGTAACAACTACGCCGTTATTTATAAATACAACTTATACTTGTCGTTTTCTTCATCCAATCGCTTTCCGTTATGGGTGTGACACCCCAAAATAGGTCCATTCCACCCAACCCATTCTGAGTCGTCATTACATGGTACAGAAAACAACTATAACTTATTTCAACAATTGTCGTTGCAAAATACAAAACACCTATGTTGTGAGTCTGGATACAAATATTTACCAAATGTGATCATGTTCAACTGTGACGCCCCAAAATAGGTATACATCACCAATCTTGGGTAGTCAGATACATAATACAGATTCAAATACAACTTACTAATACAACTGTCGTGTACAATACGACAAAATATAAACTGTGAGTTTATAATAATATTATCTTCTAGAGAGTTTTCATACTCAAAAGGAGTCCTCATTATTTTTTTTAAACACACTACTACATAGAATAGTGAGGACTACTAACTAATACTATCCTTCGAACCATCACTCCGTTCCTCGACTTGCCCCAGCTACTTCTCATTTCCTGAAGAACAGTGAAAGGAACGGGTGTGAGCTCAACTAGCCAGTAAGAATTATTTTGACTAAGATAATGCAGAATAATTATCATTAGCCTTCAAAATGTTAAACTGTTAAAATATAATAGACATCAAGTTTTACTGCAGCGAAACAAGCAATCCATTAAAAGAGTCAAGTAGAAAATAAACTCTACTATCTTTTATGATTTAAAAGTTTTTTCAACACTGTGATCGCTGAGACTCAGCTTAATAAAATAGTTTCATCATCGAATCACCCCTGCACTACGGCCAAGGATATTCGTGTATTCATTATTGGTCATGATCATGCCAACAACTGTCCTTCAATGCACTACGGGCCACTGAGGACTTTTACCACATTATTGTAACATTTACGGTCATGATTTTACCGAATAATCCCTGGTATAATCATTCCAAGTCCATCTATCATACATGCCAAGATGACTTTCAACATTTTTTAAACATGAGGATGATGACAATGATATAAGAATTCAATTAAAACAATTAGTTCAGAATTAATTTATCCAAGAATTAACAACGTCCAAATTGTCAACATGATACTGCTTTGTGGAATAAAATTCAAGAATACTTAGAAGAATATTTTTATGAAAAGATACTGGATGAAACGTGTGACAACCCCAAAATAGGTCCATTCAGTCCAACCTATTCTGAGTCGCCAAATACATGGTACAGAAAATAACTACAACTTTATTACAACAATTGTCGTGCAAAATACAACAACACATATGCTGTGAGTTTGGATACAAATATATACCAAATGTGACTCATGTTCCAATCGTGGACATCACCTCACAATGACACCTTACATAAAGGTATAGTCAAAAACTGTTTTGGAAATTAGAATCTTTGGAAAGTGCTTAAGGAAACCTTCGTACATGGGAGGCCATGCTTCTAGGTTGTGATAGATATCATATGGCCACAGAATTATCCTTGGTTTACCCAATAGACCCCAAAGAAAAACGAGAAGATTACTATCATATTCTTCCCAATGGTGAGTCTTCTCTTGACATATCATTATCTCTACTGTCTCTAATTGAGAATTATACTTCAAACAAACACCAAGATTATATAGATAGTGCCCATAGATATACTCAGTAAGTGGATGAGCACAACCCTGTCCTATGATGACACGAGGTTGTATGTCATTAGACATCTTGTATGATAGTGACAAAACACCCTTCCAACGTTGGGTTCGCCTCACCCTATTTTCTTCACCAAATATAACTACTAAATGATGACCACCGTTCTATTTCCTTGTTACCTCCGCTCGACCCAGCTACACTCTTATTACCTGAAAGGAATTGAGAAGCAAAAGGGTGAGCACAACTAGCTCAGTAAAGAATATCATGACTAAAGATAATTAAATTATCAATAGCCTTCATCAATAATAAATCAGAGATTTAGAACATATGGTAAATGATAAAAATTTCAACCATAGTTGCAGCGGAACATGCAATCCATTAGAAGAGTCAAATAGACCATAAAGCCCATTATCTCTTCCATGTTAAAAATCCACCAACAATGTTTTATCCATGTAACATCACTCAATAGTTCCTTTCCACAATCATATGAATAACTCATAATCATAATTGTGACTCTAAATTTTTCTTCGTACCCAGGACGAAGAATATTTTCATCACCTGTCTTTACCTGAAACATCAAAGATCATGGTTATACCAAATCACAATTCCTGTTTATAATCATACTAACAAATCCATCTTTGCACTACGGGCCAAAGATATTCATCAACAAACCATCTTTGCACTACGGGCCAAAGATATTCAACAACAGTTCATCTTTGCACTACAGGCCAAAGATATTCAACAACAAACCATCTTTGCACTACGGGCCAAAGATATTCAACAACAGTTCATCTTTGCACTACAGGCCAAAGATATTCAACAACAGTTCATCTTTGCACTACAGGCCAAAGATATTCATCAACAATTCATATTTGCACTACAGGCCAAATATATTCATATCTCAAAGAAATATATAATCATTTCAGAATTTATATAAACAATAATTATAACCATGTTGATCAATTCACCTTTGCACTTAAGCTTAAGATATTCAATTATAAATTCAATGGTCATGATCATACCAGTCACAATTCAACTTTGCACTACAGGCCAAAGAGAACCCTAGTCATGATCATACCAATAATCTACCCATCTTTACACTCCAGTGAAAGAGAATTTCAACATCAGGGTTATAAAAATGTTATATAAGATGATAAAAATAATATGATCAACATATAGTTTTAATCTCAAGAGTAATATTCGTAACTCATGAATAGTAAATCGTGAATAGTAACTCATGAATAGTAACTCGACACAAAAAGGTAGAAATTCCACAATAAAATCTATACCAGTATTTCGGTATAATGATATTGAAAGAATAATATTTCTTAAGCTTATAAACAATTTATTTAAATTGTTTACACTTTACTAATTAATGCATTTAATCATCATAAAATGCCAACTCTTACAATTTCATCATCAATAACCAAAACTCTCATCAAAAATCTGCATATACCTCATATAGGATTCTCAAGCCATAAAATCCTATTTTCCAATTTTCTTTCTTCACAAAACATATTTAATTCATTTACTCATAACTAGACCATTTTCATGAAAAATACCAAATCAGTTCCAAAAATATTTCTTTTTTGGGATTTAGCATAATATAGTCCCATATTGAACATATATTTTTCTCAGAATTTTTAAAAGTCATTTACTATTTTTCATATGGCCAAAATAGTCGAATATTTAGACATTTATCAAAAATTGTACTTTTGTCTAAAAGTTCTAAAATTTACAGAGTATACTTCTATCATATACATGTACTCCCAATAAAAATTTCATCAATTTTGGAGTTAACCACAAGGAATTATAAGCAGTTACTTTTAAAATAGTCTTTTCTCATAAAATTCATAACTCTCAATCTATACATCCAAAATTCACCATTTTTGGACACAATCAATAAAACTCATCAAAATATCATTTCAAATTTTTCCAGAATTTTTGACGTTCAGAAAAATTACGAAACTGAAAAACATAACAACTCTTAAAATCCCTTACTATCCCTTACAATCCCTTACTATCCCTTACCTCAAAAGAGCAGTACTTCTGACTGGATATCGGATATGATGCTGAAGGAAACTTGCACTGATGAATACCAACTCACCAAGTATCTAAATACTCATAAAATATGCTTCATAATATAGAGAGAGAAAGAGAGAAAACTTATGTTTCTGGTGTGATTTTCAATTCTAACTTAGCCCTCTATTTATAGGAAAATTTTGGTAGGTTTGACCTGCAACCTGATGGCTTTACCTGCTACTATTCCCACCCACCACATTTGAAATATAATTCAGCACATTTCTTCACCAACCACAAGTGGAGCCCACCAATTCTAGAATTTTCCACCAAAATGATTAACTCCGAAAATTCAACAATTTCTGAACCAGTCATCTCGTAAAATTCATAATAAATCATACGTTCATTTTTAACGGTTCAAAATTTGTGGACATATACTCAACTTATATATGTATAACATATCCAAAAATTATCACGATCCAACGGTCAGATTAAAAATTATAACCCCCGTAAAATATCTCAAAAATCCTGATTTTTAATACCTCCATTCCGATAAAAATACTGATAAAAACCTCAACATTAACTCCTTTATTTTAACCACAAAAATATATCCCTAATTTATATCCACATAAAATAAATATTTCCTTATCATATGAATCAATAATTAATTATTCACAAATAATATTACAGAATCACATTTATGACAACCAGGCCGTTCCCAGGAAAGAGGGGGCTTTCCAATAAGGATTTTTCCTTACTGGCGCGCAATTAGATGACCAAACCTCTCCTTAGACAGAACTTTCTAGACATTGCCAATAATGCTATCTAATAATATTATTCAAATAATATGAATTATTGATCTGATAATAGAAAATATTGTGCAGCAACAATTATTGAAACAACAATAATATAAAATATCAATGCAACAATTATTGAATCAATAAAATAAAATATTGAACAGTAATTACTGTAACAATTATTGAGTAGTGCCTTCTTACGTAAGAATCAATAATTTCAAAAATACTATGCAATACCGTGTGCTACTGTGCAATACCGCGTATTACTGTATTTTAACCACCGGATATTTCAACAGTGTTAACGATAACAACTACGCCGTTATTTGTAAAAACTCAAATTTGTCGTTTTCCTTCACCCGACAGTTATTCGTTATGGGGCCCACAAATAGCTACGCCGTCGTACGAATATTCCCCGACAGAAAGAATATTCCACGACCAAACGAATATTCCCCGACAACAATGATTATTTTATAACCACTTGCTTATTTTGAAAAAAAATTTACATTTCACCCATAACTTTAAACTTTTATCAATTTAATCATTTACTAAATAGTAATTATAAGAAAAATTGAATACTTTTATTTCATAAAATTCGGGGTCTTACAAAACGCAATTATCAAGGATATTCCACAAATTTCATGGAGTATAGAAGTCAAAACTTAACCAACTGAGTATAATAAATAATGGAATAACAAAAGAAATCACCATGCATGCGATAGACCGCACAGACAGGTTATTCCAACAGAATAATAAATAATGGAACCAGGTCCGGCGTAAACGCACAGACAGGATATTCTGACAGAATAATAAATAATGGAACCAGGTCCGGTGTAAAAATACAGACAAGATGTTCCAACAGAATAATAAATAATGGAACCAGGTCCGGTGTAAACACACAGACAGGATGTTCCAACAGAATAATAACAAGACGGAACCAGGTCTGGTGTAAAACACACAGACAGGATGTTCCAACAGAATAATAATAAAACGGAACCAGGTCCGGTGTAAAAACACACAGACAGGATGTTCCAACAGAATAATAATAAAAACGGAACCAGGTCCGGTGTAAAACACACAGACAGGATGTTCCAACAGAATAATAGAAGAATGTCACCAAGTATAGGGTAGATCCGCGTATACAGGTTATTCCAACAGAATAATAAGAAATGGAATAACAACAGTTCTCTTCATGAATAAGAAAGAATAACACCCCTTACCGTTTTAAAGACGAGCTGAAATAAGGAAGTAGTTAAGTAGCAGAATACTCTTCTTCTCTCTCTCTATAGTTTCTCTCTATAGGTTCTCTCTCTAGAGTTCAATGAATTCGTAAGAAATAATGAAGGAATGAGCTGCTATTTATAGAAAAATAGAATGCATAGTAACTAATCAATGAACGGTCCAGATTGATTACTTTAATCAGACGGTCCATATTTAAAGAAAAATCTTTTAAATAAAATATAATATATTCTATTTATAGAATAACTTTAATAAAGTATTCTGTTTTATATAAAAAGATATTTCTGTTTTATTACGTTAATAATACGAATAAAACAAAACGTCATTATCGCTAAATAATTCATATTATTAACTGACAATAATTGAATCAAACTGAGTGACTTCTCACATAAGCATTAATAATCAATACCGTGTGCTACTATGCAACCACACGTATTACTGTACTTTTACTACCGAGTAGTTCAACAGTAACAATGGTAAAATTTCTGCCGTTATTTTTTAATAAAATATTTTTGTCGTTTTCTCAATCCGACAATAATTCTGTTGTGGGGTCCCACCAATGATTGTGTCGTTGTACGAATATTCCCTGTTAAAACGAATATTCCCCGACCAATCGAATATTATATAACAACTTGCGTACTTTGAAAAATTTATAAATATTACCCACAACTATAACATTATATCAAATTAACTCCATAATATTCAAAAATGATATTTATAGAAAATTCATCTTTATTTATAAAAGTTAGGGTCTTACAACCTCTCCTTCTTATGAAATTTTGCCCTCGAAATTAGGGTACGTACCTGGTATGTCGAAGAGGTAAGGATACCTTGATTTCATTTCAGATTCTAACTCCCAAGTCATTTCCTCAGCATCGTGGTTTCTCCACAAAACTTTGACTTGAGGTATAACCTTGGAGCGTAGAATATGTTCCTTCTTATCCAAGATTTGAACAGGAACTTCTTCATACGTCAAATCCTCCGCTATTTCGTCCGGTTCTAACTCAATAATGTGGTTCGGGTCTTCCACATATTTGCGTAACATGGATATGTGAAAAACGTTATGAACACGAGACATACTTAACGGTAAAGCGAGTCTATAAGCCACAGTTCCTACTCGATCGAGGATTAAAAATGGACCGATGAATCGAGGATTGAGCTTTCCTCTCTTTCCAAATCTCGTAACTCCTTTCCATGGAGCAACACGTAAGAACACATGATCTCCTACATCAAATTCCACTTCCTTTCGATGAAGATCAGCATAACTCTTTTGTCGATCTTGTGAGGTTTTTATACGTTGTCGGATCGATTGAATCTTTTCTGTAGTCATACGTACCAACTCCGGTCCCAACAATGTTGCTTCACCCACCTCATCCCAGCATACTGGAGAACGACATTTTCTTCCATACAATGCTTCGAATGGAGCCATGCCAATACTTGCTTGATAACTGTTGTTGTAGGAAAACTCCACCAATGGTAAGAACTTGTCCCAACTTCCCTTGAAGTCAAAGACACAGAGTCTTAATAGATCTTCAAGAGTTTGAATAGTCCTCTCTGATTGTCCGTCCGTCTGAGGATGATATGCTGAACTAAATCGTAAATCCGTGCTCATAGCTTTTTGTAAACTAACCCAAAATCGTGAAGTGAATCTTGGGTCTCGGTCAGAAACTATGGATACTGGCATACCATGCAGTCTTACAATTTCGTTTATATACATACGAGCAAGACGTTCAAGTGTATAAGTTTCTCGTATCGGTAAGAAATGAGCAGACTTGGTCAATCTATCAACAATGACCCAAATTGCATCAATACTTGAGAAACCCTAGGAAGACCGGTAACGAAATCCATGGTAATGTGCTCCCACTTCCATTCTGGAATTTCAAGTGGTTGCAATGGACCTTTTGGTACTTGATGCTCCGCTTTGACTCGTTGACAAGTTAGACACCTTGAGATAAACAACGCTATCTCTCTCTTCATATTGCTCCACCAAAATGTATGACGAAGATCATGATACATTTTGGTACTTCCAGGATGGATTGCAAACGGTGTGTTGTGCGCCTCCATCATGATTTCATACTTTAAATCAGGGTTGTTAGGAACACAAAGTCTGGAGTTGACTCGAAGTATTCCTTCTTCATCGATTCTTGCTTCCGGCATAGCACCTTCTTGCACTTTCTTCCTCATACGCATCAGCTCTAGGTCTGTAGCTTGAGCAGCTTTAACTTTATCGATTAAAGTCGGTTCTACTCGTATATTCGCCATCATCACATGGGTCCCTGGAGTCTTTAACTCTATCTCCATCCTTTGCAAATCACACAAAATGGGCCTTTGTGTTGACAATATCGCACTCGTACTTGCATATGTTCTTCTACTCAATGCGTCAGCTACCACGTTCGCTTTTCCAGGATGATATTGAATGGTATGATCATAATCTTTCAACAGTTCAAGCCAACGTCGTTGTCGCATGTTGAGTTCCTTTGGAGTGAAGAAATATTTGAGGCTTTTATGATCCGTAAAGATCTCCACCTTCTCCCCATACAAGTAATGCCTCCAAATTTTAAGTGCAAAGACAACAGCTGCCAACTCTAGATCATGAGTACGATAATTCCTCTCATATTCCTTGAGTTGTCTTGATGCATAGGCTATGACTTTTTCATGTTGTATGAGAACGCATCCCAACCCTTTGCTCGAAGCATCACTGTAGATGATAAATCCCTCCGAGCCAGATGGTATTGTTAGAACAGGTGCTGAAATGAGTCTCCTCTTGAGTTCTTGAAAACTCTGCTCACATTCTTCGCTCCAACCGAACTTTGTATCTTTCCGAGTCAGCTGAGTTAATGGAGTAGCGATTCGAGAAAATCCTTCCACGAATCTCCGATAATAACCAGCTAAACCAAGAAAGCTACGTACCTCGGTCACTGATTTAGGTTGCTCCCAGCTTTGAATAGCTTCAATCTTTGCCGGGTCAATCGATATTCCACGGCTTGATACTACGTGCCCAAGGAATGCTACCTCTTCCAGCCAGAACTCGCATTTCTTCAACTTGGCATAAAGTTTGTATTCACGAAGCTTTTGGAGTACCAACCTCAAGTGTTGCTCATGATCTTCACGGCTTTTGGAATAAACAAGGATGTCATCGATAAAGACGACCACAAAGTGATCCAAATATTCCTTGAATACCCTGTTCATCATATCCATGAAGGCAGCAGGAGCATTAGTCAATCCAAAAGACATAACTAAGAATTCATAATGCCCATACCGAGTTCTGAAGGCAGTCTTTGGAATATCCTCAGTTCTAACCTTCAGCTGATGATATCCAGAACGAAGATCGATCTTTGAAAAGAATTGTGCTCCTTGCAACTGGTCAAACAGGTCATCAATACGTCGCAATGGGTACCTATTTTTGATGGTGACATGATTCAACTCCCGATAATCAATACAAAGTCGCATACTCCCATCTTTCTTCTTCACGAACAGAACAGGAGCACCCCAAGGAGAAGTACTAGGACGAATACAACCAATGTCTAACAATTCCTGCAATTGGGTCTTTAACTCCTGAAGTTCAATAGGAGTCATTCGATATGGGGCTTTGAAAATGAGTTTTGTACCGGGTTCAAGGTCGATACAAAATTCAATTTCACGCTCTGGGGGTAGGCCAGGAAGTTCTTCGGGAAATACGTCAGGAAATTTATTAACAACAGAAATATCATTCAAAGCTGACGTATTTTTGTTTAGATCTGTGATATGAGCTAAGAAAGCTTGACATCCGTTTTTCAATAAACGAATAGATTTATGGCTTGAGATGACAGCGATTGATTTTAATGGTTTGGTTGCTTGAATTCGCATAATAGGCCGATTAGGAATATGAAAGCTAACAACCTTACGAAAATAATCAATTTTTGCATGATGAGTAGTTAACCAATCAATCTCTAGAATCACGTCAAATGCAAGTATTTTTAATGAAATAAGATCGACAGGTAATGTGTGGGTACCAACTTGAACCAAAAAAGACTTATAAACCGTGGATGTAATGAAGGTTTCTCCCAATGGAGTTTCAACTGCTAAGTCAAAGTCTAATTTCTCCGGAATCAAATTTAATCGATGAGCGCAAGTAGGAGAAATAAAAGAATGGGTAGAACCGGTATCAAATAAAGTATAAACTTCTTTAGAGTTTATAATAAGCTTACCCGTGATGACCTCATTCGGGTTCTTTGCTCTCTGGGAGTTCACAACAAACGCTCTCCCTTGCATAACCGGTTTTGACTTTTCTGGGACGGCTTTTGGTGTCTCCATCCTAGCTGTATTTGTCTTCGGTAAACGACAAAATCGGGCTAAATGACCTTCTCTTCCACAATTATAACATGCTTTGGACGGCATCGCGCAGTTTGGACTGATGTGCCCCTCCCCTCCGCATTTGAAACATATAATAGGTGGTCGTTCTCCTTCCTTAACGACAGGTGCTGGTGCTGACGTCTTTCCATCATTGTTGAATCTCCTCTTCTTGAAATGTCCATTCTTATTGTTTTGGCCCTGATTACCACCGAAGTGGTTACCATTTCTGGCATGTTGATTCCCTCCACGCTTGTTGTCACCGCTTCGATGACTGCTCTCACTGGTATTATCATTTTGCCGGCTGCTCTCTTTTGGTTGCGTTGTCTCGTTATCGCGCTCCACCAACTGAGCCCTATTTACAACATCTGAATACAAACACAGTTTATGAGAAACAAGGTGTTGACGTATCTCCGGCTTCAAACCTCCTAAAAACATCCGCGTCATTCTTTCTTCATTATCCACCAGGTGGGACGCAAACCGGGATAACTCCGTAAATTTTGCCTCGTACTGCGACATGGTCATATTATTCTGCTCTAATTTGATGAACTCCACCTCCTTCATGTGAAGAATACTCTCGGGAAAGTATTTGTCGTTAAACAGCTCTTGGAACTTCTCCCAAGACATCTTCAGTGCTGCAGGTTGAGTACGCTTTATCGATTCCCACCAGTAATCTGCCTCTCCTCGCAACATAAAGGCGGCAAAGGGAACCTTTTGCTCCTCGGAGCAACCCAAGACATCAAATATCTTGGTGATCTGCTTTATCCATGTTTCAGCTACAAGTGGTTTGGGTTCTCCCTTAAACTCCGGTGGTCCCAGCTCCTTAAACTGCTTAGCAGTGACCGCCTGAGAGTTTCCAGTATTTTCACCTACGTTGTGGACAGGAGCCGCTTTCACCTGTTGTTGCATGAATTGCATAAAACCTCTGAACATTCCATCATTCATCATCTGGTCAGTGTTGTTGTTTGCATGAGGATTGTCACCTTCCTGATGAACATTATCCTGATTATTGATATGTGGTGAATCAATAATCGCCTGTACTCCATTGCTATTCTCAACATTCTCAGATGCCATTTTCAGATACTGCCACAAAATAAAAGTTAATTGATATGTCATATATTATCCTTATATTATGACCGACCAATTAAATACCATGCAAATAAACTTAGGTAGGTAATACTAGCGAAGGAATTCTCCGTCTCTCCCCTCCTAGTTCTATTCTCACATCTTAGCCAGGGATCATATCCCTAAGCTCTGATACCAACTGTGACGCCCCCAAAATTAGGTATACATCACCCATCTTGGGTCGTCAGATACATAGTACAGAATACAAATACAACTTACTAGTACAACTGTCGTGTACAATATGACAAAATATAAACTGTGAGTTTGAATACAAATATTATCTTCTAGAGAGTATTCATACTCAAAAGGAGTCCTCATTACATTTATTAACACACTATTACATAGAATAGTGAGGACTACTAACTAATACTATCCTTCGAACCATCACTCCGTTTCCCGACTTGCCCCAGCTACGTTCTCATTTCCTAAAGAGAACAGTGAAAGAAAGGGTGAGCTCAACTAGCCCAGTAAGAAATATTATGACTAAGATAATGCAGAATAAATTATCATTAGCCTTCAACAATGTTAAACTGATAAAATATAATAGACATCAAGTTTAACTGCAGCGAAACAAGCAATCCATTAAAAGAGTCAAGTAGAAAATAAACTCTACTATCTTTTATGATTTAAAAAGTTTTTTCAACACTGTGATCGCTGAGACTCAGCTTAATAAAATAGTCCACATCATCGAATCACCCCTGCACTACGGCCAAGGATATTCGTGTATTCATTAATGGTCATGATCATGCCAACAACTGTCCATCAATGCACTACGGGCCAATGAGGACTTTTACCACATCATTTGTAACATTACGGTCATGATTATACCGAATAATCCCTGGTCATAATCATACCAAGTCCATCTATGCACTACATGCCACAAATGACTTTCAACATTTTATAAACATGAGGATGATGACAATGATATAAGAATTCAATAAAACAAGTTCAAGAATTAATTTATCCAAGAATTAACAACGTCCAAATTGTCAACATGATACTGCTTTGTGGAGTAAAATTCAAGAATACTTAGAAGAATATTTTTATGAAAAGATACTGGATGAAACGCAATTATCAAGGATATTCCACAAATTTCATGGAGTATAGAAGTCAAAACTTAACCAACTGAGTATAATAAAGAATGGAATAACAAAATAAATCACCATGCATGCGATAGACCGCACAGATAGGTTATTCCAACAGAATAATAAATAATAGAACCAGGTCCGGCGTAAACGCACAGACAGGATATTCCGACAGAATAATAAATAATAGAACCAGGTCCGGTGTAAAAACACAGACAGGATGTTCCAACAGAATAATAAATAATGGAACCAGGTCCGGTGTAAAACACACAGACAGGATGTTCCAACAGAATAATAACAAGACGGAACCAGGTCCGGTGTAAAACACACAGACAGGATGTTCCAACAGAATAATAATAAAAACGGAACCAGGTCCGGTGTAAAACACACAGACAGGATGTTCCAACAGAATAATAGAAGAATGTCACCAAGTATAGGGTAGATTCGCGTATACAGGTTATTCCAACAGAATAATAAGAAATGGAATAACAACAGTTCTCTTCATGAATAAGAAAGAATAACACCCCTTACCGTTTTAAAGACGAGCTGAAATAAGGAAGTAGTTAAGTAGCAGAATACTCTTCTTCTCTCTCTCTATAGTTTCTCTCTATAGTTTCTCTCTCTAGAGTTCAATGAATTCGTAAGAAATAATGAAGGAATGAGCTGCTATTTATAGAAAAATAGAATGCATAGTAACTAATCAATGAATGGTCCTGATTGATTACTTTAATCTGACGGTCCATATTTAAAGAAAAATCTTTTAAATAAAATATAATATATTCTATTTATAGAATAACTTTAATAAAGTATTCTGTTTTATATAAAAAGATGTTTCTGTTTTATTACGTTAATAATACGAATAAAACAAAACGTCATTATCGCTAAATAATTCATATTATTAACTGACAATAATTGAATCAAACTGAGTGACTTCTCACATAAGCATTAATAATCAATACCGTGTGCTACTATGCAACCACACGTATTACTGTACTTTTACTACCGAGTAGTTCAACAGTAACAATGGTAAAATTTCCGCCGTTATTTTTTAATAAAATATTTTTGTCGTTTTCTCAATCCGACAATAATTCCGTTGTGGGGTCCACCAATGATTGTGTCGTTGTACAAATATTCCCTGTTAAAACGAATATTCCCCGACCAATCGAATATTATATAACAACTTGCGTACTTTGCAAAATTTATAAATATTACCCACAACTATAACATTATATCAAATTAACTCCATAATATTCAAAAATGATATTTATAGAAAATTCATCTTTATTTATAAAAGTTGGGGTCTTACACCAACCGTGGACATTACCTCACAATAATACCTTACATAAAGGTATAGTCAAAAACTGTTTTAGAAATTAGAATATTTGGGAAGTGCTCAAGGAAACCTTCGTACATGGGAGGCCACGCGTCTAGGTTATGATAGATATCATATGGCCACAGAATTATCCTTGGTTGACCCAATAGACCCCAAAGAAAAACGAGAAGATTACTATCATATTCTTCCCAATGGTGAGTCTTCTCTTGACTTATCATTATCTCCACTGTCTCTAATTGAGAATTATACTTCAAACAAATACCAAGATTATATAGGTAGTGCCCATAGATATACTCAGTAAGTGGATGAGCACAACCCTGTCATATGATGACACGAGGTTATATGTCATTAGACATCTTGTATGATAGTGACAAAACACCCTTCCAACGTTGGGTTCGCCTCACCCTATTTTCTTCACCAAATATAACTACTAAATGATAACCACCGTTCTATTCCCTTGTTACCCCCGCTCGACCCAGCTACACTCTTATTACCTGAAAAGAATTGTGAACAGAAGGGTGAGCACAACTAGCCCAGTAAAGAATATCATGACTAAAGATAAATAAATTATCAATAGTCTTCATCAATAATAAATCAGAGATTTAGAACATATGGTAGATGATAAAAAAATTTCAACCATAGTTGCAGCGGAACATGCAATCCATTAGAAGAGTCAAATAGACTATAAAGTCTATTATCTTCTCCATGTTAAAAATCCACCAATAATATTTTATCTCTGTAACATCAATCAACAGTTCCTTTCCACAATCATATGAATAATTCATAATCATAATTGTGATTCTAAATTTTTCTTCACACCCAGGACGAAGAATATTTTTATCACATGTCTTTACCTGAAACATCAAAGATCATGGTTATACCAAATCACAGTTCCTGTTCATAATCATACTAATAACTTCATCTTTGCACTACGACCAAAGATATTCAACAACAGTTCATCTTTGCATTACAGGCCAAAGATATTCATCAACAGGCCATCTTTGCACTACATGCCAAAGATATTCATCAACAATTCATATTTGCACTACAGACCAAATATATTCATATCTCAAAGAATTATATAATCATTTCAGAATTTATATAAACAATAATTATAACCGTGTTGATCAATTCACCTTTGCACTTAAGCTAAAGATATTCACTTATAAATTCAATGGTCATGATCATACCAGTCAACAATTCAACTTTGCACTACTGGCCAAAGAGAACCCATAGTCATGATCATACCAATAATCTACCCATCTTTACACTTCAGTGAAAGAGAATTTCAACATCAGGGTTATAAAAATATTATATATGATGATAAAAATAATATGATCAACATATAGTTTTAATCTCAAGAGTAATATTCGTAACTCATGAATAGTAAATCGTGAATAGTAACTCGTGAATAATAACCCCGACACAAAAGATAGAAATTTCACAATAAAATCCATACCAATATTTCGGCATAATGATATTGAAAGAATAATATTTCTTAAGCTTATAAACAATTTATCTTAATTGTTTACACTTTACTAAATAATGCATTTAATCATCCTAAAATGTCAAACTCATAAGATTTCATCACCAATAACCAAAAACCCTCATCAAAAATCTGCATATACCTCATATAGGATTCTCAAGTCATAAAATCCTATTTTCCAATTTTCTTACTTCACAAAACGTATTTAATTCATTTACTCATAACTAGACTATTTTCATGAAAAATACCAAATCAATTCCAAAAATATTTTTTTTTCTGAAATTTAGCATAATATAGTCCCATAGTGAACATATATTTTTCTCAGAATTTTTAAAAGTCATTTACTATTTTTCATATGGCCAAAACAGTCGAATATTTAGACATTTATCAAAAATTATACTTTTGTCCAAAAATTTTAAAATTTACAGAGTATACTTCTATCATATACATGTACTCCCAATAAAAATTTCATCAATTTTAGAGTTAACCACAAGGAATTATAAGCTGTTACTTTTAAAATAGTCTTTTCTCATTTAGCTCTCAATCTATACATCCAAAAATCACCATTTTTGGACACAATAAAGAAAACTCATCAAAATATCATTTTAAATTTTTCCAGAATTTTTGAAGGTCAGAAAAATTACGAACTGAAAAACATAATAACCCTTCAAATTCCTTACTATCCCTTACAATCCCTTACCTCAAAAGAGCAGTACTTCTGATCCGTATGCAAAGCCGAAGGAAACTTGCACTGAATAGCAACTCTCAAAGTATCTAAATACTCACAAAATATGCTTCATAATATAGAGAGAGAAAGAGAGAAAACTTGTTTCTGGTGTGATTTTCAATTCTAACTTAGCCCTCTATTTATAGGAAAATTTTAGTAGTCTTGACCTGCAACCTGATGGCTTTACCTGCTACTATTCCCACCCACCACATTTGAAATATAATTCAGTACATTTCTTCACCAACCACAAGTGGGGCCCACTAATTCTAGAATTTTTCACCAAAATGATAAACTCCGAAAATTCAACAATTTCTGAACCAGTCATCTCGTAAAATTCATAATAGATCATACGTTCATTTTTAACGGTTCAAAATTTGTGGGCATATACTCAACTTATATATGTATAACATATCCAAAAAGTACCACGATCCAACGGCCGGATTAAAAATTATAACCCCCGCAAAATATCTCAAAAATCCTAATTTGATTTTCAATACCTCCGTTCCGATAAAAATACAAATAAAACACCTCAACATTAACTCCGTCATTTTTAACCACAAAAATATATCCCTCATTTATATCCGCATAAAATAAATATTTCCTTATCATATGAATCAATAATTAATTATTCACAAATAATATTACAGAATCACATTTATGACAACCAGACCGTTCCCAGGAAATAGGGGGCTTTCCAATAAGGATTTCTCCTTACTGGCGCGCAATTAGATGACCAAACCTCTCCTTAGGCAGAACTTTCTAGACATTGTCAATAATGTTATCTAATAGTATTATTCAAATAATATGAATTATTGATCTTATAATGGAAAATACTGTGCAGCAACAATTATTGAAACAACAATAATATAAAATATCAACGCAACAATTATTGAATCAATAAAATAAAATATTGAACAGTAACTACTGTAACAATTATTGAGTAGTGACTTCTTACGTAAGAATTAATAATTGGTGCAATACCATGTGCTACTGTATTTTAACCACCGGGTATTCCAACAGTATTAACAGTAACAACTACACCGTTATTTGTAAAAAAACTCAAATTTATCGTTTTCTTCATCCGACAGTTATTCGTTATGGGGCCCACAAATGGCTGCGCCATCGTACGAATATTCCCCGACGGAAAGAATATTCCACGACCAAACGAATATTCCTCGACAACAATGAATATTTTATAACCACTTGTGTATTTTAAAAAAAAATTATATTTCACCCATAACTTTAAACTTTTATCAATTTAACCATTTACTGAATTGTAATTATAAGAAAAATTGAATACTTTTATTTCATAAAATTCGGGGTCTTACAATGGGGCCCACACAAGGCTGCGCCGTCGTACGAATATTCCCCGACAGTAAGAATATTTCAAGACCAAACGAATATTCCCCGACAAAATGAATATTTTATAACCACTTGCTTATGTTGTAAAATTTGCACATTTCACCCATAACCAAAATATTATATCAAATTAACCCCTTATTATTCACAATAATATTTAGAGAAAATTTGATTTTATTCATTAATAAGTTGGGGTCTTACACCCTGACAGCAAGAATATTTCACGACCAAACGAATATTCCCCGACAAAATGAATATTTTATAACCACTTGCTTATTTTGTAAAATTTACACATTTCACCCATAACCAAAGTATTATATCAAATTAACCCCTTATTATTCACAATAATATTTAAAGAAAATTTAATTTTATTAATTATTAAGCTGAGTCTTACATTATTAGTATTTTATTATTATTATTATTATTCTAAAATTATTATTATTGTTATTATTAGTTTTGGAACTATTCAGCTTAATTACTAATTGTTTTATAATTATGGTTATTATTATTACACGTACATGATGCCACTTAACTGTCTCATTGCATTTCTGTCCTCCACGTCAGCAAAAATAACGGGCCAGTTTGCACAGTCAGCATTCCGTCCATTTTTTTGAATGGAAATTTTAAGTAATGACTATTTTGTAATTTTTTTAGAGTACAGTTATTCGATTGTAACAAAAAAAAATTCGATAACCACAATGAAAATCGGACAGTGATCAAAAAATATATTATCCCGTATAAAAAAGATGTACATACTATTCTCAAATATATATATCGTCATGGTTTTATTATAATGTTATGTATGTTACTAAACAAACAACTTAATTATTATTTTTAAAAGTGCATGGGAAAGAAAAATACATTTTTAATATTGATAAATTTTATAAAATAAGCTCGTGGGACGGAGAGAGAATATTAATAAAACTAATAATTGAACACGGGCCAGGGACAAACAATGACGATATTGTTAATATGTTCTATAGAATTATATGGTTCAGTTTTATACTTATTTTGTATGTTCTATAAATTAATATGATTTTATTCTGGGTGATTAATGTTATTTTGTATGTGTCAGTTTATATAAATTCTAGTATTCTAGTTACAAAAGAATTATATTAGTATTCTAGTTATAAAAGAATTATAAATATGTTTTAATATTTAAACGATATTCATAGAATTATACTATGGTGTATTTTGGATTTCAACCTTTCTATTATCAGGTTAATAATAATTTTGAAAAATAATTTAAATATGGAATGGTATTAATAATTTTAATTTAAAATTTTATTAGTATAGTTTTTTAGCATTTTATTATTTATATTAATAATTTTTATATCATATTATTACTTAATTAATTTAATTGTAACGGTCACACATATAACCCATATTAAAAATGGTTAATATGATTTTAATTCTTAAATAGAACTATAACTATATTTTAAAAATTAAAACTAATTCATAATCATAACCATATTTTGCCACGCCTAGTTCTGTTATGCATACCACTCCAATGCATGCTTACGTCCAAATTTTGTAAAGGTGCTTATAATTGTGCCAGTTTTAGTCCAATAATCTAACCTAATCCGGATCAAGGTAAGGCCAGCCCGAAAAATAGGATGGATGGAAGGACAAGCTAGGGTATCTCTAGACCTGGCAAAATATGGTTATGGGTTGGTTTTGGTTTTTAAAATATGGTTAACCAACCATTTAAAAACTAAAACCATATTAACCATTTTTAATATGGATAATGTGGGTTGGAACCATATGGTTATGGTTAAAAACCATATTAACCATATTAACCATTTCAAGATGTTTCATGTAAATATTTATTTGTATTAGTTGTTATAATATTATATATTTCTTATATTGTGATTGTATCATAAATAAATAACTAAAATATAATAGTATTTAATTATAATTTGTGCTTAAGATAATTTTATTATATAATCTATCATAAGTAAAGAGGAGTGAAAACAGTAACAAAATATTATTTTTTTTCGTGGGTCGGGTGGGTGAGGTAGGGGGTGGAGTGGGGTAGGGTGGGGTGGGGTAATATTATTATTTTTTACATAATATTATTTTTTTACATAATCACATAATATTATTTTTTTTAGTGGGGGTAGGGTAGGGGTGGGGTGGGAATGGGGGTGGGTGTGGGGTGGAGGTGGGGGAGGGGGTAAGGTGGATGGGTGGGGTAGGGGGTGGGGTGGGGATGGGGGTGGGCGTGGGGTGGGGGTGGGGGAGGGGGTAAGGTGGGTGGGTGGATAGGGTAGGGTGGGTGGGTAGAGTGAGTGGGTAGGGTGGATGGGTGGGTGGGGTGGGGTGGGGTGGGGTAGGGGGGTAGGGTGGGTAGCGTAGGTGGGTAGGGTAGGGTAGAGTGGGTAACGTAGGTGGGTAAGTGGGTGGGTGGTGGGTAGGGTGGGGTGCGTGGGTAGGGTAGGGTTGGGTAGGTGGGTGGGTGGGTAGGGTGGGGTGGTAGGGTGGGGTGGTAGGTAGGGTAGGATGGGGTGGTAGGGTGGGGTGGGTAGGTAGGGTAGGTGGTAGGGTGGTAGGGTGGGTGGGTAGGTAGGGTAGGTGGTAGGGTAGATAGGGTAGGTAGTAGGGTAGGGTAGGTAGGTAGGGTAGGGTAGGGTAGGTAGGGTAAGGTAGGGTGGATAGGTAGGGTAGGGTAGGTGGATAGGGTGGGGTAGGTAGGGTAGGTGGGTGGGTGGGTGGGGTGGGGTGGGTGGGGTGGGGTGAAGAGTGAGGTTGAGGTGGGGGTAGGGGTGGGGGTGGGTGTGGGCGTAGGTTGAGGTTGGGGTGGGGTGGGGTGGGGTGGGGGTAGGGGTGGGGTGGGTTGTGGTGGGATGGGGGTGGGGTAGTGGGGTGTATTATTGTATAACAGTATAATAGTATAACATTCAATGGGAGAAATAAATTAGGAAATAAAGTCCACAATTTAAATTAAAAAGTGTTATATAAATATGGGTCGAAAAATGGTTAACTGGTTCATAACCATAACCGACCTGAATAAATATGGGTCCAAACCATAACCGACCTGAATAAATAAAAATAGTTAACCGACCCATTTGGTTCCAGTTAATATGGTTTGACCCAACAGTTAACTACTTATATTGTCAGGTCCAGGTATCTCCATTCTAAAATTAAAGATATATATATATATATTCTGACTTTTTAATATTAAATTTTATATGTAACAAATAAATTAGTACTACTTTTTAACTGAATATATATTTTTTGTATTAAAATAAGTATGTATTCGATAACTATTTTTGTTTATGCTAAAATAAAATGTTTGTATTAATTTTAAATTGACTTTAAAAAGTCATGGAGCGGTATTTTGGAATAAAGGGACTATTGTTTTATGAGGAGTACCCAATTTGGTACGTTTTTTTTTTATTAATTTGTGATATTGGTGTATCATTCTTAGTCGGTTCAACTTTTTTTCTTCCCAGTTGTATAAAATTATTGATACACATTTCTAAATCATACTAGTACATTTTTTAGATACATAAGATTCATTTTTCAATTAAAGGAAATAAATATGGATTAATTATTAATTACTACTACTATTGGATTGGGTATCTTAACTTCACGTAAAATAACTAGCCTTATCCCGATTGATGTCTCTTCATTATTTTCCCCATAAATTCAACAGTTTTATTTAATTCACATTGGTATTAAAACGTTGAGTTAATACTTGTCTGAAAAGGAGGTGACAACCCACGTGGATGCCTAATTAATTGCCGTGTGGACAAAATACAGCAGAGCAAGAGGCAGAATTGAAGATCATTTAAGCCAAATCAAACAAGAAGACAACTAATGCGCGCATAAGTTACTAACGATCAAACTCAGGACTTAATTGCGATTAGAGGTTTTAAAAACTCTAGATTTAGATTTACTCAAAATTTTAAATTTAGAAATAATAATAACGTAGATGCAAGTCCCGAAAGCCCTTAACCCCTTAACCCATACATGCAACTTATTTAATAAATGACTTATAAATAAAAGCGTTCGACATCAATTTAATTTATAAGTTAAAACAAATAATGAAGGTGTTCGACAAGTTAAAATAAATGTAAAAATTACTAAAAAGGAAATTAATAAAAAAAAGAAGGGTAAATTAGATATTACATTTAGTCAAACTAACTTATTTTAAAATGACTTTCTTATTTTTTTTTTGATTTAAAATTCAACTTATAAATAAAAAAATAAATCATTTTTAAATAATTAAATAATAACAAATGACTTATAAATTAATATGATCAACTTATAAATCATTCCTAAACTTTTAGCAAAGGCCAACCACCTCCTCCTCATGGGTAGGGCCACATTAAATAAACAACTATTCTCCCCATCTTTAATTCACACTATCTAGCTGTTGGCTACAATTCTCTCTCATCATAACCAAATAAATACTCCCATCAAACACCTGCCCTACCCTTCCCGTACATCACCGCTTCAGTTCAGACTCTGATCGATCGATATATATATAGATAAGAACAAGAAGCTAGGAATAGTTAGTTAGTTGAGAAAATATAACATATATATATATACACATCCATATATGGGTGATCAAGCTGCTGTATCTGCTGTTGGTTTGGTGTTGATGGCGATTTGGAGTGTGTGCGCGGCCGATACATTAGCGGATCAGTGTTCGGACAGCTTTGAGAAGCTGCCGACGTGTCTGACTTTCGCCACCGGCAAAGCGGCGACGCCGACCAAGGACTGCTGCACTTCGGTGACGACCATCAAAGAGAGCAAGCCGGTTTGCTTGTGTTACATCATACAGCAAATCCACACCGGTGCAAACCCCCAGTTGAAGAGCTTTGGGATTCAAGAGACTAAATTGCTTCAGCTACCTTCTGCTTGCAAGTTAACTAATGCTAGCACAGCTGACTGCCCAAGTAACATTAATTCCTTCATTCAATTCATTATATATTATTATTTCATTTCCCTCCCTCCCTCTTTAATTCTCTGTCTATATATATATATATATATATATATATATATATATATATATATATATATCGTTTCTTAATTCATACTACTCTATATATTTGCATACATGCTTGTATATATATAAATATTTCTTTCTTCTTTTCATTAATTAAGCTACCCTTAATGAAAGTAAAAAAAGCTAGGACTGGCATTTTCCACCATCTGCTATTTAATTTTCTCCTTATATTATATATGCTATATTCGTTAATTGGTAGGAGTAGAGTTTGATAAATGAGAAATAATGGTGACAATATCTAGCTAGCACGTACTTTTTGTTTTATATGTTCAGATGCAATTGCAGTTTCAAAATCACCAAATATATATATATATATATATATATATATATATATATATATATATATATACATATTAGTCCGTTTCTTCAGCGAACTGAAAGAATCGAACTAAGAACGAACCGACTATAGCGACGGTTTTTTCTGTGGCTATAACATAGAAAATCAATTTTTTATACTATAACGACGATTTTTTTTGTCGCTATAGTCATTCGCTCTTAGTTTGCTGCATCTTTACTGAAAAAGTTATACTATATATATATATATATATCGTAAAAGTACTATCATATAGACTTACAAGCGTGGTTATACTGTGAAAAGACACCCATGAGTCACAGTAAATAAAATAAGAAGGTTAATGCTAAATATAAATAATTAACACGAAAATATTAAATGGGTCAAACACCTATATATAATTACCAAGTTGACACGTTTAACATAATTAAACATGTTTATTAATTAAAAATAAATACGATACTTATAACTTTATAATCTATATTAAATATTGAGTTTTAGCTTTCTTAATTACTTTTCTTGCATTTAAATAAATGTTATTGAGATGAATAAATTACATTATTATTGAAAAAATAAGTGGAAGATGTTTATATTTTTTATTTAAAAATTTTAATTTATGTAATAAATGGGTCCACATATTTAACACAATTAATAAACAAATTAGTGTTAATATTGAGAAACTCAAAATGGAATAGTATTATTGATTCACAAAAACCAGGACACAATCATGACCCTTACCCGCGAGATAAAAGGGGAAAGTAGTGGTGTTTGAAAGCTGAATTGATCGACTCCCTTGCTTTCAAGGCAAAAACATAAAGTTAATTCACATAAATTAAGAAATTTAATTAATATCTATATTATCCTTATTATTTTAATTTAAATTGTACTAGTGTTTGTGAAATATCACCGAACCTTTAGTTTCTTGTCAGGTAAGCTAGGTAAATTGATAGAGTTGGTAGTGAGTAATTAATAGAATTAGTAGTAGTATGTTTTAGTACTTTGAAATATGTGTTTTAGCAATACATTATACATGCATGCTTCAAATACCTGCATGCATCGTCATAGTATGATACTACTATTACAGTTGGGAAAATATCTACTTCTAGTAGAGTAGTCGTAGTAGTAGTAGTACAAGTAATTTCTCTGTATTCGTCTATAGTGAATACATGCATGTATTTGCGTTGAGTTGAAAATGTTGCGTATACAGAAGTACTAGTAGCTAGCTAGAGTACATGCTCCAACAAATAAATTCATTACTAGCTGCTACTCCCTCCGTTATTTAATATAAATCGTTTTAAAAAAATATTTTTATTTTTTAATATAAATTATTTGAGAATTTTAAGTAATCATTAATTATTTAATTTTCAATATTATCCCAAGTATTAAATATTATTTTGGTTCTCTCACTATTTTCTGTCTAATAAATAATAATGTCTTATTTTAATATAAGAGTAATATAGATAATTGATATTATAATTAATATTATATAATTATTATATTAATATTTATGCACAAGCATAAAAGGACATATATTATAGAAGGGAGGAAGTAGTAGTATTTATTAACTTTGCTGACTTTGGAACTAACTAAGTGGGTCGACTTGGCCTAGTGGGCTGTATTTATTATTATGGTTCCAGGGTATGTAGATTGGTAGCACCAATAATATTACTTCTTCTTTCCGTTTCTTAATATAAATCGTTTTAGAATTATGTATAAATATTAAAAAAATAATTATATAATATCAATCTTCTATATTATTTTTGTATTAGAAAAAGAATATTATTTATTAGATAAAAAATACTAAGAGAATCAAAATTATATTTAATTACTTGGAATAATATTAAAAACTAATTAAACAATTAATATTTATTTAAAATTTTTAAACAATTTATATTAAAGAATAAAAATAATTACATAAAACAACCTATATTAAATTAGGGAGAAAGTACATGTGTACGTGCGTCAATATTTATGAGGAGTAGTTAATTAGGTTTGGTGTGGATTGCATGGATGGGGGTACTTCCATGCCTCCATCACTTTCCAGTCCAATACCTTTTTCACCTTTTATTGATGATTAATCAATGAGATGGATCCGTAATTAATTTCAAACAAAAAAGAAATGAATTAGTCAGTACTTACTTAATTAGTTAAATACTACTTTTATTTGCAGAGCTTTTAAAGATACCAGCAAACTCTCCTGATGCCGCCATTTTTATGGATCCGAGTTCAACACCTGCGGCATCAGCAGCAGCTAAAGGGACGCCAGCACCCGTGAAAACTGATGACACCTCAAATGGAATTAAACCTGTTCCTGTTTCAGTTTCAATTTCCTCTGGCGCTATCTTCTTCTTCTTCTTCTTCTTCTATGCATTATTATATTAGTAATTCATGCCTAACAGCAGATTCTCAGATTGCATGAAAAAAGGCCGCTTCACTTCCCTACCCTACCCTACCCTACCCTACCCTACCGCTCTTTATTTTATTTAATTCTGTTTAATTTGTATGACTTAATTAGTTACCACTTAATTAATGTACGTCTTTAATTTCCTATGTATGAATTAATGCTATTCCATCGGAGTATCTATGTATCCTATTAATGTAATTTCATTTGTACGCAAATCTCGTTGGTGTCGTGCATATATAAAATCTTTGTGACGTTATATATTTATTTATTTATATATATATGTAAATAAATAAAAGAATAAAAAAATAAATGCTCGACTACAAGATCGAATTAATAAAAAATAAAGAAAAGAATTGAAGAAAGCGGTAATCACTAATCAGAAGAGAAGACCTCATCATGTTTAGTAATAGTATCGAGAGAGATTAGGGCGGGAGTAATTAGATAAGTAGTAATCTTCATCATATATACTCCATTCAAAGGAGTTGATTACGTACTGGTGGCTAAGCTTATGTTGTTATCATACTTTATCCTTTTGCGTATAAACATACATACAATCTATCTAAAATATTATCACACAAAAATTCCCTCGATTCCTTCATTATCCACAACCACAAATATATATACACATATATATATTCTTATTCGGTTAAAAATTAATAATAATTAAAATCTATTTGGAATCGTTTAATAAATATGATCAATGATTATCGCTTATGCTTATAATCAATGTTCAAAATCCGGTTAAATAAAAAGCACTTCAATAAGTAAAAAGTAAAACGGATTAGTATTTAAAAAAATAAAATTGATTGATTATAACTTTATTTCAAGAGTAAATTGCTAAATTAATGGGGAATTTTGAGAAGTATAAAGGTGTATGGGTGAGTGATATCAAATATATAGTAATAATAATAATATAGGAATCAAACCTCATTATTAATGAGATTTGACAAACAATTATATATAAGCTCCAAATTAGTATTTCAAATTATTTTCATAAAAAGTTATTATAAACCATGCATTTTAAAATTTTATTTATCAAACAATTAAAATTTAAAATTAAGCGTAATTAAGCAGGTTTGGCAATCCAAAACACACTAAAGCGTACCTAAAACAATAGTGTCACTATTTTTACCCGTTTAAATCCAATTAATTAATGATATGAAAATGAAAGTTAGTTTGTAAATAAAATAAAAAATTGAACTATGTGAAAATTCTTGAAAAATAAAAAATTTCAGGGCAAAACACTTGTTACTATACATCTTGCAATTATATATTATCCATACATTAGCTAGTGCTTTTGGGACTACAAGAACTTTTTGAAAAAGTTGCGTGTATTATTAACGACTTCTTATCACTTTAATAGAGATTCAATTTTAATTTACTATTTTCAGCTAATTTTTATATTCAATCTTTTAATTTTACTTACTGGAGAATATGAAAGCTCCCAAAAGTTATCGAACACCTTCTTAGGTTTTATTAATTTTTTCATATAAATATTACTTTTTAAAATATTATTTTATTGATGAGTTGAAAAAACTTTAATCCCTGTTACTAGGATAATCAATTGAATGTAAAGTAAAAGTAAACTTCATCAGGACTTTGAGAAGATAATTATATATAGTTATTAAATTAATAAATATTTATTTACACTATAAATTTTATTGAATTATATTGGGTTTTATTGTGAATTTATTATTTAGTTAAGATAGGACTCTGGAAAAAAATAATAATTATTCTATGGGGTAATAGGATTTTATTTATGTATGTAATGAAATTATATATTAGTATTGACATTAACAAAGTTTGTTAAATTTATAATCCGCATAAAATTTTAAAATTTAATTATGACAATTATTAGTAATTAAGTTTATTATGATTATTCAACTAATTAGAACTATTATATTTTTTAAAAAAGAAATTAATTTAACAAGAAAATGGGGAACTAAAACCTTTTAAAGAGTAGACCTGGTAGCTGTAGGTGTCCTTCTCCCCTGTTCCGATCGATGCAAAAATTACTTGTTGATTATCTAAACCCTCAATCACACACACACACACACACACACACACACACTAATTCGAGTTGTTAATTGGTTTCTTCTTAATTAATTATCGGGGAAATTAAGAAGATGAAGAATAATCGGCTAGTATTTAACGAGAAACCCAGGTCGGTGTTATTGGCAGTAGCCGGAGTGATGATCGTCGCGCTGCTCCTCTCAACCTTTATGCTCGCTGTTGACAGTCCCATTTTCTGTACGTTGGCCGCCTCCTCCTCCAGAGTTTTCGGCGCCGACGCCAGTAACTCCAACCCAGCCGCCAAGATCCAACTGGAGACAATCCTCCATTACGCCACGTCACGTGTGGTCCCACAGCAATCGAACGCCGAGATCAGAGTCTCCTTCGACGTTCTCCAGTCTCGCTCCCCCTGCAACTTCCTCGTCTTTGGACTCGGCCACGACTCCCAAATGTGGCACTCCTTCAACCAACGTGGCACCACGCTATTCCTCGAGGAAGATCCGAAGTGGATCCAGACGGTCCTCAAGAACGCGCCTTTCCTCCACGCGCGCAACGTCAACTACCGGACCAAACTCTCCGAGGCGGAGAAGCTCCTGGAATCGTATCGCTCGGAACCGGACTGCATTCCCTCGAACAAGCTGTTTCTACGGGGGAACGAGAGGTGCAGGTTGGCACTGAACGAGCTGCCGGAGGAAGTGTACGAGAAGGAGTGGGACCTGATCATGATCGACGCGCCGCGAGGGTATTTTGGGGAAGCGCCGGGTCGCATGGCGGCGATATACTCGGCGGCGGTTATGGCTCGGAACAGGAAGAGATCGGGTGTGACGCATGTGTTTTTGCACGACGTGGATCGGAGGGTGGAGAAGGCTTATGCAGAGGAGTTTTTGTGTAGAAAGTATATGGTGAAGGCGGAAGGAAGACTTTGGCACTTTGAGATTCCGTCGGCGACTAACCTCACCGCCTATTCTGCTACTGTTTTTTGTTAGCTGTTTTCCTCCCTGCTATGCTTTTTTAATTAGGAGAACATTACATGCATGGTGGGGTTTGTGGAGGAGGGAAAAAAGAAAAAGTTTATATACCGTCGGTCGGTCCTTCCTTCCTTCCTTCCTTCCTTGTTGTTTTAGGCTGGTACTGGCCCTGCATGGTCCCTTAATTATCAGGAGTAAATAATTAATTAATTGTTTATGTGTTCTCAAATTAGTTAGTGACAGAGTTTGTTAAATTTTTTCTTTATATCTCACGTACTAATTAAAAGAGTATGTGAGAATTGATAAAGCGTTAATTAAATACTTTCCCCGAAGAAATTAAGCATATATATATATATATATATATATACACACACTCCAAATTAAAGCCCGGGCGATGATCAATTCTATATATTCATTCCAGTTTCCAGATCCGTGTCCTTTAGATTACTTTTGCGTTAAACAAACATATATTCTTTTGTTTATTTAAGTAGTATCTATCTGTTTTGAAATGCAGCAGGCTCGCTCTTAATTTTCCCCAGCTCAAGCACATGCATAGTAGTAATAATTATGAAAACAAACCATTTCTTAAGAAAGGGTGCCAACTTCTAATTGTCAAAGTCGGTTTCTTTTTTAAAGACCATAAACTATATCTGAGATCCAACGCCTGCCATTCACTTCCGCCAAGTTGCCATCCTTTAAACCTCAAGTCCAACTGTTAACGCCAAGATCTTTGATGACGTCTCAATCACGTAAGACGCCCTAATCCTGCACAGAAAACACGATCAACACCAAAAGCTTGACGGCTAGACCGTCGGGGGATAGCTCCGGCGTGAGAGTCAATACAGGTGTTCAAGGTTTAACAATGGAGGGTATAAAAAATCTCTAGTGTGTTGAGCCAGATAGAAAGTGTATGTGTGCCTTTTGTTAGGAGACCTCCTTGCTAGGTTATACTCTCGTGCCCGATTTTTTGTGCCACCAACCATGATCTGACACCTCCTCCCAGTCACCTCTTGTCCCAGCCGACTGCATGCAGATTATCACCTTTTTTCCACTGTTCCTGCCGCCGTCCGGATAAGATCCCATCCACATTAATGATCTGCCGGCGCTTGGTCAACTGCCCTCCTCCTTTCATCATTACCAGTCAAAGTCTTAGATATTAAAAGATCTTATGGGCCGGCCACTTGACCCAGCCCATTATTAAGGGGATACAATAAAGGTAATATAAATGTTAAGCCCAATGACTATAAGACTTAGTGATAAAGGTCCACTAGGCTAATTAAACGGATGGGCCCAATCGGTCAGGCCCAATGAAAGAAATATCATGCCCCAACATTGCCCCCTAGTCTTTTATTAAACAGGATGTTTAGTGGAAGACTGACTGTAAATAGCGCGAGCCCACAGGAAGAAAGAGCCCACTAAGCGCCAGCCTACCTTGGATAACCCACCAAAGCCAAAATCGGACGTTACCCTTTCCTCTCCCTCATCATTATCCCCAATTAATGCGCCGCCCTTGGCCCTCGTGCAAATTTTGAAAAAATCACTCGCTATAAAAGCCGCTGCCCATTCTCCTTGGAGGGTTCCCTGCTATTTCGAATTCATAAGAGCATATTGTCTTCTCCTCCTCAAATTTCTTCATTTTCTCTGCAAATTCTCAACAATGGCATCCCAGAACCCCGATACAAGTTCTCCCCTTCGTGTCGCCCCCATCTCCACCGTGACCCCTCACTCCAATCCTGACAAAGAGGTTCCGGGCTCAAACCCCCAAGTCGGTGCCGCGAGTAAGGAAGCTCCGCCCATGGAATCACTCCCCAACCCATCTGATTTTTTCCAAAACGAGGAAGACTTTCCTCATGCCAACACCCCTTCCACCGTCAATGAAACTGAGCTCTGCAACATTAGAGCTCGCTATCAAATACCGGATACCCACAGGGTACGGATAGCGGCCCCTCACGAAAGGATGTACCAGCGTCCCGACGGCTGGATCGCCGTTCCGACAACTTTTCTGGAGAAGGGGGTGAGGTTCCCCCTTCACGCCTTCTTGATCACCCTCCTAGGGTTTGTTGGAGTGGGGTTCGCCCAATTGGTGCCGAACTCGTACATCCACATACTGGCTTACATAGCCTTCTGCTACGAGATAGGAGTTCCTCCTGCTGTGGATTCCTTCTTTACCCTCTTCTCGGTGGGGAAATCTCGGGAGAAAGGCTTCAAGGTGCTAAGTAAGATAGCCCCCAAGCCCAATGCCAGGATCGAGAAGCGGTCTCTAATGGGCACTCCTTCGAGCAACTGAGGATGGCATAATAAATGGTTCTTCGTCAACGGGCCCGAAATCTCCTCTGTTCCCGACTGAACCACTTCTGATCGCGTCTCTGCAGACTTCGGAGACATATCCGAGGAGCGTATAAGAGAAATGACGCGCATCATAGAGAAGATACCCCTGAAGGAGTGGAGCTTCGGCCTCTTGGGCAAACAAGCCTGGTTGTATGACCACAAGTTGTCTCTCATCAAGCCGACTTCGACCGATCGGAAGGACTTGGATAGGTACCTTTCTGGCAAGCCTTCATCCCCTTCCATCGAAGTTCCCCAAGAAGAACTTCCGGCCTCGGAGGCCCAGGATGCAGAGGTCTTCCGCGGATCAGAACTTGCTGAGGAGCCTAGCCGACCTCGACAGAAGAATAGGGCGGTTCGGAAAGTCCGGTCAAATCCTCAAGGAACTCAATCAACTTCTACAGCGAGTTTGATTGACTTGCCTGCGACCGAGCGAATGCAGGCTCTCCGGATTAAGAAAAGGAGGACCCACGTGACTCCTCTGTCTGCCGATGAGCTTCGAGTTCCTCGTCCTGCTGCAGTTGAGCCTCCCCCCGTCATCCCCGTTGAGATCCATGTTTCAGAAGATGAGCTCGAAAACCTGAATGAGTCTCCTCTTCTGTCTCGTAAAAGGAAGCAGTCTTCCGAGGATCAACCAGCACCGCCCCCTGAACCATCAGTGCCTTCTCCGCCGAGACCCTCTTCCTCCACCTTCCGGCGAGAAGCTGCGTCTTCTCCCACTGTATGGCCGGATTTTAACGAGAACTTTCCTTTTCAGCTGTTCGACTCCTTTGTTCGGGAGACCGATGACCATCGGTTCGGAAACAGTTCGATCAGGGATTTGATCGAAGAGGGCATGAGTTACCAGGCTAAGGTGAGTTGGTTCAATCGAAATATTTAGGAATCATCTGTTTCTTCTACTAATTCGCTTTAAATGTCCGCAGGCAAATGCTGTCTTCGGGAGACTTCTTCCCCGATACAGAGAGTCTGAAGCCGAAGAAGATGCGGCCAGGCGAGAGATGGCTACTATGACTTCTGCTCTGGAGAGGGAGAGAAGGGCTCATGGTATCACTATCTTCAATAAAGAAGGCCTTCAGAAGGACTTAAATAAGTTGAAAGAACAGTTGGAGACATCCGAGGCCACCCATCAGCTGACCGTTACTACGAACATAGACCTGGTTCGTCGGAATGAGGTTCTTGTTGGGAAGAACGAGACGATGGTGAAGACCAATAAGAGCTTGGCTATACAAGTACACGACCTTGAGGCCAGGGATCTGAGACATCTGAAGGAGCGGGCAAAACTCGAAGAGGAGCTCCGCGAACTTCGGGCTCTGAGAGACTTGGGTCCTCCTCTAACCGGAGATCTTCGGAGGGAAATCCAACAAGAATACCGAAAATCTGCCGAGTTGAACGAGGAGATCATCCAGATGTTCTCGGATGGATACGACGAATGCCAAAGCAAAGACAAGGCAAGACTTGTCGCTGCCAAGGTTGAACCGACCATCCTGGACTCTTCGGAAGACGAAGCCGATCTCTGAAGATGGTTTTCTTTCCCTTAGCTGTAGGATTTTTGTAAAGCTTCTATCGCTTTGTAAACATCATTATGTAAATAAAATATCAGTATTATCAGTACCATCCTTTATGACTTCGGTTTTTTCACTGTTTACCAACACTTCAATATGGATTTAATTTGAAAAATGTACAAGCTCCTCCGTGGGCCTAACTTTAAACTGTTAATTAACAACTAAGCAAGTCGTATAACAGATAAGACGAAGCTAAATAACATGGCCTTCCGAACTCAACACTTAGAAAGATTTAGGCAATAATAACAAAGTAAAGGAATACTTATTCGTTACCGAAGTGTGAGGTAGGGGTCGCGAGGGATCGGACGAAGTCTGAATGACGATACTTGCCTACCCCGAAGGGCCTGATAAGGTTCTTAGGATCACCTGCCGATGAGGCTATCATCGAATGGTCGACGAGTCCGTCCGAACCTCCTTACACCGGTGACCATTGATTTTACCACCCTTGGTAAAAAACAATATAGGATCTAGGATTTGACTACCACGCGGGGTACCAAATAAATTGGCTGCCATCGAATGGCCAGCGAGTCCTACCATACCTCCTTACTTCGTTGACCATTGATTTTACCACCCTTGGTAAAAAATAATATAGGATCCAGGATTTGACTACCACACGGGGTATCAAATAAATTGGCTGCCATCGAATGGCCAGCGAGTCCTACCATACCTCCTTACTTCGGTGACCATTAATTTTACCACCCTTGGTAAAAAACAATATAGGATCCAGGATTTGACTACCACACGGGGTATCAAATAGATTGGCTGTCATCGAATGGCCAGCGAGTCTTACCATACCTCCTTACTTCGGTGACCATTGATTTTACCACCCTTGGTAAAAAACAATATAGGATCCAGGATTTGACTACCACACGGGGTATCAAATAAATTGGCTGCCATCGAATGGCCAGCGAGTCCTACCATACCTCCTTACTCCACTGTGACATTAGGACAAATGCGAAGATCAGTTGTAAAAAAAGTGACTTTTTATTGATGATGAACGATTATGTACAGACTCCCAGTGGACTGACTTGGTTTCTATTGAAAGTACTTTCGGAGCCTGCCTACGTGCCATGTGTTCTGAATTTCGGATCCATCCAAAGCCTTCAGTCGATATGTCCCGGGCTTTGGTGCTTCGGCCACTTCATACGGTCCTTCCCAGTTCGGCATCAACTTCCCAGTGTTCTGCGGTGTAGACGCTTCGGCCTCTCTGAGAACGAGGTCTCCCACCTCAAATCTTCGGAGCTTTACCCCTTTGTTGTAGTGCTTGGCGACTCTTCTCTGGTAGGCTGCCAACTTGATCATAGCCACTTCTCTGACTTCCTCTAGCAGGTCCAAGTTGGCCTTTAGTCCCTCGTCATTGTAGATCTCACTGAACTGACTAACTCGAAGACTTGGAGATCCAATCTCAACTGGGACTAAGGCATCAGTGCCGTAGGCCAATCTGAAAGGCGAGTCCCCTGTTGTTGTCCTCGGCGTAGTCCTATAAGCCCACAATACGCTGAGCAGCTCTTCCGGCCATCTTCCTTTGGCTTCGACCAATCTGCGCTTGATCCCGTTTAGAAGTGTTCTGTTAGTCACTTCGACCTGCCCATTTGATTGCGGATGAGCCACTGAAGTCTTCCTGTGCTGGACTCCCAGTTCCTTCAGAAAGCCTTCAAATTTTGATCCCACAAACTGACGTCCGTTGTCTGATATCACCACTTAAGGGATCCCGAAGCGAAACACTACGAATTCCTTTATAAATTTCAGACACTCCTGTTCCGTTATCAGCCGAAGTGGTTTCGCCTCGACCCATTTGGTCATATAATCAATAGCGACGATGACGAAGCTGACCTGCCCCTTAGCCTTCGGTAACGGACCCAGTATATCAACCCCCCAGACAGCGAAGGGTATAGGAGATAGAATCGAGTATAGCTCTTCCGGTGGCTGATGCGGGATCGGACTGTTGAGCTGACATTTATCACATTTTTTCACGTATTCCGTAGCCTCTTTGAAGATCGTTGGCCAGTAGTACCCCTGCCGAAGAACTTTGTATGCCAGCGACTTAGCCGCCATGTGATCACCGCAGATACCCTCATGAACTTCCCGAAGGGCGTACTCTGCTTCGGACGGGACCAGACATTTCAATAATGGTGACGAAAATGCCCTCCGATAAAGATCCCCGTCAATAAGAACGAAGTTGGCACTTTTGTATTTGACCTTTTTTGCTAACATCTGATCCGAAGGAAGGACGCCATCTGCCAAATAATTGATGTAGGGAGTCATCCAGCAGTCAGGTCGCTCGATACACATCACTGAGTCATGTTGAACACTCGGCTGCTGTAAGACCTCCAGATAGACTGACCCATTGAAAACGACAGCATCTGTAGTGGCCAACTTTGATAAGGCATCGGCAATAGAATTATCGTTACGCTCTATGCCTTGAAATTCGTGAAAAGCAAAGTATCGGAGTCTGTCTTTCAACTCTGCCAAATACCTGATCATCCTCGTCCCCCGAGCTTCATATTCTCCTGATAACTGCTTGACGACCAACTGAGAGTCACTATAAATAATCAACTTCTGGACTTCTAGGCTCTTCGCCAGCCGAACCCCAGCTAGAACGGCTTCATACTCGGCCTCGTTGTTAGTCGCCTTAAACCCGAATCTAATGGCTTGTTGTACCTTGAACCCCTCCGGACTGGTCAGAATAATCCCTGCTCCACTGACATTTACTGTGGAAGACCCATCTACATACAGTGTCCATGCATTCTGACCGTGCTGAAGAAGTGTAACAGTTCGATCAGATGTCCCCGTTTCCTGTAACTCGGCATCTGCCTCGGTGAAGGAACATTCTACCACAAAGTCGGCCAAAGCTTGTCCCTTGATAGCGGTTCGGGGATGGTATTCGAGGAAAAATTGGGACAATTCCATGGTCCATGCTGCCAATCTCCCCGAAACCTCCGGCTTACCCATTACCTTTTTCAGTGGTTGATCTGTGTAGACGATCAAGAGCCTACCCTGAAAGTATTGCCAAAGCTTTCGGCTAGCAATTACTAAAGCAAAGGCAATCTTTTCAATATTTGGATACCTGGTTTCGGCGTCTCGTAGGACGTGACTGACGTAATAGACCGGGTGTTGCTTTCCACTGATCTCCCGAATCAACACCGCTCCAACGGCTAAGGGACTCGCTGCAAGGTAGAGATATAAGGTTTCTTTTGGAGTCGGTTTTACCAATAGGGGAGCAGAGGACAGATAGGTCTTTATGCCTTGGAAGGCTTCTTCACAGGGCGAGGTCCATTGGAAAGTCTTAGCATTCTTCGGCCCCTTCAATGTGTCGAAGAATGGTAGACACCTCTCTGCGGATTTGGACATGAACCTCCTCAGAGCTGCAATCCTATCGGTCAGACGTTGGACGTCTTTAAATGACTGAGGAGTCTTCATGTCAAGGACGGCTTGAATTTTCTCTGGATTAGCTTCGATGCCCCTCTGACTGACCAGATACCACAAGAACTTTCCCGCACCGAGGCCGAAGGTACATTTTGCGGGATTAAGCCTCAATTTGTGATGTCGGACAGTCTGAAAACATTCCTCCAGATCATCCAAATGTTTCTGAACCTGCACGCTTTTAACGATCATGTCGTCCACATAAACCTCCATATTCTTTCTCAGCTGCTTGTGGAAGATAAAATTCATCATTCTTTGGTAGGTTGCTCCAGCATTTATAAGGCCAAAGGTCATCTTCTTATAGGCGTATACCGAACGGTGTGTAATGAATGCTGTCTTCGGGATATCTTTCCTACACATAGATATTTGATGATAACCTGAAAAAGCATCCATAAAGCTTAGTAGAGCATAACCTGAAGTTGCATCAATAAGTTGATCAATATGGGGTAAAGGATAAAAGTCCTTCGGGCAAGCTTTATTTAGGTCGGTGTAATCAATGCAAACTCGCCATTTCTGGTTCTGCTTCTGCACCAATACTACATTGGCCATCCACTGTGGGTAGTCGATCTCAAAAATAAAATCAGCAGCCAACAGCTTGGCGATCTCTTCGTCAATTATCTTCTGTCGCTCGGGTGCGAATATCCGTCTCTTTTGCCGAACAGGCTTCTTCGAGGGATCTACCTCCAATCGGTGCTCAGCAACCTTTCTGCTAATCCCAGGCATGTCCTTTGGTTCCCATGCAAAAATGTCCGCATAGCTGCGAAGGAGTTCCATAAGATTTGTCCGAAGAGGCTCTGGTAGACCCAAACCAATTTTCACTGTCTTGTCCGCCTTCCCGAGGATCAACTCAATCTCCTCCGTCTCCCCCGCAGGTGTTACCAATGGCTCGGAACTGCTTTCAGTGAAGGGCTCAATCTCGATTGCCATGGTTTGTTTCTGTTTGCTAACCCCTACTCCGGAAGAGATGCACGCATTCCGATAACAGCGTCGGGCTAGATCCAAATCCCCAGCCACCTCTCCGACTCCGTGCGCTGTAGGGAACTTGATTTTGAAATGGGGGATGGAAGTCACGGCTTGGAGAGTCGTCAGGGTAGGTCTTCCCAGTATGGCGTTGTAAGCCGAATCTACATGCACAACATAGAATTTACACATTATTTCTGCCTGCTGAGGGGCTGTGCCGAAGACCACTGGGAGTTCGATAGTGCCTGCAACTTTGACCGGATCGTTGCTGAAACCATATAGAGGAGCCTCCTGCCCAACTTCCATCTTTCGCCCTTCAAGATGCATTCTTTGATATGCGTGGGCGTAAGGAATATCCACTGAAGACCCGTTATCTATCATCATACGCTTCATGTCTACTGAGCCCACTTGCGCGGTGATCACTAACGCTCCTTCGTGTGGATCAATGGGCTCCAAAGGATAGTCCGCGTCTGTAAAAGATATAATAGTTCCGGGAAATGGTCTATCCATCTTTGGAGAGGCACCTGATATGGACATAACCGAATCCAGATACCCCCTTCTCTTTCTTCCTACCAATTTCCCCGACGTTCCCCCTGTTATTACGTCGATGACATGCCTTGGTGGCGGGTTCGGGACGGGCTGCACGGGAGGATCCGTTTGAACTGTCTGAACGGTGCGGTCGGCACCTTGGTGACTCTTTTCGGCCACATATTGGACTAACAGACCGCTCTGGATCTTTCTTTCCACAAAATCCTTCAGATTACAACACTCATTGGTGCCATGGCCTGCGGCTTGATGGTAGTTACAATATTTTCGAGGGTTGCCCTGCCCGGTCCTATAGTTGTCCCTCGGTGGCTCAAAGAACGGCTGGTTCCGGATTTGGTCTAGAATCACCGATCTGTCTGTGTTCAGTTTGGTATAAACCTTATTCACCTTCGGGGCGGAAGCAGGAGGACGAGTATCTCCTTGTCGCCACGAGTTGTTGAACTTCTTGGAACGGCTCTCCGATCTATCATTGTACCCCCCCAGTCTTCTTCGGATCATCCCGGGTTTTAGGGGCATCTGCCTCCTTCATCTGTTCCGTAGAGGAACGCTTCAAGCTACTCATAGCCTCTTCCACAACGATATAACCTTCTGCCTTATCGAATGCCTCTGCCAGGCTCTTCGGGTGATTGAACATCAACTTCTTCACCAGCTTCTCCGACTTTACTAGGTCCAGACCGTTCTGAAACAAACCCACGGCTTGGAGATCGTTCAAATCTGACACCTGGCCAACGGCTTCTCGGAACCTCTTCACATACTGACCCAAAGACTCATCGGTGTACTGCCTGACCTGTGCCAAAGAGCCCGTGGGCTTCCCTCTCCTTCGGTTACTCCCAAAACGAGCATGGAACTTATCGCAGAGTTCGGACCATGAGGAAATTGAATCTGCCGGTAAATTTCCCATCCACTGCCTCGCGTCCTTTCTCAACGTCGTAACAAACATGTGGCATTTAGTAGCGTCAGCGAAATCGTAGTAGTCCATCAACCGGTCAAATGCTTGGCTATGGTCGTAAGGATCTCCCGAACCATCGTAACTTTCCATGTGAGGCAACTTCTTAGAGGTGTCCGCCTTCTCCTTAAGAATGTCCGAGGAAAACGGGGATGCTTTCTTTCCCGGAGTATTCTTCACCTGCTGGACCTCGGCCAACTGCTTCTGGAGTGCCTTCAGTTCTTTTACGAGGTACTCTACTCCTTCCGGCTGTGACGACACTTCTTTCTCCGACGACTCTCTCTTTCTTGGAGTAGGTCGGTCGTTGATCATAATACCCCCGACCTTCGAAGGACTTTCGCGACGACGGTCTTCTGAGCGAAGTACCCGACTTTCGGGTGTACGGCCCCCAGATCTGGTTCGCCTCTGGGTCCGATGACTGTGGTGGGAGTGTGCGACAATGAGTGCCCTTTTCATGCTCTCTGGAGTTCGTTCTCTGGATCGGCCTTTCCTACCACTTCGGGTCTGCCCCGTAGGGACGTCACGACGGAGTGCTTCCTTCGATCTTCGAGGAGTAGGGCTCCTCGATCTTTCTCTCTCCCGATGTTGGCTTTGAAACCCACGTTCTGACTGAACCGGCTCCTTCCCGCTGCGATGCACACGCCTTTCAGACTGGACATAACTCGATGCTTCATCCCTCAACTCTTCCATCCGGGACATCTGCTCGGCTATATCTTGCCTCTGCTTCATGAGTGACTCCATGGCCCTATCTGCCTCTTCCGCCATCTTAGCCAATCGGGAGGTCTTCTCGTCGTGGTCTAGCTGTTTCCGGCCGCGACCGGACTCTTTATCCATCGTGAAGATTAACTTTCTCTTAGCTTTGCCCACGGCTCTTGGACGAGAGTCTCCATGTGACCGCTTGGAGGCTGTGCTAGCATGAGCACTTAGTGTGGGCCCCAAACGATCTCTAACAGAAACTCGTGGTGGTGAGTCACCAACAGTCATCGGTTGTCCTTCAGGCGTGTCTGCTCTGCTCTTCCCCATCCTGAGAGCGTGGAACAAATAAATGTTTGTGATTGAAAGCTCTAGAACACTAGAACTCAGCCCTCATTCTAGCGCCAATGTTAACGCCAAGATCTTTGATGACGTCCCAATCACGTAAGACGCCCTAATCCTGCACAGAAAACACGATCAACACCAAAAGCTTGACGGCTGGACCGTCGGGGGATAGCTCCGGCGTGAGAGTCAATACAGGTGTTCAAGGTTTAACAATGGAGGGTATAAAAAATCTCTAGTGTGTTGAGCCAGATAGAAAGTGTATGTGTACCTTTTGTTAGGAGACCTCCTTGCTAGGTTATACTCTCGTGCCCGGTTTTTTGTGCCACCAACCATGATCTGACACCTCCTCCCAGTCACCTCTTGTCCCAGCCGACTGCATGCAGATTATCACCTTTTTTCCACTGTTCCTGCCGCCGGCCGGATAAGATCCCATCCACATTAATGATCTGCCGGCGCTTGGTCAACTGTCCTCCTCCTTTCATCATTACCAGTCAAAGTCTTAGATATTAAAAGATCTTATGGGCCGGCCACTTGACCCAGCCCATTATTAAGGGGATACAATAAAGGTAATATAAATGTTAAGCCCAATGACTATAAGACTTAGTGATAAAGGTCCACTAGGCTAATTAAACGGATGGGCCCAATCGGTCAGGCCCAATGAAAGAAATATCATGTCCCAACACCAACCACGAGTTCCCTTAATTATATTGTTGCAAGGCTCTGTTAGCCACCATTTTGTTGGATTATGGATCCTCTCCGTTGATTTAAAATGTGTTGAAATGTGATATAATGGAAGAGAAAGAGATGATGATAAGGAATATATATACAAAGAAAGGAAGAATTGCTGTTAAAAGAAGATGACTCTTTAATGCCAGCAATTCTACAGGGGCCGGGATTTTCGCGTTTAATCAGGCCGGCATGGAATCCAAAGATTCATCGTTGATAAAAAGATCAATCTTGTTGTCATAAGACCAGGATATTGTTGTGCTGTACAGATATTAGACTCGACTGTGAGATATTCTTCTTTATTACTGTAGTAATTTGTACGGGATATTTCTCAGAGTGGGTTAGCTTCGAGACTAGAAATATAAAGAGAAATTGTGAATTAGGGATGATGATTTGATATTATTACAGTAGTATAATTATATCGATCGCAAAAGTCTAGTAGCTAATGGTGTGTGGGTGCGGGGGTGATGGAAAGTAGATTAATTATATTAGCAGTAGTGGATCTGGATCAGGCTCAAGAAGCCAATTGGTCAACATTTCTATTCTTGTCTACAAGTTGAAGTTGTCTGTGTTTATTTGTATTCTTTCTAATGGAGTAATTAATACTACCTACCTCTGTCAACATATTTCTTCAATACTACTACTACTACTGCTACATATTTCATGTTGTTCACTAGTCACTACAGAACTCCCTGTCAAACAAATAATCACTATCAAAATATTCTACGCTTCATACTCTCTTTTTTTGATATACTTGGACATAAGTTTTCTCAATTATATTTTCCTTATATTAATTTCAATTCTTTGAAGGTTAATATTTTGGGAATCAATTAGCACTATGAAACCACTTAGAGAGTTATGTGCCCTATTAGAAAGAAAAACGGTAAATAAAAATAATAACCTTCCAATTGGGAGGTAAATCTCTATTCAGTTAATTCCCCAGTTATTGGCAATGTTGAATGGTTTAGTATTAACAAGCACCTGGCATAACTGTAGGGCGATGAATGGGTTTAGGTTGGGATTGAAATTTTGTTCCCAGCTTGCTTATCTAAAATTAAAAATTAAAAAACGAGACAATTTACAACCACCATGACTTCTTTCCAAGTATGAATATAATATCAATTATTTATAAATATATGCATGTGTATATATATACATAACATGTATTTGTTATGTATCTTTATAAGGCATACAATATTTATACCATTCAAAACAAGAATAAACGATCATGATTAAAAACTAAAAATCGACCTTCGGACTGTAAAAAAAACACACACATCATCTGTTACTAATAATAGTGGACACTAATCAGAGTAAAAATTTGACTTTACCAATAAATATTTTAAGATTTATTAACTAGAGTTTAAGATTTATAAATCAGAGTTTAGAGATTATAAATAAGAGCATCCACTACTATTGGTGTTAACGTCGATTTTCAGCTTCTAATCCTATCGGTTACTTATTGTTTTCAATGGTATAGATGCTATAAAGATCTATAACAAATACATGCTATGAATTATTACTATATATATATATATATATATATATATATATATATATATATATATATATATGAATCCATCCATGGCAATCGGTTGTTGGGAGCAACCCAAAAATTCAAGGCACAAGAGTTTGTTGTGTTTGGGACAATTAAAATGGGACGTCCCATTTTAATTGTTCCAGACACAACAGCTTGTAGCGGCTGGACAAAAAGTCTAAGGCACAACAGCTTGTTGTGCCTGTGACAATTAAAATGGGACGTCCCATTTTAATTGTCTCAGCCACAATAACTTGTAGCGGCTGGAGTAACCTTTTTTTTGGCACTTGTCTTCCTTTACCACTTTGAGTATTAATACTATTATATTAATATTTTGTAATATTAGTATTTATAATATTTATATTTATAATATTAATATTAATAATAATATTTTGTAATATTATTAATTAATACTATTATATTAAATACTAATATTACAAAATATTGTATTAATATTAATTTTATAAAATATTGTATTAATAATATTACAAAATATTGTTATTAATATTAATATTATAAATATTATAAAATATTATAATATTAATATTAAGTATTAATAATATTACAAATATTATTTGTGACGCCCCCAAAATAGGTATACATCACCTATTCTGAGTCGCCAAATACATGGTACAAAATTTAAATACAACTTAATTATACAACAGTCGTGTAAAATACGACTAAACATATGCTGTGAGTTTTAATACAAATATTATCAGATAGACAATATACAAACTCAATGGGGTCCTCATTACATTTATTATCACACTATTACATAGAATAGTGAGGACTACTAATGCTATCATCTGGTTCATCACTCCGTTCCCTGACTCATCCCAACTATATTCTCATTTCCTGAAGAGAACAGTGAAAGAAATGGTGAGCTCAACTAGCCCAGTAAGAAATATTATGACTAAGATAATGCACAATAAATTATCATTAGCCTTAAACAGTGTTAAGCTGATACAATATAACAAACATCAAGTTTAACTGCAGCGGAACAAGCAACCCATTAATTAGAAGAGTCAAGTAGAGAATAAAATATACTATTTTCTATGATTTAAAAGGTTTTTCATGACTTTTATCGCTGAGACTCAGCTTAATAAATAATCCACATCATCGAATCACCCCTGCACTACGGCCAAGCATATTCTTTAGTATCACGACCACAATTATTCATGAACTACGGGCCAAGAATATTTGTGTATTCATTAATGGTCATAATCATGCCAACCACTGTCCATCAATACACTACAGGCCAATGATGACTTTTACCACATCATTTGTAACATTACGGTCATGATTATACCGAATAATCCCTGGTCATATGTAACGCCCCCAAAACAGGCCCATTCCATCCAACCCAATTTGAGTCGCCAAATACATGGTACAGATAACAACTACAACTTTATTACAACAATTGTCGTGCAAAATACAACAATACATATGCTATGAGTTTGGGTACAAATATATACCAACTGTGACTCATGTCCCAATCTTGGATAGCACGTCACAATGACACCTTACATAAAGGTATAGTCAAAAACTGTTTTAAAAATTAAAACATTTGGGAAGTGCTCAAGAAAACCTTCGTACATGGGAGGTCATGCTTCTAGGTTATGATAGATATCATATGGCCACAGAATTATCCTTGGTTGACCCAATAGACCCCAAAGAAAAATAAGAAGGTTACTATCGTATTCTTCCCAATAGTGAGTCTTCTCTTGACTTATCATTATCTCCACTGTCTCTAATTGAGAATTATACTTCAAACAAACACCAAGATTATATAGGTAGTGCTCGTAAATATACTCAGCAAGTGGATGAGCACAATCCTGTCTTATGATGACACGAGGTTGTATGTCATTAGACATCTTGTATGATAGTGACAAAACACCCTTCCAACGTTGGGTTCGCCTCACCCTATTTTCTTCACCAAATATAACTACTAAATGATGACCACCGTTCTATTCCCTTGTTACCCCCGCTCGACCCAGCTACACTCTTATTACCTAAAAGGAATTGTGAAACAGAAGGGTAAGCACAACTAGCCCAGTAAAGAATATCATGACTAAAGATAAATAAATTATCAATAGTATTCATCAGTAATAAATCAGAGATTTAGAACATATGGTAGATGATAAAGCTTTTCAACCATAGTTGCAGCGGAACGAGCAATCCATTAGAAGAGTCAAATAGACTATAAAGTCTATTATCTTCTCCATGTTAAAAGTCCACCAACAACGTTTTAACCCTGTAACATCAATCAACAGTTCCTGTCCACAATCATGTGAATAACTCATAATCATAATTGTAGTTCTAAATTCCTTTTCTCATCCAGGACGAAGATAATTTTCATCACCTGTCTTTACCTGAAACATCAAAGATCATAGTTATACCAAATCACAGTTCCTGTTCATAATCATACTAATAAATTTATCTTTGCACCACGGACCAAAGATATTCATCAACAGTTCATCTTTACACTACATGCCAAAAATATTCAACAACAAGTTATCTTTGCACTACGGGCCAAAGATATTCATCAACAACTCATCTTTACACTACAGGCCAAAGATATTCCTCAATAGTTCATATTTGCACTACAGGCCAAATATATTATTATCTCAAAGAAATATATAATCATTTCAGAATTTATATAACAAATAATTATAACCATGTTGATCATTTCACCTTTGCACTTAAGCTAAAGATATTCAATTATAAATTCAATGGTCATGATCATACCAGTCAAAAATTCAACTTTGCACTACTGGCCAAAGAGAACCCATAGTCATGATCGTACCAAAAATCTACCCATCTTTACACTCAAGTCAAAGAGAAATATCATCATTAGGGTTATAAAAATGTTATATATGATAATAAAAAAATAATATGATCAACATATAGTTTTAATCTCAAGAGTAATACTCATAAATCAACTATAATTTGGTTAGAAAAAGAAACCAATTTTGTCATAAATAGTAACTCGTGAATAGTAACCCATGAATAGTAACTCGTGAATAGTAACTTATGAATAGTAACTCATGAATAGTAACTCGTGAATAGTAACTAGTGAATACTAACTCATGAATAATAACTCGTGAATAGTAACTCATAAATAGTAACTCGTGAATAGTAACCCCGACATGAAAAAGTTTCAAATTTGATAAAAAGTTCCAACAAATATTTCAGCATAATATCACTTATGAAGAAAGTAACATCCCTTACTATCCCTTACGACAATATCCCTTACTATCCCTTACCTCAAAAGAGCAGTACTGCTGACTGGAATAACGCTGAACGAACTTGCACCGTATATCAACACTCAAGATATCAAAAAAACTCACAAGAATACACTCGACAATATAGAGAGAGAAATAGAGAGAAAACTTCAGTTTCTGGTGTGATTTTCAATTCTAACCTAAGCACCCTATTTATAGAAAAATGCTTAGAACACCAAAGCAGAAAATTTAATATAATAATAATATATTTAACAAATTTTCCTTATCCCACCTTGACCATCTGAATTCAGCCATAACACATGTTAATGATGTCAACAAAATACAAAAAAATGTTTTTCTAAACAAAAATAATTAAAACATCCAAAAATCAATTATTTCGAAACTTCAGAACTTCAATAATTCATAATAAATAGCTTTTTTATCAGAAAATTCAAATCTCACGAGTTTTTATAGGAAATTCAATTATCTACAACTTTGTAGAAGAAAGTTTTTCCAAATTCCAAACAGAAATTGACCGAAATCCACAAACGGACGATTTTACAGTCAATAATAAATTTTCGGTCAAGAATTGTGTCCACCAACACACAAAACATGTGTTAATCATTTAATGCCACAAAAATACTCTTCCTCCTCATATACTCATATATTCCACATTTATTGTAAAAATATCACCATCAATATATTATTAAAATAATATATTTAAATGAATTATTTTATCAAAAAAAGGTAAAATATTAATTTTCAACAATTGTCACATTAAAAATTTTCTCCATCTATATCCACATAAAATTAATATTTTCCTCATCATATAAATCAATAATTAATTATACATAAATAATATTACAGAATCACAGTACTGGCAACCAGGCCGTTCCCAGGAAAGAGGGGGCTTTTCAATAAGGATCTCTCCTTACTGGCGCGCAATTAGATGACCAAACCTCTCCTTAGACAGAACTTTCTAGACATTGCCAATAATATTATCTAATAATATTATTCAGATAATATGAATTATTGCTCCGATAATAGAAAATACTGTGTAGTGATAATTATTAAAACAATAGTAATATAAAATATCAACGCAGCAATTATTGAATCAATAAAATAAAATACTGAACAGTAATTACTGTAACAATTATTGAGTAATGCCTTCTTACGTAAGAATCAATAATTGGTGCAATACCGTGTGATACTGTGCAACAACGCGTATTACTGTGTTTTAACCACCGGGTATTCCAACAGTGTTAACGGTAACAACTACGCCGTTATTTATAAACAACTTACTCTTGTCGTTTTTTTCATCTAATCGTTTTCCGTTATGGGGCCCATAAAAGACTGCGCAGTCGTACGAATATTCTCCGACAGTAAGAATATTCCACGACCAAGCGAATATTCCCCGACAACAATGAATATTTTATAATCACTTGTGTATTTCGAAAAAAAATTCATATATCACCCTTAACTTTAACATTTATCAATTTAACCATTTACTAAATAGAAATTATAAGAAAAATTAAATACTTTTATTTCATAAAATTCGGGGTCTTACAATCTCCCCTCCTTATGAAATTTCGTCCTCGAAATTTACGTACCTGGTATTTCAAAGAGTTGAGAATACCTTGCTTTCATTTCAGATTCCATCTTTCCTGTCATCATAATTTCTTCATTGCTCATCTCCTGTATTTCAGATATCATTCTAGAATACAGCTTCAAAACAAAGGTTAATTAAACAAATTAACATATCACATAATATCCCGATATTATGACTGACCAACAAATATGCTTAGGTAGGACACACTAGCGAAGGATTTACTCGTCTCTCTCCTCCTAGTCCTATTCCCCGATCTCCGCCAGAAATCATATCCCTAAGCTCTGATACCAAATGTAACATTGGACACCATCATGTGTCAGCACCTCACAAAGGTACCTATCAGCTTGCCACCGCAGAACGGCGTCCCCTACGGAGAGTCTGGCTTCGGTGCATTCTCCATCAACAGGATGTCATCAGATAGAGGCTCGGGGCTCTTTACGACCAACTGTGACGCCCCCAAAATAGGTCCAATCCATCCAACCCATTCTGAGTCGCCAAATACATGGTACAGGAAATAACTACAACTTTATTATTACAATTGTCGTGCAAAATACGACAACACTTATACTGTGAGTTTAAATACAAATATTGTCATCTAGACAGTATTCATACTCAATTAAGTTCTCATTATACTTATTGATACACTATTTTACAAAATAGGGAGGACTACTAAAATAACTGTCTTGAACCATCATTCCATACCCCGACTAGTACTCGCTACATTCTCGCCTCCTGAGAAGAAAATGGAACAACAAGGAAAAGGGTGAGCTCAACTAGCCCAGTAAAGAATATTATGACTAAGATAATATACAACAAATTATCCTTAGTCTTCAACAGGGAAAAATCTAATAGAATACAATAGACAACAAGTTTTAAATCAACAACTGCAGCGGAAACATCAATTCATTAGAAGAGTTAAGTAGAGAATGAGTTCTACTATCTTCTAAGATTTAAAAGTCCATCATCAATATTTTATCCCTGTAACAACAATCAATAACCATCTTTAATCAAATATTCATCTTTGCACTACAGGCCAAAGATATTCATCATAAAATCATCAATCTTTGCACTACAGGCCAAAGATATTCAGTAACATCATCATTTAGGACTGAGGATGATGAAAAATATGTTAGAAAAAACGAATCCAGTGAAACAAAAGAGTAAATATTAAGGATTCGTATTTCAGCTATTCCATGTCCAAAAATACCTCATAAACAATCATAGTGAAGTAAAATTTAAGAATGATCAAAACATAGATACAATCAAAGCCAGTATCAAGAATAGATATTTTGGACGAAAAGAAGAAATTTTCATTTTTCGGTGAATAGTAACTCATGAATAGTAACTCGTGAATAGTAACTCATGAATAGTAACCCCGACATGAAAAGTTCCAAATTTGATAAAAATTCAGATCAATACTTCGGCATAATGATATTGAAGAAAATAATATCATTTAAGAAGAAATAACATCCCTTACCTCGGAAAGACGGTACTTCTGACTGGAATACTAGATATAGTGCTGAAGGAAACTTGCACCGTATAGCAACACTCAAAGTATCAAATACTCACAAGAATATGCTCGATATAGAGAGAGAAATAGAGAGAAACTTCAGTTTCTAGTGTGATTTTCAATTCTAACCTAAGCACCCTATTTATAGAAAAATGCTTAGAACACCAAAGCAGAAAATTAAATATAATATTAATATAATTAAACAAATTTTCCTTAGCCCACCTTTGGTCAAAAACACCAGCCACACATGTTAATGATGTCCAACAAAATACAAAAAACGTTTTTCTTCAAACTAATAAATAAAACTTCCAAAAATCAATTATTTCGGAACTTCAGAACTTCAATAATTTATAATAAATAGTCCTTTTATCAGAAAATTCGAATCTCGCGAGTTTTTATAGGAAATTCAATTCTCTATAACTTTGCAGAAGAAAGTTTTTCCAAATTCTAAACAGAAATTGACCGAAATCTACAAACGGGCGATTTTACAGTCAATAATAAATTTTCGGTCAAGAATTATGTCCACCAACACACAAAACATGTGTTAATCATTTAATGCCAGAAAAATACTCTTCCTCCTCATATACTCATATATCCCACATTCATTGTAAAAATACCACCATCAATATATTATTAAAATAATGTATTATTTTATCAGAAAAAGATAAAATATTAATTTTCAACAATTGTCACATTAAAATTTTTTTCCATCTATATCCACATAAAATCACTATTTTCCTCATCATATAAATCAATAATTAATTATACAGAGATAATATTACAGAACCACAGTACTGGCAACCAGGCCGTTCCCAAGAAAGAGGGGGCTTTCCAATAAGGATCTCTCCTTACTGGTGCGCAATTAGATGACCAAACCTCTCCTTAGACAGAACTTTCTAGACATTGCCAATAATGTTATCTAATAATATTATTCAGATAATATGAATTATTGTTCCGATAATAGAAAATACTGTGTAGTGACAATTATTAAAACAACAGTAATATAAAATATCAACGCAGCAATTATTGAATCAATAAAAAAAATATTGAACAGTAATTACTGTAACCATTATTGAGTAGTGCCTTCTTACGTAAGAATCAATAATTGATGCAATACCGTGTGCTACGCATATTACCGTGTTTTAACCACCGGGTATTCCAACAGTAATAACGGTAACAACTACGCCGTTATTTATAAATAACTTATTTTTGTCGTTTTCTTCATCCAATCGCTTTCTGTTATGGGGCCCACACAAGGCTGCGCCGTCGTACGAATATTCCCCGACAACAAGAATATTTCACGACCAAACAAATATTCCCCAACAACAATGAATATTTTATAACCACTTGCTTATTTAAAATATTTGCGCATTTTACCCATAACTAACCACATTAATCAAATCAACCCTTACTGACGGTCCATATTTAAAGAAAAATCTTTTAAATAAAATATAATATATTCTATTTATAGAATAACTTTAATAAAGTATTCTGTTTTATATAAAAAGATGTTTCTGTTTTATTACGTTAATAATACGAATAAAACAAAACGTCATTATCGCTAAATAATTCATATTATTAACTGACAATAATTGAATCAAACTGAGTGACTTCTCACATAAGCATTAATAATCAATACCGTGTGCTACTATGCAACCACACGTATTACTGTACTTTTACTACCGAGTAGTTCAACAGTAACAATGGTAAAATTTCTGCCGTTATTTTTAATAAAATATTTTTGTCGTTTTTTTTAATCCGACAATAATTCCGTTGTGGGGTCCATAAATGATTGTGTCGTTGTACGAATATTCCCTGTTAAAACGAATATTCCCCGACCAATCGAATATTATATAACAACTTGCGTACTTTATAAAATTTATAAATATTACCCACAACTATAACATTATATCAAATTAACTCCATAATATTCAAAAATGATATTTATAGAAAATTCATCTTTATTTATAAAATTTGGGGTCTTACAATATTTAATTAATTTTTTATTAATACCAACTAATTTTTCTAACACAAAGTTAAAAAAACCGTCAAACTAGTTTATCAAAAAAATTTATTAACAAAAAAACAAAATTCAGTTTTAAAATTTATTAATAATTATTTTTAATAAAAAAACGTAATTTTTTTAATAAAAAAATGCAGTTTTTTTAATAAAAAAAATAAAATAATGCTCTCTCTCTCCTTCTTCGTCACAACAACGCAGTTTGGTTTTAAAAATTAAAACGCAGTTTGTTTTTTTTTAATAAAAATAATTATTTTTTGTTTTTTAAAAAAAATGCGCTTTTTTATTTTTATTAAAATAAACTGTATTTTTTTTATTAAAACAAACAACGTTTTATTTTTATTAAAAAAAACTGCGTTTTTTTTATTTTTATTAAAAAATCTGCGTCTTATTTATTTTTTTATTAAAAAAATTGTGTTTTTTTATTTCTATTAAAAAAAACTACTTTTTATTTTTATTTTTTAATAAAAAACTGCTTTTTTTATATTAAAAAAAATTGCATTTTTTTATTAAAAATAATTACTAATAAATTTTAAATTTTAAAACTGAATTTTGTTTTTTTATTAATAAATTTTTTTGATAAACTAGTTTGACGGTTTTTTTAACTTTGTGTTAGAAAAATTATTTGGTATTAATAAAAAAATTAATTAAATATATTTTTCAATTCTATTTGTTATTAATTATATTAAAAAATAACTAAATAATTAGCAAACTTTTAGTTTTTATGTTTTATAAATGGCTGAATTATAAATAAAAATTTATTTGATATTAATTACAAAAATAATTAAATATATTTTTTATTTATTTAATTTTTTAATTTATATTATATTTTAAAATATTTTTTCTCATTTTTTCCTACAAATCCACATCATCACTGTCACGTCGCATACTAACTACCGCATAGGCTTTTTTTAACAACTCAGCCGTTTTTCGTTAACAGTCAAACAAGTTTAACGGTTTTTTTAACTTTTTATTAGAAAAATCGAGTTCAGTGAGTTGACTGTAAAAAAAAAAAAATTCTGTTATTCATCTGTAAATTGACATATAGTACAATGACTGAAAAAATATTTAACCCCAGCAATGCAAAGACCGAATTGTCGCCATACAATATGTGATGGTAAAAAAATTAATTTATAACTGGGTTGTAAGATATTTAAATTTTTTATTATTTTTTTTAATTTGTGTTCATGTAAATTAGTGTTTTCTTTAATGTAAATTAGTCCTTAAGCTCTCCATTCAAATTGTGTGTTCACTTTCAAGTTAATGTATGCTCAATAATGTAAAATAAATTAATAAATTAGTGATAATGATTTATTGTTTAAGGTTATCATATAAATCATTTTTATTTGTATGAAGTCTTATTTTTGAAGAGTATAATATACTCTCCCTCCGTTCCTAAAAGATTGTCATTTTAGATGAAAAAATTCATTTCAAAAAATTTGTCGTTTACAATTTTATACGAGAATAAATTATTTACTTTCATATATAACCCCTACTTTTTTTCATTGTTCCAATAAATTATCTCGTTTGTATTAATAGTTTTTAATTTTCTATAAATGGATAGTGATAAAATTTCAAATAAATTTTAAATGTTAAATGATAGTATTAGATAACTTTATTAATCCATGTATAAAAATCTTAAACGATAATTTTTTAGAAACTGAGGGAGTAGGATATTAATAAAATATAAAAACATCGAGTGCTCAAACTATTTTTAGTTGAACTTTTATTTGTAGGCAGAGGTTAATATTAGAATTTGGCAAAATACACCTTTAGCCCATTGTGTTCGTCGAGTTATAAGTTTTGAGCCACTATACTTTAAAATTATGCAATTGGCCTATTGATTTATTTAAAAAAATTTAATCAGATCATTCCGTCCAAAAATATGGACAGACCTTAAATTATTGAATTGTATATTTACTTACATACTTGGCTTTTTAAAAAAAAGAATAAAACAAATAATTTTTTATGTGGCTTAAAAAAATATAAATGAATGTTGACTATTATTTTCCTCCTCCTTTCTTTGACCTTCCTCTTTCTTTGACCACCATTTTCTCTCTCCTCTTTATTACCTTTTTTTCGTTATTTTCTCTCTCCTATCTCCTCTCTCCGATCGCTATTTTCTCTCTCCTCTTTATCACTCTTTTCTTTTTTCTCTCTCTCCTCTTTCAGGCATATATTTAATTCGATCCCATGAAGAAAAAATTCAAAAACACAAACCGATTAAGGGATATTTGATAAAAATTAAATAAATTTGAATTTGAATGAGCTAAATAAATTGAATTTAAATGAAAAAAATTGTTTGATAATTAACATGTCAGAAACATGACAAAATTTTATTATTTTACCCCTCTGAAAAAATTCAAAATTGTTATAAATTTATTTAATAATACTTAATATAATAGTTAATATTTTTTTTTATTTTTTTTTTATTTCATTCAGCTATTCAGTTAAAAAAATTTGACTTAGCCATTCAACTCGTTCTTCAACCATTCAGACCAAAACAAACGCACTAAACTATTCAACCTTTTCACTCATTCAGTTATAAACAAACACTCCTTCCATTCCTATTTAATTGACGTTTTAGATAACAAATTTTGTTTTTATTTATTTGATGCTTGTAGATTTCTAGGAGATATTTATTACATTACTTAATAAATTATCCCTAAACATTTAATACTTTTCTTAATTCTCTACTACTTTTTTAGGCTATTTTTTTCCCTATTTTAATATCTTAATGATATACTCTCTTTATCTCTCTTATAATTCTTATACTTTCTCTATTCTCTAACAATATTTATCTTTATCATTTATATTTTAGTTTTTTATTTATCTATGTAAAGATATTTTTGGTAATACATAGTAATTTTAGTAAAGCTTTTTATAAGAGTTTTAACTTGCTTAATAATTGTGCAAAGCTCTAAAATATCAAATAATTAAAAAAGGAGGGAGTATCAATTTATTGACTTACTTTCATGAACCATTCAAGTTATGCCAAAAATAATTAGAGATAGCAACTCTCATAACATAATCCACTAACCTAATGTCTTTGTGCAGTTTAAATGAAGGTTATCAATCATTAAAAAATTAACACTGTAAAAATAAAGATTTACCGTCAGAAATCACTTGATCGATGATAATTTTTAGTAAAGTTGATAGAATTAAGGGTTTGAAACATTTGTCCAGATGAATTTGAACCAAGATTCAAAAAGTGAACATACAAATTTAGACCGGCTTTATAAAGGTGGATGTAGAGAGGTTGAGGAGTACTATTGGATGTTTGAGGTGGTCGGGTGAGGAAGCGGTCGGTGATAGGGTCGGCGTGAACGATGAGGAGTTTAAAGGAGTTGGTTCCTAGATCTACGGTGACAATTTGAGCTAATTGATAAAAAATCCACCTTAGAACCGTATCTATATTTTAGTTGTGTTTTTTTTAAAAAAAAAGCCACCTAGGAAATTTTAACAATTTATTTGACGTCCATCCAAAAAATAAGACAAAATAGGCTAATTAAAAACGTTTAAGAAATTTAGTGTGACGACCCCAAAATAGGTCCATTCCATCCAACCCATTCTGAGTCGTCAAATACATGGTACATAAAATAACTACAACTTTATTACAACAATTGTCGTGCAAAATACAACAACACATATGTTGTGAGTTTGGATACAAATATATACCAAATGTGACATTGGACACCATCATTTATCAGCACCTCACAAAGGTACCTTACATAAAGGTACAGTCAAAAACTGTTTTAGAAACTAGAATCTTTGAGAAGTGCTCAAGAAAACCTTCGTACATGGGACGCCATGCTTCTAGGTTATGATAGATATCATATGGCCACAGAATTATCCTTGGTTGACCCAATAGACCCCAAAGAAAACCGAGAATATTACTATCATATTCTTCCCAATGGTGAGTCTTCTCTTGACTTATCATTATCTCCACTGTCTCTAATTGAGAATTATACTTCAAACAAACACCAAGATTATATAGGTAGTGCTCGTAGATATACTCAGCAAGTGGATGAGCACAACCTTGTGACGCCCCCAAAAATTAGGTATACATCACCCATCTTGGGTCGTCAGATACAAAGTACAGAATACAAATACAACTGATTAATACATCTGTCGTGTACAATACGACAAAACATAAACTGTGAGTTTGAATACAAATATTATCTTCTAGAGAGTATTCATACTCAAAAGGAGTCCTCATTACATTTATTAACACACCATTACATAGAATAGTGAGGACTACTAACTAATACTATCATTCGGACCATCACTCCGTACCCCGACTTGTCCCAGCTACGTTCTCATTTCCTGAAGAGAACAGTGAAAGAAAGGGTGAGCTCAACTAGCCCAGTAAGAAATATTATGACTAAGATAATGCAGAATAAATTATCATTAGCCTTCAACAATGTTAAACTGATAAAATATAATAGACATCAAGTTTAACTGCAGTGGAACAAGCAATCCATTAAAAGAGTCAAGTAGAAAATAAACTCTACTATCTTTTATGATTTAAAAGGTTTTTCAACACTGCGATCGCTGAGACTCAGCTTAATAAAATAATCCACATCATCGAATCACCCCTGCACTACGGCCAAGGATATTCGTGTATTCATTAATGGTCATGATCATGCCAACAACTGTCCATCAATGCACTACGGGCCAATGAGGACTTTTACCACATCATTTGTAACATTACGGTCATGATTATACCGAATAATCCCTGGTCATAATCATACCAAGTCCATCTATGCACTACATGCCACAGATGACTTTCAACATTTTATAAACATGAGGATGATGACAATGATATAAGAATTCAATAAAACAAGTTCAAGAATTAATTTATCCAGGAATTAACAACGTCCAAATTGTCAACATGATACTGCATTGTGGAGTAAAATTCAAGAATGCTTAGAAGAATATTTTCTTGAAAAGATACTGGATGAAACGCAACTATCAAGGATATTCCACAAATTTCATGGAGTATAGAAGTCAAAACTTAACCAACTGAGTACAATAAAGAATGGAATAACAAAAGAAATCACCATGCATGCGATAGACCGCACAGACAGGTTATTCCAATAGAATAATAAATAATGGAACCAGGTCCGGCGTAAACGCACAGACAGGATATTCCGACAGAATAATAAATAATGGAACCAGGTCCGGTGTAAAACACACAGACAGGATATTCCAACAGAATAATAATAAAACGGAACCAGGTCCGGTGTAAAACACACAGACAGGATGTTCCAACAGAATAATAAACGGAACCAGGTCCGGTGTAAAACACACAGACAGGATGTTCCAACAGAATAATAAACGGAACCAGGTCCAGTGTAAAACACACAGACAGGATGTTCCAACAGAATAATAGAAGAATGTCACCAAGTATAGGGTAGACCGCGTATACTGGTTATTCCAACAGAATAATAACGAATGGAATAACAGAAGTTCTCTTCATGAATATAAAAGAAATAATATTCCCTACCGTTTTAAAGAAGAGCTGAAGTAAGGAAGTAGTTAAGTAGCAGAATACTCTTCTTCTCTCTCTCTATAGTTTCTCTCTATAGTTTCTCTCTCTAGAGTTCAGTGAATTCGTAAGAAATAATGAAGGAATGAGCTGCTATTTATAGAAAAATAGAATGCATAGTAACTAATCCATGAACGGTCCAGATTGATTACTTTAATCTGACGGTCCATATTTAAAGAAAAATCTTTTAAATAAAATAAAATATATTCTATTTATAGAATAACTTTAATAAAGTATTTTGTTTTATATAAAAAGATGTTTCTGTTTTATTACGTTAATAATACGAATAAAACAAAACGTCATTATCGCTAAATAATTCATATTATTAACTGACAATAATAAAATCAAACTGAGTGACTTCTCACATAAGCATTAATAATCAATACCGTGTGCTACTATGCAACCACACGTATTACTGTACTTTTACTACCGAGTAGTTCAACAGCAACAATGGTAAAATTTCCGCCGTTATTTTTAATAAAATATTTTTGTCGTTTTCTCAATCCGACAATAATTCCGTTGTGGGGTCCACCAATGATTGTGTCGTTGTACGAATATTCCCTGTTAAAACGAATATTCCCCGACCAATCGAATATTATATAACAACTTGCGTACTTTGCAAAATTTATAAATATTACCCACAACTATAACATTATATCAAATTAACTCCATAATATTCAAAAATGATATTTATAAAAAATTTATCTTTATTTATAAAAGTTGGGGTCTTACAACCTCCCCTTCTTATGAAATTTCGCCCTCGAAATTAGGGTACGTACCTGGTATGTCGAAGAGGTAAGGATACCTTGATTTCATTTCTGATTCTAACTCCCAAGTCATTTCCTCAACATCGTGGTTTCTCCACAAAACTTTGACTTGAGGTATAACCTTGGAGCGTAGAATATGTTCCTTCTTATCCAAGATTTGAATAGGAACTTCTTCATACGTCAAATCCTCCGCTATTTCGTCCGGTTCTAACTCAATAATGTGGTTCGGGTCTTCCACATATTTGCGTAACATGGATATGTGGAAAACGTTATGAACACGAGACATACTTGGCGGTAAAGCGAGTCTATAAGCCACAGTTCCTACTCGATCGAGGATTAAAAATGGACCGATGAATCGAGGATTTAGCTTTCCTCTCTTTCCAAATCTCGTAACACCTTTCCATGGAGCAACACGTAAGAACACATGATCTCCTACATCAAATTCCACGTCCTTTCGATGAAGATCAGCATAACTCTTTTGTCGATCTTGTGAGGTTTTTATACGTTGTCGGATCGTTTGAATCTTTTCTGTAGTCATACGTACCAACTCCGGTCCCAACAACGTTGCTTCGCCCACCTCATCCCAGCATACTGGAGAACGACATTTTCTTCCATACAATGCTTCGAATGGAGCCATGCCAATACTTGCTTGATAACTGTTGTTGTAGGAAAACTCCACCAAAATGTATGACGAAGATCATGATACATTTTGGTACTTCCAGGATGGATTGCAAATGGTGTGTTGTGCGCCTCCATCATGATTTCATACTTTAAATCAGGGTTGTTAGGAACACAGAGTCTGGAGTTGACTCGAAGTATTCCTTCTTCATCGATTCTTGCTTCCGGCATAGAACCTTCTTGCACTTTCTTCCTCATACGCATCAGCTCCAGGTCTGTAGCTTGAGCAGCTTTAACTTTATCGATTAAAGTCGGTTCTACTCGTATATTCGCCATCATCACATGGGTCCCTGGAGTCTTCAACTCTATCTCCATCCTTTGCAAGTCACACAAAATGGGCCTTTGCGTTGTTAATATTGCACTTGTACCCGCATATGATCTTCTACTCAATGCGTCAGCTACCACGTTCGCTTTTCCAGGATGGTATTGAATGGTATGATCATAATCTTTCAACAGTTCAAGCCAACGTCGTTGTCGCATGTTGAGTTCCTTTTGAGTGAAGAAATATTTGAGGCTTTTATGATCCGTAAAGATCTCCACTTTCTCCCCATACAAGTAATGCCTCCAAATTTTAAGCGCAAAGACAACAGCTGCCAACTCTAGATCATGAGTAGGATAATTCCTCTCATATTCCTTGAGTTGTCTTGATGCATAGGCTATGACTTTTCCATGTTGCATGAGAACGCATCCCAACCCTTTGCTCGAAGCATCACTGTAGATGACAAATCCCTCCGAGCCAGATGGTATTGTTAGAACAGGTGCTGAAATGAGTCTCCTCTTGAGTTCTTGAAAACTCTGCTCACATTCTTCGCTCCAACCAAACTTTGTATCTTTCCGAGTCAGCTGAGTTAATGGAGTAGCGATTCGAGAAAATCCTTCCACGAATCTCCGATAATAACCAGCTAAACCAAGAAAGCTACGTACCTCGGTCACTGATTTAGGTTGCTCCCAGCTTTGAATAGCTTCAATCTTTGCCGGGTCAACAGATATTCCACGACTTGATACTACGTGCCCAAGGAATGCTACCTCTTCCAGCCAGAACTCGCATTTCTTCAACTTGGCATAAAGTTTGTATTCACGAAGCTTTTGGAGTACCAGCCTCAAGTGTTGCTCATGATCTTCACGGCTTTTGGAATAAACAAGGATGTCATCGATAAAGACGACCACAAAGTGATCCAAATATTCCTTAAATACCCTGTTCATCATATCCATGAAGGCAGCAGGAGCATTAGTCAATCCAAAAGACATAACTAAGAATTCATAATGCCCGTACCGAGTTCTAAAAGCCGTCTTTGGAATATCCTCAGTTCTAACCTTCAGCTGATGATATCCAGAACGAAGATCGATCTTTGAAAAGAATTGTGCTCCTTGCAACTGGTCAAACAGGTCATCAATACGTGGCAATTGGTACCTATTTTTGATGGTGACATGATTCAACTCCCGATAATCAATACAAAGTCGCATACTCCCATCTTTCTTCTTCACGAACAGAACAGGAGCACCCCAAGGAGAAGTACTAGGACGAATAAAACCAATGTCTAATAATTCCTGCAGTTGGGTCTTTAACTCCTGAAGTTCAATAGGAGCCATTCGATATGGGGCTTTGGAAATGGGTTTTGTACCAGGTTCAAGGTCGATACAAAATTCAATTTCACGCTCTGGGGGTAGGCCAGGAAGTTCTTCAGGGAATACGTCAGGGAATTTATTAACAATAGAAATATCATTCAAAACTGACGTATTTTTGTTTAGATCTGTGACATGAGCTAAGAAAGCTTGACATCCGTTTTTCAATAAACGAATAGCTTTATGACTTGAGATGACAACGATTGATTTTAATGGTTTGGTTGCTTGAATTCGCATAATAGGTCGATTAGGAATATGAAAGCTAACAACCTTACGAAAACAATCAATTTTTGCATAATGAGTAGTTAACCAATCAATCCCTAGAATCACGTCAAATGCAAGTATTTTTAATGAAATAAGATCGACAGGTAATGTGTGGGTACCAACTTGAACCAAACAAGACTTATAAACCGTGGATGTAATGAAGGTTTCTCCCAATGGAGTTTCAACTGCTAAGTCAAAGTCTAATTTCTCCGGAATCAAATTTAATCGATGAGCGCAAGTAGGAGAAATAAAAGAATGGGTTGAACCGGTATCAAATAAAGTATAGACTTCGTTAGAGTTTATGATAAGCTTACCCGTGATGACCTCATTCGGGTTCCTTGCGTTCTGGGAGGTCACAACAAACGCTCTCCCTTGCACAACCGGTTTTGACTTTTCTGGGACGGCCTTTGGTGCCTCCATCCTAGCTGAATTTGTCTTCGGTAAACGACAAAATCGGGCTAAATGACCTTCTCTTCCACAATTATAACATGCTTTGGACGGCATCGCGCAGTTTGGACTGATGTGCCCCTCCCCTCCGCATTTGAAACATATGATAGGTGGTCGTTCTCCTTCCTTAACGACAGGTGCTGGTGCTGACATCTTTCCATCATTGTTGAATCTCCTCTTCTTAAAATGTCCATTCTTATTGTTTTGGCCCTGATTACCACCGAAGTGGTTACCATTTCTGGCCTGTTGATTCCCTCCACGCTTGTTGTCACCGCTTCGATGACTGCTCTCACTGGTATTATCATTTTGCCGGCTGCTCTCTTTTGGTTGCGTTGTCTCGTTATCGCGCTCCACCAACTGAGCCCTATTTACAACATCTGAATACAAACACAGTTTATGAGAAACAAGATGTTGACGTATCTCCGGCTTCAAACCTCTTAAAAACATCCGCGTCATTCTTTCTTCATTATCCACCAGGTGGGACGCAAACCGGGATAACTCCGCAAATTTTGCCTCGTACTGCGACACGGTCATATTATTCTGCTCCAATTTGATGAACTTCACCTCCTTCATGTGACGAATACTCTCGAAAAGTATTTGTCGTTAAACAGATCTTGAAACTTCTCCCAAGACATCTTCAGTGCGGCAGGTTGAGTACGCTTTATCGATTCCCACCAGTAATCTGCCTCTCCTCGCAACATAAAGGCGGCAAAGGGAACCTTTTGCTCCTCGGAGCAACCCAAGACATCAAATATCTTGGTGATCTGCTTTATCCATGTTTCAGCTACAAGTGGTTTGGGTTCTCCCTTAAACTCCGGTGGTCCCAGCTCCTTAAACTGTTTAGCGGTGACCGCCTGAGAGTTTCCAGTATTTCCACCTACGTTGTGGACAGGAGCCGCTTTCACCTGTTGTTGCATGAATTGCATAAAGCCTCTGAACATTTGATCATTCATCATTTGGTCAGTGTTGTTGTTTGCATGAGGATTGACACCTTCCTGATGCACATTATCATGATTATTGATGTGTGGTGAATCAACAGTCGTCTGTGCTCCATTGCTATTCTCAACATTCTCGGATGTCATTTTCAGATACTGCCACAAAATAAAAATTAATTGATATGTCATATATTATCCTTATGTTATGACCGACCAATTAAATACCATGCAAATAAACTTAGGTAGGTCATACTAGCGAAGGAATTCCCCGTCTCTCCCCTCCTAGTTCTATTCTCACATCCTAGCCAGGGATCATATCCCTAAGCTTTGATACCAACTGTGACGCCCCCAAAAATTAGGTATACATCACCCATCTTGGGTCGTCAGATACAAAGTACAGAATACAAATACAACTGATTAATACATCTGTCGTGTACAATACGACAAAACATAAACTGTGAGTTTGAATACAAATATTATCTTCTAGAGAGTATTCATACTCAAAAGGAGTCCTCATTACATTTATTAACACACCATTACATAGAATAGTGAGGACTACTAACTAATACTATCATTCGGACCATCACTCCGTACCCCGACTTGTCCCAGCTACGTTCTCATTTCCTGAAGAGAACAGTGAAAGAAAGGGTGAGCTCAACTAGCCCAGTAAGAAATATTATGACTAAGATAATGCAGAATAAATTATCATTAGCCTTCAACAATGTTAAACTGATAAAATATAATAGACATCAAGTTTAACTGCAGTGGAACAAGCAATCCATTAAAAGAGTCAAGTAGAAAATAAACTCTACTATCTTTTATGATTTAAAAGGTTTTTCAACACTGCGATCGCTGAGACTCAGCTTAATAAAATAATCCACATCATCGAATCACCCCTGCACTACGGCCAAGGATATTCGTGTATTCATTAATGGTCATGATCATGCCAACAACTGTCCATCAATGCACTACGGGCCAATGAGGACTTTTACCACATCATTTGTAACATTACGGTCATGATTATACCGAATAATCCCTGGTCATAATCATACCAAGTCCATCTATGCACTACATGCCACAGATGACTTTCAACATTTTATAAACATGAGGATGATGACAATGATATAAGAATTCAATAAAACAAGTTCAAGAATTAATTTATCCAGGAATTAACAACGTCCAAATTGTCAACATGATACTGCATTGTGGAGTAAAATTCAAGAATGCTTAGAAGAATATTTTCTTGAAAAGATACTGGATGAAACGCAACTATCAAGGATATTCCACAAATTTCATGGAGTATAGAAGTCAAAACTTAACCAACTGAGTACAATAAAGAATGGAATAACAAAAGAAATCACCATGCATGCGATAGACCGCACAGACAGGTTATTCCAATAGAATAATAAATAATGGAACCAGGTCCGGCGTAAACGCACAGACAGGATATTCCGACAGAATAATAAATAATGGAACCAGGTCCGGTGTAAAACACACAGACAGGATATTCCAACAGAATAATAATAAAACGGAACCAGGTCCGGTGTAAAACACACAGACAGGATGTTCCAACAGAATAATAAACGGAACCAGGTCCGGTGTAAAACACACAGACAGGATGTTCCAACAGAATAATAAACGGAACCAGGTCCAGTGTAAAACACACAGACAGGATGTTCCAACAGAATAATAGAAGAATGTCACCAAGTATAGGGTAGACCGCGTATACTGGTTATTCCAACAGAATAATAACGAATGGAATAACAGAAGTTCTCTTCATGAATATAAAAGAAATAATATTCCCTACCGTTTTAAAGAAGAGCTGAAGTAAGGAAGTAGTTAAGTAGCAGAATACTCTTCTTCTCTCTCTCTCTATAGTTTCTCTCTATAGTTTCTCTCTCTAGAGTTCAGTGAATTCGTAAGAAATAATGAAGGAATGAGCTGCTATTTATAGAAAAATAGAATGCATAGTAACTAATCCATGAACGGTCCAGATTGATTACTTTAATCTGACGGTCCATATTTAAAGAAAAATCTTTTAAATAAAATAAAATATATTCTATTTATAGAATAACTTTAATAAAGTATTTTGTTTTATATAAAAAGATGTTTCTGTTTTATTACGTTAATAATACGAATAAAACAAAACGTCATTATCGCTAAATAATTCATATTATTAACTGACAATAATAAAATCAAACTGAGTGACTTCTCACATAAGCATTAATAATCAATACCGTGTGCTACTATGCAACCACACGTATTACTGTACTTTTACTACCGAGTAGTTCAACAGCAACAATGGTAAAATTTCCGCCGTTATTTTTAATAAAATATTTTTGTCGTTTTCTCAATCCGACAATAATTCCGTTGTGGGGTCCACCAATGATTGTGTCGTTGTACGAATATTCCCTGTTAAAACGAATATTCCCCGACCAATCGAATATTATATAACAACTTGCGTACTTTGCAAAATTTATAAATATTACCCACAACTATAACATTATATCAAATTAACTCCATAATATTCAAAAATGATATTTATAAAAAATTTATCTTTATTTATAAAAGTTGGGGTCTTACAAACCTTGTCTTATGATGACACGAGGTTGTATGTCATTAGACATCTTGTATGATAGTGACGAAACACCCTTCCAACGTTGGTTTCGCCTCACCCAATTTTCTTCACCAAATATAACTACTAAATGATGACCACCGTTCTATTCCCTTGTTACCCCCTCTCGACCCAGCTACACTCTTATTACCTGAAAGGAATTATGAAACAAAAGGGTGAGCACAACTAGCCCAGTAAAGAATATCATGACTAAAGATAAATAAATTATCAATAGTCTTCGTCAGTAATAAATCAGAGATTTAGGACATATGGTAGATGATAAAAATTTCAACCATAGTTGCAGCGGAACGAGCAATCCATTAGAAGAGTCAAATAGACTATAAAGTCTATTATCTTCTCCATGTTAAAAATTCACAAATAATATTTTATCCCTGTAACATCAATCAACAATTCTGGTCCACAATCATATGAATAACTCATAATCATAACTGTAGTTCTAAATTCCTCTTCTCATCCAGGACGAAGATAATTTTCATCACCTATCTTTATCTGAAACATCAAAGATCATGGTTACACCAAATCACATTTCCTGTTCATAATCATACTAATAACTTCATCTTTGCACCACGGCCAAAGATATTCATTTGTATCACCAGTTGGTCATGTTCATCTCAACACCTGTTCATCTTTGCACTACTGGTCAAAGATATTCAACAACATGTCATCTTTGCACTACGGGCCAAAGATATTCATCAACAATTCATCTTTGCACTACAGGCCAAAGATATTCATCAATAATTTATCTTTGCGCTACAGGCCAAAGATATTCATCAACAGTTCATATTTGCACTACAGGCCAAATATATTCATATCTCAAAGAAATATATAATCATTTCAGAATTTATATAAACAATAATTATAACCGTGTTAATCAATTCATCTTTACACTTAAGCTAAAGATATTCAATTATAAATTCAATGGTCATGATCATACCAGTTAACAATTCATCTTTACACTACAGGCCAAAGACATTTTTCAGTCACGATCATACCAATAATTTACCCATCTTTACACTCAAGTGAAAGAAAAATTCAACATCAAGGTTATAAAAATGTTATATATGATAATAAAAATAATATAATCAACATATAGATTTAATCTCAAGAGTAATATTCATAACTCAACTATAATTTTGTCAGAAAAAAAAAAACTAATTTTGTCATGAATAGTAACTCGTGAATAGTAACCCATGAATAGTAACTCGTGAATAGTAACTCGTGAATAGTAACCCCGACTCAAAAAGGTAAAAATTCTACAATAAAATTCATACCAATATTACGGTATAATGATATTGAAAAAATAACATTTTTTAAATTTATAAACAATTTATTTTAATTGTTTATACTTTACTAAAATAATGCATTTAATCATTCCAAAATGCCAAACTCATAAGATTTCATCACCAATAACTAAAACTCTCATCAAAAATCTGCATATACCTCATATAGGATTCTCAAGTCATAAAATCCTATTTTTCAATTTTCTTACTTCACATAACATATTTAATTCATTTACTCATAACTAGACCATTTTTATGAAAAATACCAAATCAGTTCCAAAAATATTTCTTTTCTGGAATTTAGCATAATATAGTCTCATAATGAACATATATTTTTCTCAGAATTTTTAAAAGTCATTTACTATTTTTCATATGGCCAAAACAGCCGAATATTTAGACATTTATCAAAAATTGTACTTTTGTCCAAAAATTCTGAAATTCACAGAGTATACTCCTATCATATACATGTATTCCCAATAAAAATTTCATCAATTTTAGAGTTAACCACAATAAGTTATAAGCAGTTACTTTTAAAATAGTCTTTCCTTATAAAATTCATAACTCTTAATCTATACATTCAAAAATCATCATTTTTGGACACAATCAAGAAAACTCATCAAAATATCATTTCAAATTTTTACAGAATTTTTGAAGGTCAGAAAAATTACGAAACTGAAAAACATAACAACCCTTAAAATCCCTTACTATCCCTTACCTCAAAAGAGCAGTACTTCTGATCTGTATAAGGCTGAAGAAAACTTACACTGGTGAATAGAAACTCACAAAGTATCTAAATACTCACAAAATACACTCAATAATCTAGATAGAGAAAGAGAGAAAACTTATGAATTTTGGTGTGATTTTCAATTCTAACTTAGCTATCTATTTATAGGAAAATGTTAGCACGCCGAAGCAGACTTAACATGCAACCTGATGGCTTTACCTGCTACTATTCCCACCCACCACATTTGAATAAAAATCTCAGCACATTTCTTCACCAACCAAGAGTGGGGCCCACCAATTCTAGAATTTTCTACTAAAATGATTAACTACAAAAATTCAATAATTTCTGAACCAGTCATCTCGTAAAATTTATAACAAATTATACGTTCATTTTTAACGGTTCAAAATTTGTGGACATATACTCAACTTATATATGTATAACATATCCAAATATTACCACGATCCAACGGTCGGATTAAAAATTATAACCCTCGCAAAATATCTCAAAAACCCTAATTTGATTTTCAATACCTCTGTTCCGACAAAAATACAGATAAAACACCTCAACATTAACTCCATCATTTTTAACCACAAAAATATATCCCTCTTTTATATCCACATAAAATAAATATTTCATTATCATATGAATCAATAATTAATTATTCACAGATAATATTACAGAATCACATTTATGATAACCAGGCCGTTCCCAAGAAAGAGGGTGTAAGACCCCTAATTTTATGAAATAAAAGTATTCAATTTTTCTTATAATTACTATTCAGTAAATGGTTAAATTGATAAAAGTTTAAAGTTATGAGTGAAATATAATTTTTTTTCAAAATAAGCAAGTGGTTATAAAATAATCATTGTTGTCGGGGAATATTCGTTTGGTCGTGGAATATTCTTTCTGTCGGGGAATATTCGTACGACGGCGCAGCCATTTGTGGGCCCCATAACAGAATAACTGTCGGGTGAAGAAAACGATAAATTTGAGTTTTTACAAATAACGGCGTAGTTGTTACCGTTAACACTGTTGGAATACCCGGTGGTTAAAATACAGTAATACGCGTTATTGCACAGTAGCACACGGTATTGCATAGTATTTTTGAAATTATTGATTCTTACGTAAGAAGGCAATACTCAATAATTGTTACAGTAATTACTGTTCAATATTTTATTTTATTGATTCAATAATTGCTACGTTGAAATTTTGTATTATTGTTGTTCAATAATTATTGCTGCACAGTATTTTCCATTATCAGATCAATAATTCATATTATTTGAATAGTATTATTAGATAGCATTATTGGCAATGTCTAAAAAGTTCTGTCTAAGGAGAGGTTTGGTCATCTAATTGTGCGCCAGTAAGGAGAAATCCTTATTGGAAAGCCCCCTCTTTCCTGGGAACGACCTGGTTGTCATAAATATGATTCTGTAATATTATTTGTGAATAATTAATTATTGATTCATATGATAAGAAAATATTTATTTTATGTGGATATAAATGAGGGATATATTTTTGTGGTTAAAAAATGAAGGAGTTAATGTTGAGATTTTTATCCATATTTTTGTCGGAATGGAGGTATTAAAAATCAAGATTTTTGAGATATTTTGCGGGGGTTATAATTTTTAATCCGACCGTTGGATCGTGGTAATTTTTGGATATGTTATACATATATAAGTTGAGTATATGCCCATAAATTTTGAACCGTTAAAAATGAACGTATGATTTATTATGAATTTTACGAGATGACTGGTTCAGAAATTGTTGAATTTTCGGAGTTTATTATTTTGGTAGAAAATTCTAGAATTGGTGGGCCCCACTTGTGGTTGGTGAAGAAATGTGCTGAATTATATTTCAAATGTGGTGGGTGGGAATAGTAGCAGGTAAAGCCATCAGGTTGCAGGTCAAACCTACCAAAATTTTCCTATAAATAGAGGGCTAAGTTAGAATTGAAAATCACACCAGAAACATAAGCTTTCTCTCTTTCTCTCTCTATATTATGAAGTATATTTTGTGAGTTTTTAGATACTTGGTGAGTTGCTATTCATCAGTGCAAGTTTCCTTCAGCATCATATCCGATATCCAGTCAGAAGTACTGCTCTTTTGAGGTAAGGGATAGTAATGGATTTTAAGGGTTGTTATGATTTTCAGTTTCGTAATTCTTCTGATCTTAAAAAAATATGGAAAAATTTGAAATGATATTTTGATGAGTTTTATTGATTGTGTCCAAAAATGGTGATTTTTGGATTTATAGATTAAGAGTTATGAATCTTACGGGAAAAGACTATTTTAAAAATAACCGCTTATAATTCCTTGTGGTTAACTCCAAAATTGATAAAATTTTTATTGGGAGTACATGTGTATGATAGAAGTATACTTTGTAAATTTCAGAATTTTTGGACAAAAGTGCAATTTTTGATAAATGTCTAAATATTCGGTGGTTTTGGCCATATGAAAAATAGTAAATGAGTTTTAAAAATTCTGAGAAAAATATATGTTCAATATGGGACTATATTATGCTAAATCCCAGAAAAGAAATATTTTTGGAACTGATTTGGTATTTTTCATGAAAATGGACTAGTTATGAGTAAATGAATTAAATATGTTATGTGAAGTAAGAAAATTGGAAAATAGGATTTTATGGCTTGAGAATCCTATATGAGGTATATGCAAATTTTTGATGAGGGTTTTGATTATTGGTGATAAAATTTTATGAGTTTGGTATTTTAGAATGATTAAATGCATTATTTAGTAAAGTGTAAACAATTTAAATAAATTGTTTATAAGCTTAAGAAATATTATTCTTTCAATATCATTATACCGAAATACTGGTATGGATTTTATTGTGGAATTTCTACCTTTTTGTGTCGAGTTACTATTCATGAGTTACTATTCATGAGTTACTATTCACGATAAAAATTGGTTTCTTTTTCTAACCAAATTATAGTTGAGTTATGAATATTACTCTTGAGATTAAAACTATGTATTGATTATATTGATTTTATTATCATATATAACGTTTTTATAACCCTGATGTTGAAATTCTCTTTCACTAGAGTGTAAAGATGGGTAGATTATTGGTATGATCATGACTAGGGTTCTCTTTGGCCTGTAGTGCAAAGTTGAATTGTGACTGGTATGATCATGACCATTGAATTTATAAGTGAATATCTTTAGCTTAAGTGCAAAGGTGAATTGATCAACATGGTTATAATTATTGTTTATATAAATTCTGAAATGATTATATATTTCTTTGAGATATTAATATCTTTGGCCTGTAGTGCAAAGATGAAATATTGATGAATATCTTTGGCCTGTAGTGCAAAGATGAATTGTTGATGAATATCTTTGGCCCGTAGTGCAAAGATGACATGTTGTTGAATATCTTTGGCCAGTAGTGCAAAGATGAACAGATGTTGAGATAAACATGACCAACTGGTGATACAAATGAATATCTTTGGACGTAGTGCAAAGATGAAGTTATTAGTATGATTATGAACAGGAAATGTGATTTGGTGTAACCATGATCTTTGATGTTTCAGGTAAAGATAGGTGATAAAAATTATCATCGTCCTGGATGAGAAGAGGAATTTAGAACTACAGTTATGATTATGAGTTATTCATATGATTGTGGACCAGAATTATTGATTGATGTTACAGGGATAAAACATTGTTGGTGGATTTTTAACATGGAGAAGATAATAGACTTTATAGTCTATTTGACTCTTCTAATGGATTGCTCGTTCCGCTGCAACTATGGTTGAAATTTTTATCATTTACCATATGTTCTAAATCTCTGATTTATTGTTGATGAAGGCTATTGATAATTGAATTATCTTTAGTCATGATATTCTTTACTGAGCTAGTTGTGCTCACCCTTTTGGTTCACAATTCCTTTCAGGTAATAAGAGTGTAGCTGGGTCGAGCGGGGGTAACAAGAGAATAGAACGGTGGTCATCATTTAGTAGTTATATTTGGTGAAGAAAATAGGGTGAGGCGAACCCAACGTTGGAAGGGTGTTTTGTTACTATCATACAAGATGTCTAATGACATACAACCTCGTGTCATCATAAGACAGGGTTGTGCTCATCCACTTGCTGAGTATATCTATGGGCACTACCTATATAATCTTGGTGTTTGTTTGAAGTATAATTCTCAATTAGAGACAGTGGAGATAATGATAAGTCAAGAGAAGACTCACCATTGGGAAGAATATGATAGTAATCTTCTCGTTTTTCTTTGGGGTCTATTGGGTCAACCAAGGATAATTCTGTGGCCATATGATATCTATCATAACCTAGATGCGTGGCCTCCCATGTACGAAAGTTTTCTTGAGCACTTCCCAAAGATTCTAATTTCTAAAACAGTTTTTGACTATACCTTTATGTAAGGTGTTATTGTGAGGTGATGTCCACGGTTGGAACATGAGTCACATTTGGTATATATTTGTATCCAAACTCACAGCATATGTGTTGTTATATTTTGCACGATAATTGTTGTAATAAAGTTACAGTTGTTTTCTGTACCATGTATTTGGCGACTCAGAATAGGTTGGATGGAATGGACCTATTTTGGGGTCGTTACAGAGGGGGCTTTCCAATAAGGATTTATCCTTATTGGCGCGCAATTAGGTGACCAAACATTTCCTTAGACAGAACTTTCTAGACATTGCCAATAATGTTATCTAATAATATTATTTAAATAATATGAATTATTGATCTGATAATGAGAAATACTATGCAGTGATAATTATTGAACAACAATAATATAAAATTTCAACGTAGCAATTATTGAATCAATAAAATAAAATATTGAACAGTACTTACTGTAACAATTATTGAGTAGTGCCTTCTTACGTAAGAATCAATAATTTCAAAAATACTGTGCAATACCGTGTGCTACTGTGCAATAACGCGTATTACTGTATTTTAACCACCGGGTATTTCAATAGTATTAACGGTAACAACTACGCCGTTATTTGTAAAAACTCAAATTTGTCATTTTCTTCATCCTACAATTATGCGTTATGGGGCCCACAAATAGCTGGCAGTCGTACTAATATTCCCCGATAGAAAGAATATTCCACGACCAAACGAATATTCCCCGACAACAATGATTATTTTATAACCACTTGCTTATTTTGAAAAAAAAATTCACATTTCACCCATAACTTTAAACTTTTATCAATTTAACCATTTACTGAATAGTAATTATAAATAAAATTAAATACTTTTATTTCATAAAATTCGGGGTCTTACACTTAGTGGGTCAATTGTATATTTTTAAAATATAGTGACTCAATATTTATATCTCAACGAACACAATAGGAGTAAAGGTGCTTTTTACCACTATATTAATATCTTTCATTTACCAAAAAGTAAAAAAAAAAAAAACACCATCTTTCGGTGGTCCGAGTAACACCTGATAATATTTAGTTCAAACCTTAGCAAAAGCCCTAATTCGGTGATCGATTTTTTCCGATTCGTAGGTAATCAAATGTACGGAACAGATAGTGTCACCGACGAATCAGACCGGACTGCTTTCAGGAAGGCAGAAAAAAAATACAAACTCTATTACGATCAGAATACCAAATCCTCTAAAAAGTATTATTTTGGTTTCAATTCCTCAGACTTAGTTGTATTTTCTCTGTATATACAAATTTCTAATGTTTATTATTTTCACATTCAGGAAAAAGCATCCAAGACCAGTCGATTTGACGCAAGTTATAGACTTTAAGCCCATTTTAGAATCATTCAATCGAAATGGTGAAGTTCCTCCTGGAGTTACGTTAGTTGGTCTGGAATTTGATCTGCCGGTTTTGTGCTTGAAAAAACGCCCTGGTATGTACAACACTTCTTCCCTTGAACTTGTTAATATTGAATCGCTTGCATAGTTTCCAGCCTCGACTTACTTGTCTAGTAATTATTTACTTAGATTTAGATTTATACTTGGAAGTAAACTCATTTTTCTATATATGATGGCACGAGTTTGGTCATTTGCCCTTGATTTCTCGGATAATTATTGAGACATTGTGGTGTTTTCTACCGCAGGGTTTTATTTCATTCCCGGAGCATTGAGTGTCGAGGAACAGTGTCAATGGATAAGGGAAAGTTTAACTAGTTTCCCCCAACCTCCTAATAGGACAAATCATAATGCATTATATGGTCCCATACACGACTTATTCGTTGCAGCTAATGAAAGGAAAGTTTTAGTTGAAGAGGAGGGCCTGTTAGAAGGTTTGGATTCTGATAATAATTTTCTAGTTAGTGATCTACCTCCTAGATGGAAATCATCTGAAGAAACAAGTGCATCATCAAGAGGAAATACTTGCAAATCAACATCAGCATGTGCTTTGTTGCGAAAGTTACGATGGAGCACTCTAGGACTGCAGTTTGATTGGTCCAAGGTTATTTTCTAATAATGATTCTCAATGTATTTCAAGTGCTTATCTTAAATTCAGTAATTTAGAATTAGTGCCTTCTCATTTATTTGTTGAAGAGCAGCATGAGAGGTGCATGGATATTGTCTGACAGCAAGCGTATCAAGTTTATGTGGCCTTTACCTTTGAAAATATGTTGACCAGAGTTCGTGTGAAGCTTAAATCTTAGATATAATAGGGGTTCTTTATTCAATGTTACTAGAATATGTTGTATCCAAACTAGAAAACAAACTGTTAGTAGGATAAAATTGTTGAATTTTAACCACAGGATGGAGATTATGTGACCTTCCCCCCCACCCCTCCCCTCCCATCCCATCCCAAAAAATAAAATATTTTGGCAAGTTCTATAGATTTTATCCATCTGCGTCCGTAACTCTTCATAGAAACTACTGTGCGGTAGAGCTCACTGTTGTATACACTATATACAATTGTTATTCTCCTCCCCTCAAAGTTATGTCCACAGTATGTTTTAGTTGTATCTATTTGGGATTAAGTGTTGCTTTGGCATGTAGACTTTGGTATTGTTTTTTTTTGGGGTTCAAGAACCTTATCCAAGTGCCAAATTCCTTTTTGAAGAGTTTATTAGCATATAAAGGAAAACCTAACGTACAATTCTGAGAAACATGCAGCGGAGCTACAATGTTACCATTCCTCACAACAAGATCCCTGATCCACTTTGTCAACTGGCTAAAAAGATGGCAGCTCCTGCTGTGCCGTTGAAAGAAGAGTTTCGGCCAGAAGCTGCTATAGTGAATTATTTTGGATCAGGTATTCTTTTAATGTTAAAAATATTTGACTCAATATCTGATGATTCTGATCCTGCATAATAAACATGATCTTTGGATTATAATATAGATACTGTTGGTGAATTTAGATAACCGAGAATGGAAGACTATATGTCTTATTTATAAATTTACTTTGATATCTAAAGGCTTAAGTTATTGTTTAGAACAATTATACTATATAACCCACTCTTTCTTTAGGTGATATGCTAGGTGGCCACCTTGATGACATGGAGGCAGATTGGAGCAAACCTATTGTAAGCATGAGGTATTATTACTAGTCTTCAGTTTTCTAATCAGAACAGTAAACATTACACTGGTCCTGACGGATTTGTTCTCTTTTAGTTTGGGTTGCAAAGCCATTTTCCTTCTTGGAGGGAAATCCAGAGAGGATGAGCCCTTAGCTATGTTTCTCCGAAGCGGTGATATCGTACTTATGGCTGGAGAAGCAAGGGAGTGCTTTCATGGTCAGTATAATCTTTGTTATTTCTTCTTCCTTGTTTATTGAGAATACTTTTTTTTTGTTTTTTGGATTTTCTATTTAAGTTACAATTGAGAATCAGGATATCCTTTTCCTTTCATAAATCGTAGTCTATAGTGAAATGTTAAAATTACTGAATGCACTTGAGGAGTTTTGTAGTGGTGTAGCTACTATAGTTGACACCGTTCCCTATGACACTACTTGAATTACTTGTTCTGCATCAGTGTTCAAAGCTAACCTAAGACTTGCAAATCAGGCATATACACCATTTTGATATTCTCAGGTACTTTTTTTCCCTTCCGGAAAGAATGAAATGCATAGGGGACCATCCTTTTGTTGCGAAATATCCATTCCTTGCTTTGTCAAAACAAAAAAAGAAAGAAACTTTATATAATGGTATAAGCAATTTTAGGTCTCAGAACGCAACTATGTTAAATTTAATGTTTGACATCTGAAAGAAAGGGTTATGTTATTTAATTGATTAAATGTAGCTTCACGTTATCCTCAGTACTGTTTTTTGGTAAGATACATCTCCCATAACAATCATCTTTATATTTCGTACTTTTTAAATACCGAAGAAATCTATTTTATTGTTTACCAAGCTTTGGTTGCTTCAAGGGCTTCCAGACCATAAATTATTGAAGAGTTTGAGAAAATTTGCTTAGTCTTGTTGTCCAAATTATATTTTTTATAAGAGTAATGCTACAGACACAAACCATTTTATAAACTGCTGATGTGGCGTACTCCACCTCAGCGTATTGATATACAAATTGTTTCAATGTAGTTTTTAGCCCCACACAATATGCTGATGTGGAGTATACCACATCAACAATTTGTAAAATGTTTGTAGAATAATTTGTGTCTGTAACATTATTCTTTTTATAATCATATGTTATTGTTTCATGATATATTCTATATTTTATTTACTTTTTTTTTTGATTTGTCGAAATGCAAACGGAACTGGGTGGAATCTGATGACCAGTGTATCCTTGATATTATCTTTATTTTTCCCGTAAAGCAAGGTCATCTCATTTTCAGGTGTCCCGCGGATCTTCACAGATAAAGAAAATGCAGAAATTACCCCTTTGGAGTTGCAGCTGTCACATGAAGATGATCTTTGTTTTCTGGAATACATTAAATCTTCGAGAATTAACATCAATATCAGACAAGTGTTTTGAGTATTATTTGTTCTTTTCCTGAATTTTATAGTTTGATGGATGATCGTTCGGATGAAGAAAGTTTTTGTTGTAAAAATTATTTAATGATCTTGGTAACGAGTTTCACTGTTATGAGATATTGTGGCAGTTCAAATGCAATGCAGATAATATTGCAATCATTATATTGACTCCATACTTGAAAGATGATTTCTCTGTTGTTCCTAAGTTATTTTTCCCTGGTTATTTCCTTTCATGTTACATTGATTGTACGATAAGGGCGGGCAATCTCATCGGTGTTCGTCGGGGATCTTGTTTACTTTGTGTAACCTCCCTCCCTCCCTCCGTTGAGAATGAAACTATTTTCAATTGTTAAGGTGCTACTTAAGATTTACTTTGTGCGTCTGGTAGGTAATCAGTCTTTCTTCCTTTGGTGTTGGATTCTATGCCACAAAGTTCAAATGTGAAAGCTCTTTGCTTTAGTTTTGGGTTCGCTGGTGAATGTGGAGAGTTGGATTTGAATGTTAAAAAGACATGGATCTTACTGGGCTTGTTTAGGGCTCTACTGAACAAGCCAAGCAGTCAACGCACAGTTTAAACGTGATTCAATTCAATTCAATTCCAGACTCGTAGTTGGTCCTAAGCTTGTTTAAGATCGAGTCCTACTGTAGTAGCTCATTAATTAATAAGTGGAATGAGTCAAAAAAATAATTTCTCAAGTATGTTACAGGACAAAATAAGCTTCAACAATTGGAGCCTTTGACTGGACCATTGACACTTGAAGAAGAAGAAGTATCTCCACATTTCCATCTTTCTTCGCTTATATAAAGGCCATAGAAAAAAATCAACATTTACACCATTTCCGCCCACGTGAACAACGCCACACACGAACAAAACCAAACCAAACCATACCAGAAGAAATTCCAAAATTCATCAAAATCATCCCATCCAAATTACTTGTACAAACGAGAGGAAGGAAAGAAGCAACAAAAACATCTCAAGCACTAAAATCCAGAAAGCCACCGAATTCACACACGCTTCAACTTCTACGTGTACATACTCATCACCTCTTGAATATATACGTACACGGTACACCCACCCAACCCAACCCAACCCAAATTCACATACCACTCACTACTTCTATCAAACAACAACTTCCCACTAAAATCTCTCCCTATTCAACTTCTCCGGTTATGGTTCCGATGGTACTGTCTCAGTTGGCTACGGGTCTTAGCGTATTAGCCGGAGCGGCTCTGGTCAAGTCCGTCATGGAACAGCAAAACCCCATGGCGGGTCCGGGTCCGGGTCAGTTCCCCAGGTGTCCCAGTTGCAACGGCACCGGCCGGGTCAGTTGCTTCTGCTCTCGATGGTCTGACGGAGATATTGGATGTCGGACCTGTGCTGGCTCCGGTCGTATGGGTTGTACTAGTTGCGGAGGTACAGGCACCGGCCGCCCCATTCCTGTTCAGCTCACTGTTCGTCCTCCCAAACGTCCATCCTAAACGGCTATTACATACAATCCCCATGGGTATTCTGTCTCTTTTGTTTTAAATATTCAATTTTTATGTATTATATGTTTATGATACTTGAAGAGAGGGAGAGGAATTGGAGAATGGAGATTACTCCGTTGTAATCCCATTGATGATTTGATACTTGTACAATGAGATGGCTCTCTGACTTCTTTATCACTTACTGATCCTTTGTTAATGTTTGTGAGAGGCAAAAGAAAATGTTACTATTTTCAGTTGTTAAGGTGATACGTAAGATGCTAAGAATTAATGTTATCTGGCAAAGAGATCAAATTGTTTGTTTATATAATTCATATAAAGCTTCTGCACTTGTCGTGGTAAAGCTAGTGTTTATATCTTCTGTACATGTGCATGTATTTGGTACTAGTCAAATTGTTGTGATTTGTGAAGACATCAAAGACGATTTTCAATCAATTAAGTTAAAAGAAGGAAACTAGTTGTCATTCAAAAAGCTGGTTGGTTGAGTGCAGAACTTGCTACTTCTTTTTTAACAATTTAAGCTGCTCATGGGACATTTTTCAATCCAAACTAGAACCAAGAATCTACTAACTTGTGTTGTAGACAGAATAGTATGATTTTTTATTCAAGTGAAGCTTCCTTAAAACATACTTGAACTATATTAAGACGGATGTCCAGAAATTGAAGAATTTCCCGTTTGATTCACTATTATTATGATGCTAAGAGTTTTATCTTACCTTAAAAAAGGTAGATTTTCAAGCTGTATAAACTATCCTTGAATCTTTTGGGCTGAGAACTTGGCCATAATCTTTGGATATATATAGCTTGGGAGTGCTAAAGTTAGTTTTTTGTACAGGCACTTTGATAATAGTGATGCAGAACCGCAAGAGATAAAATTGACTAGAAAGATAATGAGCGGAAGGATAGGATAGAATAGAGACAAGTCTTAGAGGAAAGAAAATAAATTTCAAATAATCAGTTTTAGAATTTTTTTTAATGTTGGTAAAGATGAAATCAAATCCTACGGGAATCCTAATGAAAACAAAGTAAGGACATCCCACAAAGTAAGCAATTCGGTTAGATTGTGCATCTCTCTCTCTCTCTCTCTCATACTGTCACTTCCATCACTTGAAGAAGTGACCAAGCACTCGCCTCCAGAGGAAGACTGCTCTAATAGGTTAGGATCAAGAGAAACACTACTATGATACAACCATTATTTGAAATGCTACACTAGTAAGTATCAAATGCCAGTCATATATAAAGTCAATTCATCATGAGATGCTGCTAGTCATGTGCCATTAATAAATCTAACATTTGTCTAGGCCCAATACTCAAGTTGAAACTCAGCTTAAGCCTGCAATTTCTTGAAAGAATGTCTAGAGTAAATCTTATTGTGTAAAGTTACAATAACAGTGAGCAAGCGAGACCAGTTACGTCAATAGGTAAAATATGAAAACCTCAGGAGGTCTCTTGTTGGTGAGTGAGCTATCTGCTATTGTAGGCAAATGGGTGGGGGCATCTTGCAAGTGCTTTTCCCATCAAATCCTCCTTTTCATTTCTTAAAGAAAAACAAAAGGGCAAATTGAGATTTCAACGATAGAGGGTTAATATACCTTCACAGAGCTTGACAAAAATCGGTTTCTTGCAATTATTTCCAATTTTTTGAAGTCGATACAACTTGGCTGCCATACAAAAGTGGGATTTTTCTTTCCTCCTCTTGTGGGTAATCATTATCTTGTGCAATGTTTTCATGCCAACTCAAATGATCTATCCCATTTTATTGGCAAAACTAACGAAATAACACCATGTTTTACTGATTACTTTTAATTTTTCAAATTACCCCGTTAACCTAATTACTCCCTCCGTCCCAGGATTGGTGGACTTTTCACGCATATTAAGAAGATGAATAAAATAACAAAATTGTCCATAATAATATCATTAAATATGGAGAGAGAATTAAAATAAGAATAGTATGAGATATTTAATGTTTCGGGTATAATAGGAAAATATGTGTAAAAGTTTGGTTATTAAAGGAAAATAGATATTTAACATGGGACTACACAAAATAGTACTCCCTCCGTTCCTTAATATAGGTCGTTTCAGAAAAATGTTTTTGTTCCTAAATATAAGTCGTTTGAGAATTTCAAGTAAGCATTAATTGTTTAGTTTCTAATATTACTCCAAGTAATAAATATAACTTTGGTTCTCTCACTATTTTTTGTCCAATAAATAACACTCTCTTTTTCCAATACAAGGGCAATATAGACAATTGATAGTATATTTAATGTCTTACAATTATTTCTTTAATATTTGTGCACAACTCTAAAACGACCTATATTAAGGAATGGAGGGAGTAATAAAGACTTTTATCATGGAACGGAGGGAGCATTATTTTGAAATTGGGTCATTCCGTTAAAAAAAAATAAACGGGAGTTAATATTTTATTGACAAAACTAACGAATTACTCACTATAGTTGACATGTTTTACTGATTACACTATTAAATTTTTAATTTTTTAAATTATTCAATTAAATTAATTAATATTTTAATATTGGGTCATTCTGTTACGGACTACGAGAAATTAAGGAATAGCAGTGGGAAAGAAATAATTAAGTGCATTTTGCAATTTGAGGATACGTACTGTGTTTGCTTTGTGAACCGCACGAGAAACCCATTAGCAGAAGGAACATATTCTTTCGATCTTTTATCATTATTATTATTCTTTCTTTTTTTGGTCCAAAGTTTGTATAGAAATGAACCTAGTAGTATAACATATGATGTACTAAACACCCTTGGTCATTTCTTAGCAAGAAAGTACTAGTATTTGACTTTTTAAAGGGTTTGGACACACACAAACCGACAAACGTTAAAACAATATTTATCGGAAAACTTTGTTTACAACTTGGAAAACCTGTTGGACTGGCTTTTATTATATTGGGTTTCTCAATATTGGCCCACTGAGACAAGTCTAGGCCCAAAGATTAAATCTAATTCTTGGTGACTTGCGTTACGTACGTACGTATATCGCTAAAGCTTAGCTCGCCAAAGCACATTCTCGTTTGCATCCCGCAGGTATTCTCGATTGAATTTGACGATCAGCTGAAATTTACTACTCCTACGAATCCTATAAGAATTCGACTGATTTTCAAGTTTCATTCAAATTTTTTTTTACTATTTCATTTACTCTGAACCTATTCAATTGATTTCATTTCTGTAACCAGTAGCATTTTGGACTTAATATGTGAACCTAGGGTTTTGAATTTACTCTCTTTTTTTGAAGCTCAGTTTTGTTCAGGATGGCGTTTATAATGGAGTTTGCGGAGAATTTGATACTGAGAATGATGGAGGATCCGCAGGAGAGAGATAGAAAATTCAGAGAACATGTGTACACGCTCAAGGATAAGTGCAACAAAACCAAAGAGATGTGGAGCCTTCCGATCCGTCCGTACGGATTCTGGACTTTTGATAGACACAATGCTCAGATCTTTTGGGACGCTCAGATTAGCCAGGTCCCCGGTCGCAGGGATCCCTACGATGATCTACTTCAAGACGACTCCACCTCCAAATAATTGGTAAGCTTCAGCTGTAAATTCTTACCTTTATCATTGTGTGTATATAAATCTATGTGTCTGCATCGTGTATATGTGTGTTTGCGCACGCGCGTGTGATCATGTATGTATCTCATATGTATCTCATGTGTATCTCTTTTTAATGCTGTTATGTTTGGAAAATTGATGCTTAACAATATAATTTTCCTCTAATATGTTCTAATCTTATACATTAAATTCCTGTTGAGTGATTCTACGATCAATTCTGCATAAAATGCTCATGAGCACTTGAAAGACTTTATTTTCTTGAAAAATATCGTTAGCAGCACATAATTCATACATATGGTTTTCCTTGAATATCTCGTAGTATTTGTGAAATTATGTTTTGGTTTATCACGTTAAGATATGTTTCTTCATTTTCATGCGATTTCAAAACAGTGAGTTGCCAACATCTACTAGAGATACTGAGATTTGAGCTTAAGCTTCCCATTTGCAGTGGCGAAGCCAGGAAGCTATAGCAGTGGAGTCAACATTATTAGTAAGTTATAAAAAGTTGGCGGGGGTTCGGGGGCAGCGCCCCCGAGCCAATCTTTTTAATACTTTATACTTTCGGGTTAGACAAATGCATCTAAATATCCAATTTAATAATACTAACAAAAGGGGAAAATCACAATTGATTTCTGAAAACAAAATTGAGGTTGGAGAAATTGAAGAGAGAGTAATTTCTGTTATCTGCAAGGGCACAAGGCTGCAAGAGAGTCACAGTAGAATAGAGTCGCACTCCAGTCTCCACAGTCGCGGCTCGCCAGTCACCAGTACCCACTCCGACCACTCGCGAAAGGCTTTGATGGTTTACGGTTTGGCTTTTGCCTTTTACGATTTGGCTTTGCCCAATCTATCTCTATTTTGTGGCTGAAGTGCTGAACGGATATTGATGTATGAGATTTATGACTGAGGCTTGACCACTTGGGTATCTTTAATTAAAAAAAAAATCTGGGTGGGGTCAAAAATTGAGTGGGGGTTAAAAATTGAGTGGGTTAAAAAAAAATTTGTAAGTAATTTCAAAAATTGAGTGGGGTCAATTGACCCCACAATTTTACCATAGCTTCGCCCCTGTCCATTTGACCAATAATTTATGACCGAAGGCTGAAGAAACGCTGTTTATGTTTTTCTTGCTTAATTGTATTTTAGCTTTATGCTTTACAGTTATGTATGAATCTTTAAGGCAGCATACAATGTTTCAAAAAATCCAAAGGAAGTAAACGGTAAATTTTCCTAATTCTGTATGTGGAAAATTAAAATAAGAGGAAGATATGATGCCAAGGTATTATAGGATATTGAAAAATTGAAACAAGATTGTTATCTTTCCAAAAAAAGATCAATATCAAGATAATTTTAGACTTCTGACACTCAGACTGTTGTATGCTTAAGTTCTTATCGAGATTTCTTTAAGGCCAAGATGTCGGTGCATTTTATATTGTAATTTCTTAATAAAACAAAAAATAATTAAATAGTTAAAGTTACTTGAATTTGGATTTTACTCTTGTAAGCTGTGTTAGGGCCCGACCTCCCCTAGTAAGCATGTTAGATGGAGTCTTTTCATGAGAAGTGGTTAGTTACTTCTAGTCTTAAGTCAGAGGTAGAAACTCTTCTTTCTCAATATATGTCCTTTAGTATAAAGCTTACTCATACCTTCTCTTTTTTTTAATAAGTTAAAGCTTGCTCATACCTTGGAAAGGGAAAATATATAAAGTTTGATTAGACATAATATGTCCACGTACGATAGACAGTATTTATACACTTTTGAAGAGTCCCTATTCCTAAAATTTGGCTTGTCAATTGAATTGAATGATGTGAAGCTTCAACGCTAAATATTGCATTGTTTTCAAAAAACAATAAAAAAATTTCAAATCCCAACTACTATAAACTGTTTTTAGAAGGACATCAACAGCCAAAATAATTCCCTGAGGCGTAGCTCATAATATTGCAGAACATTATGTCTACTGGCACTACTTTTTCACATCCCCTTTTGTTTGTGTGGCTTACATATAATATTAACTGTCTGCTTTTTATGCAGAAATCAGAAGACATGAGGAAAACTATTAAAGATTTTCCAGATTGGAGTAATTTGTTGTCATTTTGTGATCTCAGTACTCATACCCGGTGACTAAATAAATGTATGTAATGTGATGGCTGTGCTGAAGATATTCTGTTTAATGTTCATTGACATGATTGATACTGTTTTTGGCTACTACATGCTCTTCCCATATGTGTATTTCTTAGATCACCCTTACAAGAAATCTCATCACCTTTATCTGCAGTGCAATTTCTCCCAAGTATAAGCTCTATTTACAGTAAGAGCCTCCCAAATTATACCCCACTTGAGCAGAGCTGTGGGAGTAATACGGATGCTTTAGATGAATAAGCTAAGACAACTTTGTTTCATCGTTAAAGGTCCACGAGTCTTGTATATATTTACTCTGTAGCTACATGTGACGAGTTGGCATTTTAACCAAGTGGAAACATTCGCAATAAATCTCTGATTCTCAAATTATTTAAGTGAGATATCATAGATTACAACAATAGTTTCCTTGGTTACTCATGGAGTTGGAGGTTGTATCTCATACTAGATAAACAGGTCCTGCAGAAGGTTGGAGGTGGTATCTCACAACAGGAGAAACCAAGTCTGTCAAATTCCCTCAAAATGAGAACTGCACAAAAAAATTTCTTGCACCGAATAGATGCAGTGGAAACTCTGATTTGATCCACCCCCAGGTTGGGAGGCATCTACCTCGTCCCAATCCCGATCTAAATGAGGTTCACTATGAGCCCCCGGCTGGGAGGCATTTACCTCATCCCAATCACAAGGAGAGGTTCACTATGATGGGGGTACTTTTTGTTTTTTTCCTATCTGAAAGAATGAAATGCATTGGAGAATCTTTTTGTTGGGACATGCTCCCTCTGATTTACAGAACGCCTTGGCCAAATTCTTTAGGCGGATGGCGTGGCCAACCTTTCTTTGAATGGTGGTTTTGATTAGCTCTTTCCAACGCACAAGTTTGTAAAAAATCTTTTTCCTCAAATGAGATGGTTCATTCTGGGCAAACGGCGGTACCAAACCAGACTCTATCCATTCTCGAGTGTGCGCTCTTAAGTTCATACCAAAGCCCAATAAGATTTTGTGCACTAGTGCTTAAAATTGTTTCAGATGCAATGGAAAAGGGCTTTTTTAAGGCATAGAGAACGAGGAAAGATTCAAATAGAGATGCTAGTTACTAGTTAGAAGTGTAGGAGCAGTGAACATGACTCGCAGTTGCTCTTGAACCAACCTTGGTGCCATCTATAGCCATGCCTATTTTTGCTCTTAAACTAACCTTGGTGCCGTCTTTAACCATGTCTATGCATCTAGTCAACTCATAGTTGCAGCGAGACCAATCATCATAAATATATAAAAAAAATTATTTACAAAATTTGTAAATATTAAAAATGTATTTACATTCGATCAATATTTATCACTAAAAATAGTTGTATTTTTTCTAACTTAATAGTAATCGACTTGATAATAAAAAAAATTTATGATGAACTTGTTGGCATTGTCTCACTATATAGAAATGAGGAATTTTTTTAGACTTTTTTGCCAAATGTGAATTTATTTATTTTTTTGCAAAAGAGAGTAGTATTTGATACTCCAAAATTAAATACCAACTAAGCAGACATTAATTTATTTTAAAACAGAGATAAAAGAGACTTCATGACAATAGAGGATTCATGTTTATCTACTTGAGACTTCAAAGTATTCTTAAAAGACTGAAGTAATATACACGGACTACACATTGCTTCGCACAACAAATGACCAGCGTGGCAGAAACTTTTTAAAGCATAATAATAATTAATAATATCCGAGGCAAACAGACCCGCGCAAAACCATCCTCCTAACTAACAAGCTCAGTTTCACGTTCGCTAGCTGCTTTTCCTACCTTTGCTGCCTCAACCTGCTTATATGCCTTCACCATATCATCGATTGGAACCAAAGGGAAATGACCAAAGATGGTATAATCTTTTGCAGCCATGTACACAATAGCCTTGTTGTACTTCTCAGACAAGTGAGTGGCAGTTGGAACAGCCATTTGTGCCACAACATTGAGGGGGGAAATCTGGTTAACTCCATACCACACCTTTGCCAATTGAATCAGGACCGACTCCTTGTACAATGTATTAGCATAATGAATTGCTGCAATTGGACCACCAACCTGAGCCACCTGCCCTAAATGTTGAGCTAGATTTAATAACTTCTGGATCATAGACTCTGCTTGTCTGACAAGCTGCTTTGCTGAAGGTGGAGCTAGCTCACTGAACTTGTTTGTTGCATCATCTACCTGTATTAAGTAATTTGGTTAATCAGTTATTATTAGTCCTTAAAACGTACTAATAAACAAATAATGCTTTGCATTTAAAATTTCAAAACAGTTTGAATGTATGGATATAAATATTAAGACGAGTTCAAAAAGAAAATTGTATTTACAACTCAACCAAGTTCCAATGGAGCTGTGTAGCACAAATACTAAGAAGGACAATCTCTAGCTTGGACAAGTAAAACAAAAATAAGAAAATAAACTACAGAAAAATGTTCAAACTTGAATCGTCTGCTGAGTACCCAGTCCATATGATGGTAGACCTCGATTTGCAGCTCAATATGAGCAAGAGTATGCTTTAACCACACAAGTTAGTATGAAATAGAAAGAGTGACCTTTTTTCCTCCTACACAAAGTAGAATGAACGATTGAGTGAGATTTGTCCATCAAAAGATAGTGTAATATTTTTTTCTTAAGAATATTAAGGTTTGCTTTGCACGGGACACACTTCAACCTAATGTTTACAATGGTTATTTCCCAATAATATTTTTTGGTCTTTAAAGTTCCATATTAAAAATAATTTATATTTAATCGTGTCCTAAAGAACACTTCTGTTTCTGAGTTTTGAACAGAAAAAAAAAGAATAAAAAACTTAAAATTTTGCTTTGTATTATTTTTGAGTTTTTAATAGAAAAGAATAGAAAATTTAAAATTGAAGACATGAATTGTAATTTAAAATTTATTATATTAAAAATTGAGGATAATACGAGAATTATAAAAATATTACTTATTCTAATTTCTTTTCCGTCCAAATCAGACCGACCGACAGAAAACTTTGGCAAAAAAAGTGACCAAGTTTTCTATCAATTTTTTTTTTTCCGTTTATTAAAAAACTCTGAAATATAAGAATTGAAAAGAAAACTTAAATTTTTCGTCTATTTCTTTTTTTTTCTGTCCATTTTAAAACTCAGAAACAGAACGTAAACATTGATACGCCCACTTACATAGTCGTCAAGTAATTAAATTTTCACACATCATTTTGTAGGTCTGTTTATGTAAAAGCATTTTTGTATGTGTATTAATAATACTCATAAAAAGAAAGGGGCAAAACACACACAAACAGAATGACCAAAATAAAAAATCAGACGTGCACAATGAGAAAACTTGAGGAATAGATATAGAAATAATCTCATTCTTTCCTCTTCGATCCATATATCAAAACTTAAGGATCAAAATCATGCGATTTCTCGATCCATGTAATATCAAACTTAAGGATCCAAACAACGAGGGTGAAGATAGACAAATTATACCTTAGTGTCAAAGAAAAGAAGAAGATCAAAAGGCACGCCCTTAAATTTCTCATAAACAGGACCAACAACTGTAATGGCAGCACTCTCCACATTGGCGACCGTAGACTGCAAGGCGCCTGAGTTTTGCTTCGCGTATTCGTACAAATTCGAAAGGCAAATCACAGCGCAGATCGCAATCATCCTCACAAACCCTAGGTTCTTCAATTGTGGATCGCAGTTTTCCTTGTTTGAAGCCATTTGTTTCCCCCAGAAATTTCTCTTTTTCAATTTTCACGAGTAGTTTGCTTTGTTGAATCGAAATCGGCGGTCAGTAGTGAACCACGTGGCTATGGCGGGCCCAAATTAATTTAAATAATTTCGGGTCCCTGTCCTTCTCTACTACAGGCGGCGGCGGCGCTTTATTGAAATGAAACGTTAGTCGGAAGCATGTAAAGAAATAAGGAAACTATATACTATTAGTATCTACTTATACACAGTTACATTACATGGTTAGTTACAAGTCTTAAATTATGACACAGCAAATAATATGTTAAATTTTTTTGTAAATGATTATGTCATATTTTACTTTAAATGTTTACAATAATTTATCCTAGGTGAGGAAGGAAGGAAGGAAGGAAGGAGATAATTATTTTTTCCTAATTTGTTATTCCAAGTGGATTTGAGACGGAGACGAATAAAATCTTATCAAAATATATACAGTAATTCACCCATCCTTGTCTGTTTATTTTATCTTATAGACGGGATTCACTGAGATATTATTATTATTATTATTATATTAGTCTCGAGACGAGGATTAGCGGGGCGGGGCGGTAGCATTTGAACTTACCGATTACATTACAGGTAAGTTGTTCCATTCCAGGCAGCAGCAAGTCACAACTTATTCTTTTGAAAATCAAAAGCCAAGAAGAAATTAAACCCCGATGCCCACTCAATCGGGTTCTGGCTTTATTCAAATTCTTTAATATAAATAAAATCATACTCCACCAAAAAAGAAGAAGAAAAAAGCATCAGGTGTATCATCAGTCTTTTCAACACCACCATTGTCCCAGGCGGAAGGGAGGAAAGCTTAAACAACAGACACTGGACAAACCATCATCATCTTTCAAAAGGATCCCCTATGCTAGAGTTTAAAGGACATTCTGCTGCAGCTATTTTCTGTCCAAGGTTGAACCTTTCTGCAATCAGCGGCCGGACATCTTCAACTCCGACTAGGCTCTCCAAAAACGGAAGTAACAGGAGCAATTCTTTGTCTGAACGGTCATCAAACCAGCTCTCAATTGGTATTCCATTATCCACCTGGAAACCAAATGCCTGAATTTCAAAATAATTAATTAGCTCAACAAACCTCAAGTACAAGATTTCCCAAGTGCTCCACGCATTTTAGGAGATTCCAAAATATTATTATCACTTCATTTTTTTATTTTTATAAACAGGAAATATCCATCAATGAAAACTCTACTGCAATTCAGGGATAACACTAAATCCCTTTATAGTCCAACCTTTAGAAATCTACTCTTCAACAATCAATAGTTATTAGAAACCTCAAGTAGAGAACGTTAAACAAATTAGACAGCAATACTAATTTCTACAACCAATAGCATACCATACCTACCCTACAAAACATTAAACAGACTTTCATTTTAATATACGAGTTCATGTAGCAGCAAAATTCAAAGAAGAATATACAAAATCAAAATTATCCATTAACAGAAGAATGATTCTAGATGTCTTCAAGAGAATAAGTATGCAACAGTACCTGTGGAGAGTTATCAATCATTATGACGTGAGCTAAATCTCGGCCAAGAACAGATAGATCTTTGAGATAATTTCCCTCCACAAAGACACAGGATTCGCGAAAAACACGATGTCGAAATATTTTCCTTTTTGGATCAAGTACATTTAGTAGCTGTTCAGCATAAATGCTTTGGCTGGCAGTGAATATAATAATCTCAAACAGGCTAGATAACCTCTCCAAAAAATCTTTAAGATGGGGACGACATCGTACAAAGACAGTATGCTCCATGAGATTAAAATTCACAGCGAATGTGAAATCTGCATCTTCACAAGGTTCAAGGGTAGAGTGCACCAAGGTCTCTGCCAAATGAGGGTAGTCACCGTCTTTGCGTGTTAGAAAATCCCAAAACTTTAACTAGTAAATGTCACAAACAACGATCTTAATGCAATTCAATAATAAACCACAGTAAGACCATGATATACACAACATAGGTTTGTGCAAGTGCATAGGCATTCAGAAACATCACAAAAAAGAATCAGAAGCTTTGCTTTGTGGTTCCCCTTCCCATAAATGTTGCAACTACAAATTTTGGTTTGGTTCACCTCTAAGGCCATCAAGTGTAGTCTAGAAATCATGCGGATTCCCTATGTGTAGCCTTATATTGTGTTTGTAAGTTTTTTTTTAGGGGGAGGGAAGGGATGGGAAAATAATTAAAATCCCTCCAAATCTCATGTTTGTGAGTTTTTTTTAGGGAGCAAGGGAAGGGATTTGGAGGTAAAGTTGATTTTATTTTTGGCTCAAAACTTTCTCCCCAAAAGTGGAAGGATTTGGAGGGATGGAAAAGTTAGATCTTTTATATTACCTAAAGTAATCTTTCAAAATAAATCATGTCATTTATTACATTAATATGTAAGGGTAATATAATAATAGTGTAGTTTAAAAATAAAAATATTTTCTCTTCCCTTCCCTCATTCCAAACTCACAAACAAGAAAAAATATAATTAAAATCCCATTTCTTCCCTTCCTTTCTAAAACTGACGAGCATGACAAGGGAAAATTATAATTCCTTCCCCTCCTATACTTTTCCTTCCCATCTCATCCCTCCAAACTTACAAACGCAGCATTAGGCTAGGCTTTCCCTTATCAAGAGTTAGATGATATGTTTCAGCTGAGGATAGCATGTGAAATATCCAGAATGAGTAATTCAACCCTGGTGAAAAGGATTTAACTTGAACAATGTCTAGACTACCCGGTGAAAAATAAATTATACGAAGAACTGAAGAAGCGTACTGCAATATTTGACTGCCTTTACTATAAAATAGAATTACAACTACCCAAATGGTGCTTTGAACCAAAACCAAAAGATTCCAAATACAAAGTTGCAGCACTGGGATCAACCTGGAACACGCACATCTCTTATAAATACACTTAAGCAGCTAGGAAAATACTTTATCGAGGTAACTGCAAAACTGACCATCAAAATTACAGTCTTTTGCAAAATTATCTCCTGCATTCCTTTCTGTCGCTCCGATCAATTCTCACAGAATGAGTCGAGTTCATACGGTTTGCCTCTATTTCAAAACCATCACCTTTTTTAAAAAAATATGTGTGCTTATAATCTCCCGCAATTTGCTATCCAACCACACATTTTCATCAACCTCAGCACACACCTGCTCTGGCCACACAACGACCATCTGCAAATCAAATCCCTAATACCCAATACAGGAACACAAAGGGAAACCTAAATGTAAAAACAGTAAGGAGCCAAAAACCCAATCCAACCCATAATCAAAGAACCCAACACATGTCCAGTATACTCATTGAAGCATCGGCCAATGAAGACTACTTAATCAGTTCATCTTTCCTACTCTGCACACTTAGAAATCCATCTCTCCTATATGGCACCAATAGATTTTTATATTAATTAATTAATTTCCTCTCTCCCACATTAGATATTTCACTTGTATTATATTCAATTTCTAAACTAAAATGAAGGTTTAATATGAAGACTTAAGGTCATTCATTTCTCTGTTTGCAATTTGGCTTTAAATTTTCTTCTACTTTCTCTCTTATGTCTTTACAAGATTTGATTTTTATATAAAATGCATGTAGGATGTACATCCTTGCCAAGCTTCATTTGTTTCACAGTTTTCCTATCTCAAGTATTTAAAATGTTACTACCTCTTTTCCACAAAAGAGCCTCATTTGTAATAATTGGGTGGCGTCCGGTACCGGTCATTAACCGGTACTGTGTTACAGTGTTTTTTCAATAAAAAATATACTTTTTTTTACAGTTTTTTATTCAAACTTGCTCTATTATTTTTTATTTTTTTTTCTGATAATTGTGGTTAAAAAACAAAAAAAAAATTAAAAAACAAATAACACAGTACCGATCGTTAGTCCGTTACATGTGTACCGGACGCACCCCCAACCCCATTTGTAAAATATTAATGTATTGAAGATTTTTCTTTTCCCACGTTTGCCCCTAAATTTATTGAATGTTTAATCCACCATATGAAAATGAAATCCTCAATAGTAGAATTTTTCCTTTGAAGAGCTCGATTGTGATTGTAAACTTGAGGACATTGTGCTATTTTATACTACAATCAAAAGAAATGGGACTATATTTTGGTGCAAACAAATTTGGATGGTCAGACTCTTTGTGGTACATAGGAAGTATTATTTATTATCTCATTTTTAAGTTTACTTTTAACATTAATAATCTCAAATATAAGTTTCTATCAGCTTCAGGTAATTTAAAAAATTAATAGTATTATTACATTTATAAGAAGGGAATATAGCTATTTATTGTTAAAATACAAACCAGAAAACTAGAAAGTTTAATTGCATCGAAAAAAATTAAAAATCCAAGAAAAACAAAAATACTCAAAATTTTTGTATGCTTTTCCTAATTTTTAATTGAGGAGTGATAAATAGTTTGATGAAAGTTAGCATATTACGTGGGCCAAAAAAAGAAACTAACAAAAACAAAAATATAGAGGAATACGTAGTGCTTTAGAGATGTTGCAACCTAGCAACTTAGACTTGTATGAAAAATATATGTCTAACATTGACCTTTTGTAAAAAGGTTAAGGGTTCAAAAGGCAGAGCCAGATGTATCAGTAGTGTATAAAGATATCTAATTAATGTGTCTAGTTAAAAAACAAGAGAGAGACACACCACAACCGGACCAACATAAAAGACTTTGACGAATTTGAAGGCATAAACAACTACTTGCATTGAAACAATAAAGAAAAAGACTTGGGAAATTGAGAGCAATTCCATGTTCATCAACTCAGAAGTATTGCAATATGAGGATAGAAGTTATCTCAAGTAAGCTTACCATCCAAGTCCAAAACAAGTGTAGTTGGGGGGCAACTCCGTGTCCGTTTAGGTAGCAGCATAGGTCGAAAAGTTGGAACAACTGATGACAGTTCAGGTAAGTTCTTTATGAAGAAGTAGGGATCAAACTCATCAAATTCTTCGCATTCATCGTCCTCCATATGAACATCTTCTGATATATGATTTTGACTGTACTCATCTGCACATTCCAACTTCGAGTTTTTCATTGAAAGATATATAGCTGAAACTTCAGATGACAGCACATTGCCTCCTAAATCTGTATAATGGAATGAAATCACAGCATTAGCATCTGAAGAACAAGTCTGACTGCCTATTTCAGTTTTTGGAAGTATCCGCTATCATATTACCAGGGCATGGAAGATTCATCAAAGTGATTGAATCCTCGTCAGAGTTACTTTTTTCTTGCATAAGATGATCACTGCTCAGCAAATCCACCTGAATATTCTCTTTTCCTCGGTCCTGCACTTTATGGTCCTCAGTCTGGAAGTACTTCAAGAAATCAGCTGCGGAAAAGAAAAGTGACAAAAGTATACATAAATACAAGAATACATTAGATTTGAATGGCCATGTTAGCAGAGAACCAAACCAACAATACCACATCATATACACACAAGAATTTCATTTTCTACCTCCACTCACAATTTCCCCTCCAGTGCTTCTAGAATTATGAAAGGGAGGAGAAAATATGGTTCCCATCATGCAATGAGCACTTCCATCATCACAGACCTACAAAAGAACCAAAACATATATACATATTATTCTTAAGCATTTTAACTAGAAAACACTTGAAATAATACTCATATTTCACAAAATTCTACATAGAATGCAATGACTTCGCTGCATAGTAAATCATTAGACACTTGTCACAACAATTCCAAGTAAAGTACAAATCTTATTAAAGTAGCACAGAAAGCAATGCAACAGAAAAATATTCAGCATGTGCTAAAGAACATAATCCAACAATAAACTGGAGAAAAAAATAAATCATTTCACAGGGAGTAAACAATGTGAAAAAGTCTAGCAATTACTTCAGTATTTACAGAAGCATTATTAGTAGCATCAGCATCACGTGCCAAACACACAGCGTCATCATCCACCGAACTGTATCTAGCATCCAAATTTGTTGTGGCAACATACTCCACACTTTTCTTTGCTGGAAGTTGCAAGTAGACATTTGTAAGTTCAATAGTGCGCAGAAAATATTGAATTGCATAGTTAATAATTCCATAAATAAGGAAAATTAATTAAATGGATTCCTAAAAAATAAAATTGACTATGAGCGTCTAAATTTGAAGTTCCGCTCGTGAAGATAATCTCCAATTCTTGATATATATGTTGTGGGCTATGTAGCGCAACATCATCAAGGTAAAATCAGGAGACGAGAAGATAAAATTAGGGGAGACAAATACATCAAAGATGAAATCACTCTTAAATTAAGGTGGTAAACACTAAACAATGTCTTCACAAATTTGAAGGATACAGCACAGCAATATATATCATTTTTACTCTCCATTTTATATTAGGATTGGGCCAGGGTGACAATGAAAAGCCTCCGACAAGAATTCTAATGCCAGATTATAGGGTAAAACACCATGCCCAATGCTCCAGACATATAGAAAAATAAAATTGATAACTTGTTGAAAGATAATTAAACATCCTATTAAAAATCAATCAAATTACATTACTCTAAGACATAGCACAACATAAAAATTATTTATTTATTTACTTATTAGAAAAACACTTAAGGAACTGTTCCATGGTTGAATCACTTGTTTAGCGCCATATGCAATCTTACAAATGCCATACAAACTATGAATGTGGTATCATACAGCAAACTCACGCCAAGAAGTAACAACAATTGCAATTAAGCATCCTTCCTACAAACATGAGCCGAAATTGACAGAACTATTCTTACTGCTGTAGCATAAAACAGAGACTCAAGATACAAACTTACCAACTCTTTGCTTTCTAGCAGAAGATGTTATTAGCTCCGCTACTTTCCTTTCTTGAACTTGCACATTTTCAGATACCTTCTTTTGATGCTTTGAAACCTTTGGACTAGCTAGCTCTCGAGTAGAATTTCTTCCCGTTACTTTTTTCTTGGTTTGCATCTTGGAGAAGATTATTAAGGCAAGAGATACTTATCAAGTGACGCGTTTTAGAAAACTATATTAACTCCTTACAAGTTAAAAAAAAAATGGTAAGCATCTCCTTCAAGAAATTACCTAATCAACTAGTTGTAACTATCAATAATATCAAATTGAATCCTTAAAATAGGAACAAAGACCTTGATAAAAATAAAGTAGATTGCAACCATCACACTGAATCCTACAAATGTATAACAAAGATCATATATTATTAGTTTGCAACCAAATAAGCAAACCATCAAAAGAAAAAGGAAAAAAAAAAGCATTCTTGTAGATCAAATTTTAAACATCAAACTCATAAAATGAACACATTCAAACTTACAAACACATTGTTATACCCATTCAATGCTTGATCATACACGGGACCAATGCAGACTTAGAATGAGAAGCCAAACTTTAAAATGAATAGTATCACTTGATTTGGAATCTTAAAATCATTAGGGGCTAAGCAGACCTGTCTGTAAACCTTTTAAATCCTTTCTTTTTTTAATTGAGAATCAGATAGATTCTTTGGGTCCTCTTGTATGACTACGATAGAATGTCAATCCATTATCAAAACCGAAACCATTAATTCCAACAAATGTACCGGAACCTACAGTGGTATATATAAACATTTCCCACTTGGTAATAATTGTCTGCTAATCACTGCGACTATTAAATAGCTAAAGACAAGAAACCATCCATTTACATTGCTGAGATTGATAACGGCAACCATTCAAAGGGCCCTTGCCTAAAATTTTAAATCCAAAAATACAAATAACTGAACAGCCCTGTATGGTCAGCCTCACGTCATTAACAAAAAATATTCAATACTGCTGCTGTTTTCTTCAGAAGGGGATGATAGAAATTGAAAAATAGAATCCATTTTGACATTTTGTTAACACGAGCTGAAAACAGATAATAATCATTAAAAAAATCAGCAAAAGCTCAACTCTTAATTAACATCTCCATCCGGAACAAGAATTCATAGCTCAGACAACCAAATCAAGCTCGAGAAACTAAATAATTAAGATTGCTAAAGTTTTGCATAACAACAATTTCAAATTTGAGGAAAATAAAAACCCTAAAAGCATGGTTCAACAGAAGATATTGCAAAAAATACTTGTTACAAATAGATAAAAGACAACAAATTTAAGCTGAAAATAAAGTAATAAACTTCATACCAGATTTGATAATTACACAACAGCTAGATCTAGTGGTTCAAGTAAGTGCGTAATACGAGAAAGTAGGTCAGTCTATCACGGAAAAGAATTCAGTCTGGGAGGACTGAACTCCATCAGACTAAAAATTCAGGGTTTTACAAACAAGAGCAATACAGATACAAAATTTGGAGTTTGGAGATTTTCCCTCCAAAGATTAGAAAAAAGAAAAGGAGAGGGAAAATGAGGGAGGAATCAAAAATTATAGGACTTTATTCTTTTTTTTTTTAAAATTTCTGGAGAAAAAGGGTCCGTGTGATTCTTTTGGGCATAATATTTAAGCGATTTCCTAGATTAAGGGGTCTGTCTTACTGGGATTATTTAACATATTTCTGTACTCGCGCGTTTTGATTTGTTAGATTACTCGCTGATATTTTAAGCCTGTAGGCCATATCGCAATGGTCGATTGTATTTTAAATCCTGGGTTAGCACGGGGCGAGTATATGTTTTTATATACAACTTGGGAGTTTTTACTTGTTTTTTTTTTTAAAAAATAAAATCTAGTAATTTCAAGTAGGGTCTTCCGCTGCCTGAAATTGCCATAGAAGTCCCTTGTCTAGTTATGATTTTGTGTATTGGGCAATAGGCAATAAAGATATTTTCCACAACTTTTGACTTCAAAAAAATTAAAGAACGTCAAAAAAAAACAAAAATTGTACACTTTTTGGAGGGAGGAGGGACTATGAATATAGGCTTAAAATCAAAGTTGTTAAAATAGGGATCCTATGCCACATCATTTTAGGGGCACAAAATCGGATAGTAAGATCATAAGATTTTATTTTATAAAATGTAAATTATTTTAATATGAAAATGTAGTTCTAATACGTATCATTTATCATGATGATATTTTATATTTTTATCATCTTATATTTAAATTTTTTAGAGAAAATAAAAGTGTAAATTTTCACATTACTTACTATATTTTTAGTAGAATTCAGCGATAACTTTCAAATAAAATAAAATTTTATTATATTTACAAACATGTATGGTCAATTAACTTTGATACTTGTAAAAATCATTTATTTATTTTACATATATTAAGCGACAAGTATCAATCAATCAACTTGAACACCTATTATAAATTTATTGAACTAATGAAAGAATTCGAAGTACCTAATAACAATATTCAAATATCAAATGCATCTCATCCATAGTTTATACATATTGAATTAAAAGTTTAGGGTTGTATTTGGGCTTTAAAGCTATGTATGTACACTAAGAGTTAAAATTTTTTTGATTTAGTTGAGGCACTTGTACAAGTCAAAATATATACTCTAGTTCATTTTGATAGGATCGTACGATCTCACATTGATCTTACATTCTATCCTACTCCAATCCGGATCGTTTTCCTTAAATATACTCACAATCATATGCGATCCCGGATAGAAATTTTAACAACCATGCTCAAAATCATTTATGAGGTTTTCATTGATTTTAAAAAACCTTGAGTCTTTAATTTATAGCTAACTAATGAATTTGGTCCATAATATAAATAAATATACAATTAAACTTCAAGAATCAAATTCATTTTTGAAAACTCAATGTTAAGGTGGTTTTGGCAAACATTGAAAAATATTGTCAAAAATAAAAACATCAAATAAAATCACATGTTAAGATGGTCAAAGTATATAACTATCAAAGGTCAACATAATTTTTTTGGATCCGGTTAGCATAAATTGAATTTTATGGTAAGTTCACTTCATGCTCAATATAATTTTGACACACAGGCAAGAGGGTGATCTCTCCACCTGCGTGTCAGCACTAAAGTAAATTTACCATGAAGTTCACTTCATGCTAACTACTCTCGGTTTTTTCATTCTCAAACATGTCTCCATTCATCCAAAGATCGAGTCTTTTTTACTCTATTTTTACACACATGATTTGTCTAACAAAATGTTACTTATTATAAAACTAAATAGGGAAGGAAAATGATATATATTGCGAACGTTTATGTCAATTATTTGATTGCTAGTTACGTGAACAAGTATCAGAGGTAACTTTTTTTATATAGATGTGTAATAAGTGAGATCCATCTATAAATTTTATCAATCTCATGTGTTCATAAGTTTTACAATTGTAAGTCAACATAAATTTATAGCAATATCTGACTCATAAGTAATTGTTATTTCTACAAGTTTCCTTTTACATAAATGCGGGATCCAATTACTATTCAGGTAAGAGGAAGCTTGCGGAAATAAATAAATATTATTGACAAGAAATGATTGATATTCACTTTAGAGCTTCAATGTATTTAAAAGGTAAATTGTCTGCATTTCAGAGAAACAAAAGGGGGTGCATTGCAAAAATATTTGAATTTGAGCCTCGTGAGAGAATCTTTAACAGGAAATTTGAAACCTGGAAGTCCAGCCAGGTGTACCTGTACTGTACGACTGCAGTCTTTAAAAAATTGATAGTCCTTTTTGGTGGGGTTTAGCCCCTCTTCTATCCAATTTGAATAATGGCAAAACAAGGGCCAAGTACGGTACGGGGGGTATTGGTCCTTGGTGAAATCGAATTATGATTATGATCGCTAGTGTGGCCTCAACAGAAAATCACCTTAATTCGTCTGTTAACCGTACATTCATTTTAATCTTTGGTGACCCAAATTATCTATATTTTGCAAGTAGACGTTGGAAAATAGTCTCAAGTAAACAATCAGTTTACGTACCATCAGCAACGGATTCATAATTCAGGCACCATCACCATCTTTAGACGGGATTCAAGTACTGAAAGAATCAAACACTACTATCATGCCATGCATGCATCGGCGCCTAGAAGAATGTCAGATTCCATCTCCCTAATAAATTATGGTATTAGCAAAAATGCTCCCATAGTACAGGAGAAACTGTCTTTGACTACAGTATCAAGAGTATGCAGGTCCTATAATTACAAGGGTGACAAGATTCAAAGGCAACAAGACCTTCTACTGTGCCTGCTTTAGCTTTTAGAGAGGCTCAACTTAAAAAAATAACCAAAAAATTTCAAATGAATAATGGGTATTATACACATTGGTATAAAATGTAACAAAAACTTGATAGACATTTCAGACTCCAATAATTAACAGAACAATCCATAAAAACCCGTCTTCCTTTAATTTCAGAATGTTCAACTCATCACACGACACTTCACATACTAAAAATCAGACTATAGATACTTCCTATATTGAACTCTGCAAGGGGTATCAGAAAAGGGAGGAACATATAATGCTTTCTAACAAAACCAACATGTGAAAATAAAGAGGCATATGGCAAAAAAACAAGCCTTGCAGAGGAATATATATTACTTCATAATTATCTTCCGGTCTAATCTAGCAGCAAAATAATGTTACCAATTAAAATCAATAAATGGGAGTGTAGTACCGCTCGTTTACTAAATGTCTCAGCTGCTATAGCTGCTGACGAACCCAAAAGCAAATGTGGCTTCTACCCATAACTTTCAGAAAATAAGGGGAGGGGGGATTTTTAAGCTTATCTTGGAGTGGGCGGAGGAACATTAGATTTAGCCATTCCAACCCATGCCACAAGTCCAACAGCGAGGATTATCCACCCAAATATATCATACTTAAGATCACTGGTTGCCGCCTTCTTGGAGCTCTGAAACAAAAATAAGAACTTCTTCAGGGAATCTTCATCTGACAATTAATGGTTTGCTTAAAACAAAATCCGAGCTAAAAATATTTCTATTAGCTATGGTTGGCGAAAAATGATTCTATAACTTCGTAAAAAAACTATGATAAAAACTCCCAAAACTTGGACACGTATGCATAAGTGAAACCTGCAACAAGGAAAATTTTACAAATTATTGCCCTATTTGCAAATTGAAACAAGAGAATGCCTCAGGAGTCAACTACAGGTATCTATAGCTATATGTTCCCAACAAGCACAAACATGAAGTAGTAAGTCATTTAAACTAGAACAAATGCAATCCTAAAAAGATGCTAGTATACCCCACGAAGAAAAAACTGCCATCTCTTTTCAGCAAACCAACTCCAAACATGGAAACCCAACTTGTGCTATTTAGGGGTTGTTTGATAAAATTGAATGAAAAGTTCTGAATGTATAAAAAAATATGAATGAGCTGAATAGAGTAAAAGATACTAATACAGAATGAAATAGTGTGTTTAATAATTGTCTGTCTAAAACATCTAAATACGTATATTATCCCATTATAACCTTATGGGTTTTTATGAACAAATTTATTATTTAATTATAAATAAACAATGTTATCTAAGAAAAATTAAATATAAATTTTTGAACAATCTTTGATGAAGTATACTATTAAACGTATAATTTTAGGAATAAAACACTAAAAAATATTAATAGCATTCTATATTACATAAAATTAAAACAAAAGACTATAACAACATTCATTAAATTGGTGATCCAATTTGTTAAAAAAATAAAAACCTAAAACAATTTGTATGGAACAAATTTTTTTCACAATAGTAAACAAGATGAATAGAAGAATATTGAATGTAAATTTTAATTGTCTATGAGAGTATGTAGGTAAAAATATCATTCAACACTACTTATTACTCATTCAACCACAAATTTTTGGATAAATCGTTCAGACACATTTAGACGCATTTAGAGTTTAAAATTTGTTAAACAAACGGTCTGAATGACTTATTCGGTTAGATTCATACTTATTCAGATCCATTCAGAAGTAACCAAACAGCCCCTTAGTCGTTTACAGTAAAACTAAATAAGCAAAGCAGGATAGTCCTTGAAGCTGTTACTATTATATTAGGGTTACAGGCAGTAAAGAAACATTTCAAATGTCAAACCTTTGCATTTGAAGTAGCAGAAGGTCCTCCAACCATAGCCTGCTGAGCAAACCCGTGCTTGTGGAGCTCCATGTGCAACTCTGGCGCCTAAGAGTGACATAACAAGAACTTTAGCAATTGTTACAAATAAATTTAGTATCCAAAAGTCGTACTCCAACTGACTCCAAAAAGATGGCACAGGTACTAAGAAATTTTGCCTCCAACAGAATGGCACCAAGCACATAACTTTGTAATGTAATGACATTATTACCCTAAAATTGGTCCCCTACTATACATCATATCATATATCAAACCCCTTACCATTTAAGTGATACCCAATTTTTTGAAATTTAAACTGAAGGACATAATGTAATAAATTATACTCTTTTCTATAAATTTGTTTTTTAAATTGTGTGAAAATTGTTACTGTGCCAGCTTTTCGTGGATGGGAGGAGTATCAGAGTAGCAAACAATAGTTTTGATCTAGTAACCTTAACCAACTTTTGTCAATTAAAATATAGGAAGAAATTGGTTCGTAATTGCTTTTCATGACATCAATGAAAAAGTGCAATAATTTCTGCCAACAAATGCTCACCAGTACAAATGCCTTTGATTGTAAAGGATATTTATGGTAGAATAAATTTTCTAGTTCTTTTGGAACTAGTTTTTCAAAAAAATAAAAATATATTGCTCACCAAGAACATTTAACCTGAATTAAGATTGTTAAACTTAAGGATGGGCATGTAATTCACCAACTAGGCAGTAAATATAATATGCATATACATAGGCCAACAAACTGAAATAAAAATATGAAATACCTTGGAAGCGGCTTCCAACGACTTCAAATAGAGGTCATTTCCTGGATTCTAAGGGAGCAGAGTTTAAACCATGTTAGATTCTTGTGCATATCTAAGCAGTAAGCCTAAAGTATTTAGAAGCTAAGAAAAAACTTACCTCATCAATAGCTCTTTGGAAAGAATCAGATGCCTTCTCAAAATCAATCTGTGCGACATTGATGTCAGGAGTCAGAAAAGCGTGAGAAGTGTAAGCATTCCCTAAACACCACAAAGCCTCATGCTTGCTGGGATTGATAACTAATGCCTCTTCCAGCTTCGAAACAGCATCTACATGATTGGTTCACAACTCACCAGGTATTCACCCAACAAAGAATAAACCCCTTAATAATTTGCCAAATAATTAACTACTTCTAAATTCATACAACACAAACAAATACAAATACCTCCAATCATCTTCTTCGATTCATTGATACCTCCAAATTGAGATAGTTCAAGCAATGCTCCTCCCCATTTAGTCAGATTCTGCATTAGTTTACATATACATTTCTCACACTCTAATGTCAAAAAAAAAAATAGTGGCGAGAAGGTAAAAATTAAATATGAATACGAATGTCCAAGGTTAAAGCAAACAAGCCTTCAATATCACGCATATAAAATAAAAATAAAAATTAACCATAGCTGGTTGATTAATGATATATATACTGCAAATAGGCAAAGATATACATATACTAACATACCAGAGATACAATATATATGGACTACAAACAAGCATTAGATGCATATAGGCCTGATCAAGGCAATAACCGGAAAGGATAAAGAAACCCCAATTAAAGTGATGTATATATATATATATATATATACATATATGATGTGAATATATACATAGGTGAGAGAAATTCAGAGGAGATAAAGGGTACTAACATCAGCGTCGTTAGGGTTCTTAGCGTAGTTAGCTTCAGCAGTAATACGAGCGTGCTCGAATAGCATGAGTCGTTCAAGGTCTTCTTGAGTAGGTTCCATTTCCGACAGAAATTAGTAAAATTGGATTTTGTAGGGTTTTGAGAAGAGAAACTGTGGAGAAGAGAAACTGTGAAGAAGAAGAAGAAGATAGCGAGAAGGGGTAGAAATTAGAATATTTCGTTTATTATTAAACAGTTGCTTCAAGGTTCGCGTACGTATTCACTTCTCACAAGCAGCCGAAAATGTTCTGGGTCGGGTTAACCGGTAAACGAACGGTTACTGAATTAGTGAGGTCATAAATATATAAAAAATATAGTATATTATTATTAATTAATAAAATTTTACTAAAATATAACCGGTTGAACTGAACCGTTCCTCAATATTGAGTTATTTTAAATCATAACTTCTATATTACAAAGCCAGAACAAAAAAGTGAAGTTTTTTCACTTTTTCTTTTTAACCACAAATCAAAAACTTTCATTTTTATCCTTCCCACTCTTTTATTATTCTTTGTTATCTCTACAACTTTTTCTCATTCATTCTACACGTGTAGTGTTTGCCGAATATTAGTGTTAATAAAAGTCTTTGATTATAAATAAAAATGAATCTGTAAATATTATTAAAAAAAATATTTAATTTAATATTTTATCATAAAAATCATCATTACAACATTAATAATGTAAGACCCCAACTTTTATAAATAAAGATGAATTTTCTATAAATATCATTTTTGAATATTATGAAGTTAATTTGATATAATGTTATAGTTGTGGATAATATTTATAAATTTTACAAAGTACGCAAGTTGTTATATAATATTCAATTGGTCGGGGAATATTCGTTTTAACAGGGAATATTCGTTTTAACAGGGAATATTCGTACAACGGCACAATCATTGGTGGACCCCACAACGGAATTATTGTCGGATTGAGAGAACGACAAGAATATTTTATTAAAAATAACGGCGGAAGTTTTACCATTGTTACTGTTGAACTACTCGGTAGTAAAAGTACAGTAATACGTGTGGTTGCATAGTAGCACACGGTATTGATTATTAATGCTTATGTGAGAAGTCACTCAGTTTGAATCAATTATTGTCAGTTAATAATATGAATTATTTAGCGATAATGACGTTTTATTTTATTCGTATTATTAACGTAATAAAACAGAAACATCTTTTTATATAAAACAGAATACTTTATTAAAGTTATTCTATAAATAGAATATATTATATTTTATTTAAAAGATTTTTCTTTAAGTATGGACCGTCAGATTAAAGTAATCAATCTGGACCGTTCATGGATTAGTTACTATGCATTCTATTTTTCTATAAATAGCATCTCATTCCTTCATTATTTCTTACGAATTCACTGAACTCTAGAGAGAGAAACTATAGAGAGAGAGAAGAAGAGTATTCTGCTACTTAACTACTTCATTATTTCAGCTCTTCTTTAAAACGGTAAGGGGTGTTATTCTTTCTTATTCATGAAGAGAACTGTTGTTGTTCCATTTCTTATTATTCTATTGGAATAACATGTATACGCGGTCTACCCTATACTTGGTGACATTCTTCTATTATTCTGTTGGAACATCATGTCTGTGTGTTTTACATCAGACCTGGTTCCGTCTTTATTATTATTCTGTTGGAACATCCTGTCTGTTTGTTTTACACCAGACCTGGTTCCGTCTTTATTATTATTCTGTTAGAACATCATGTCTGTGTGTTTTATACCGGACCTGGTTCCGTCTTATTATTATTCTGTTGGAACATCCTGTCTGTGTGTTTTACACCAGACCTGGTTCCGTCTTTATTATTATTCTGTTGGAATATCTTGTCTGTGCGTTTTACGCCGGACCTGGTTCTATTATTTATTATTCTGTTGGAATAACATGTCTGTGCGGTCTATCGCATACATGGTGATTTCTTTTGTTATTCCATTCTTTATTATACTCAGTTGGTTAAGTTTTGACTTCTATACTCCATGAATTTTGTGGAATATCCTTGATAATTGCGTTTCATCTAGTATCTTTTCATGAAAATATTCTTCTAAGCATTCTTGAATTTTACTCCACAAAGCAGTATCATGTTGACAATTTGGACGTTGTTAATTCTTGGATAAATTAATTCTTGAACTTATTTTATTAAATTATTATATCATTGTCATCATCCTCATGTTTATAAAATGTTGAAAGTCATCTGTGGCCTGTAGTGTATAGATGGACTTGATATGATTATGACCAGGAATTATTCGGTATAATTATGACCGTAATGTTACAAATGATGTGGTAAAAGTCCTCATTGGCCCGTAGTGCGTTGATGGACAGTTGTTGGCATGATCATGACCATTAATGAATACACGAATATCCTTGGCCATAGTGCAGGGGTGATTCGATGATGTGGATTATTTTATTAAGCTGAGTCTCAGCGATCACAGTGTTGAAAAACCTTTTAAATCATAAAAGATAGTAGAGTTTATTTTCTACTTGACTCTTTTAATGGATTGTTTGTTCCGCTGCAGTTAAACTTGATGTCTATTATATTTTATCAGTTTAACATTGTTGAAGGCTAATGATAATTTATTCTGCATTATCTTAGTCATAATATTTCTTACTGGGCTAGTTGAGCTCACCCTTTCTTTCACTGTTCTCTTCAGGAAATGAGAACGTAGCTGGGGCAAGTCGGGGAACGGAGTGATGGTCCGAATGATAGTATTAGTTAGTAGTCCTCACTATTCTATGTAATAGTGTGTTAATAAATGTAATAAGGACTCCTTTTGAGTATGAATACTCTTCAGAAGATAATATTTATATTCAAACTCACAGTTTATGTTTTGTCGTATTGTACACGACAGTTGTATTAGTAAGTTGTATTTGTATTCTGTACTATGTATCTGACGACCCAAGATGGGTGATGTATACCTAATTTTGGGGGCGTCACAAAGTTGCTATATAATATTCAATTGGTCGGAGAATATTTGTTTTAACAGGGAATATTTGTACGACGACACAATCATTAGTGGACCCTACAACGAAATTATTGTCGAATTGAGAAAAACGATAAAAATACTTTATGAAAATAACGGCAGAAGTTTTACCATTAATACTGTTGAACTACTCGGTAGTAAAAGTACAGTAATACGCATGGTTACGTAGTAGCACACAGTATTGATTATTGATGCTTACGTGATAAGTCACTTAGTTTTGTTTTATTGGTATTATTAATGTAATAAAACAGAAAAGTTTTTTATATAAAACAGAATACTTTTATAAAGTTATTCATTTTATTAGGCTAATAGTAAAATCTTTTTATATAAAACAGAATACTTTTAAAAAGTTATATGTTTTATTAGACAATAATTAGAATACATATTATATTTTATTATGCATAGTATTTACATAGTGTCTGCATAGTAAAATATTTTATAAAGTTATTCGTTTTATTATATTATAAATAAAATATATTATATTTTATTTAAAAGATTTTGCTTTAAATATGGACCTTCAGATTAAAGTAAATCAATCTAGACCGTTCATGAGTTAGTTACTATGCAGTCCATTTTTCTATAAATAGAAGTTCATTCCTTCATTATTTTTCTACGAATTCACTGAAACTCTAGAGAGAGAAACTATAGAGAGAAAGAAGAAAAGTATTCTGCTACTTCACTACTCCGATATCAAGTTTCTTTTACGGTAAGGGATATTATTTGTTGTACTCGTAAGGAGTATTATTTTTTTTTGTATTCATGAAGAAAACTTCTGTTATTCCATTCTTTATTATTCTGTTGGAATAACCAGTATACGCGGACTACCCTATACTTGGTGACATTCTTCTATTATTCCGTCTTTATTATTATTCTGTTGGAATATCCTGTCTGTGCGTTTTACGCTGGACCTGGTTCCGTCCTTACTATTATTCTGTTGGAATATCCTGTCTGTGCGTTTTACGCCAGACCTGGTTCTATTATTCATTATTCTGTCGGAATATCATGTCTGTGCGTTTACGCCGGACCTGGTTCCATTATTTATTATTCTGTCAGAATATCCTGTCGGTGCTTTTACGCATGACCTGGTTCTATTATTTATTTTCTTGTTGGAATAACCTGTCTGTGCGGTCTATCGCATGCATGGTGATTTCTTTTGTTATTCTATTCTTTATTATATTCAGTTGGTTAAAATTTTAACTTTTATACTCCATGAAGTTAGTGGAATATCCTTGATATATGCGCTTCATCCAGTATCTTTTCATGAAAATATTCTTCCGAGCATTCTTGAATTTTACTCCACAAAGCAGTATCATGTTGACAATTTGGACGTTATTGGTTCCTAGATAAATTAATTCTTGAACTTGTTTTTATTGAATTCTTATATCATTGTCATCATCCTCATGTTTATATTCTGTTGAAAGTCATATGTGACAACCCCAAAATAGGTTCATTCCATCCAACCTATTCTGAGTCGCCAAATACATGGTACAGAAAACAACTACAACTTTATTACAACAATTGTCGTGCAAAATACAACAACATATATGCTGTGAGTTTGGATACAAATATATACCAAATGTGACTCATGTTCCAACCGTGGACATCACCTCACAATAACACCTTACATAAAGGTATAGTCAAAAACTGTTTTAGAAATTAGAATCTTTGGGAAGTGCTCAAGAAAACTTTCGTACATGGGAGGCCACGCATCTAGGTTATGATAGATATCATATGGCCACAGAATTATCCTTGGTTGACCCAATAGACCCCAAAGAAAAACGAGAAGATTACTATCATATTCTTCCCAATGGTGAGTCTTCTCTTGACTTATCATTATCTCCACTGTCTCTAATTGAGAATTATACTTCAAACAAACACCAAGATTATATAGGTAGTGCCCATAGATATACTCAGCAAGTGGATGAGCACAACCCTATCTTATGATGACACGAGGTTGTATGTCATTAGACATCTTGTATGATAGTGACAAAACACCCTTCCAACGTTGGGTTCGCCTCACCCTATTTTCTTCACCAAATATAACTACTAAATGATGACCACCGTTCTATTCCCTTGTTACCCCCGCTCGACCCAGCTACACTCTTATTACCTGAAAGGAATTGTGAAGCAAAAGGGTGAGCACAACTAGCTCAGTAAATAATATCATGACTAAAGATAATTCAATTATCAATAGCCTTCATCAACAATAAATCAGAGATTTAGAACATATGGTAAATGATAAAAATTTCAACCATAGTTGCAGCGGAACGAGCAATCCATTAGAAGAGTCAAATAGACCATAAAGTCCATTATCTCTTCCATGTTAAAAATCCACCAACAATGTTTTATCCATGTAACATCACTCAATAGTTCCTTTCCACAATCATATGAATAACTCATAATCATAATTGTGACTCTAAATTTTTCTTCGCACCTAGGACGAAGAATATTTTCATCACCTGTCTTTACCTGAAACATCAAAGATCATGGTTATACCAAATCACAGTTCCTGTTCATAATCATGCTAATAAATCTATCTTCGCACTACGGCCAAAGATATTCATCAATAAACCATCTTTACACTACGACCAAAAATATTCAACAACAGTTCATCTTCGCACTACATGCCAAAGATATTCATCAATAATTCATCTTTGCACTACAGGCCAAAGATATTCTACAACATGTCATCTTTGCACTACAGGCCAAAGATATTCATCTACAATTCATCTTTGCACTACAGGCCAAAGATATTCATCAACAGTTCATATTTGCACTACAGGCCAAATATATTCATATCTCAAAAAAATATATAATCATTTCAGAATTTATATAAACAATAATTATAACCATGTTGATCAATTCACCTTTGCACTTAAGCTTAAGATATTCAATTATAAATTCAATGGTCATGATCATACCAGTCACAATTCAACTTTGCACTACAGGCCAAAGAGAACCCTAGTCATGATCATACCAATAATCTACCCATCTTTACACTCCAGTGAAAGAGAATTTCAACATCAGGGTTATAAAAATATTATATATGATGATAAAAATAATATGATCAACATATAGTTTTAATCTCAAGAGTAATATTCGTAACTCCTGAATAGTAAATCGTGAATAGTAACTCATGAATAGTAATCCCGACACAAAAGATAGAAATTCCACAATAAAATCCATACCAATATTTCGGTATAATGATATTGAAAGAATAACATTACTTAAATTTATAAACAATTTATTTTAATTGTTTACACTTTACTAATTAATGCATTTAATCATCATAAAATGCCAACTCTTACAATTTCATCATCAATAACCAAAACCCTCATCAAAAATCTGCATATACCTCATATAGGATTCTCAAGCAATAAAATCCTATTTTCCAATTTTCTTTCTTCACAAAACATATTTAATTCATTTACTCATAACTAGACCATTTTCATGAAAAATACCAAATCAGTTCCAAAAATATTTTTTTTCTGGGATTTAGCATAATATAGTCCCATAGTGAACATATATTTTTCTCAGAATTTTTAAAAGTCATTTACTATTTTTCATATGGCCAAAATAGCCAAATATTTAGACATTTATCAAAAATTGTACTTTTGGCTAAACATTCTGAAATTTACAGAGTATACTTCTATCATATACATGTACTCCCAATAAAAATTTCATCAATTTTGGAGTTAACCACAATGAATTATAAGCTGTTACTTTTAAAATAGTCTTTTCTCATAAAATTTATAACTCTCAATCTATACATTCAAAAATCACCATTTTTGGATACAATCAAGAAAACTCATCAAAATATCATTTCAAATTTTTCCAGAATTTTTGAAGCTCAGAAAAATTACGAAACTGAAAATCATAACAACCCTTAAAATCCCTTAATATCCCTTACCTCAAAAGAGCAGTACTTCTGACTGGATATCGGATATGATGCTGAAGGAAACTTGCACTAATGAATAGCAACTCACCAAGTATCTAAAAACTCACAAAATATACTTCATAATATAGAGAGAGAAAGAGAGAAAACTTATGTTTCTGGTGTGATTTTCAATTCTAACTTAGCCCTCTATTTATAGGAAAATTTTGGTAGGTTTGACCTGTAACCTGATGGCTTTACCTGCTACTATTACCACCCACCACATTTGAAATATAATTCAGCACATTTCTTTACCAACCACAAGTGGGGCCCACCAATTCTTGAATTTTCCACCAAAATGATAAACTCCGAAAATTCAACAATTTCTGAACCAGTCATCTCGTAAAATTCATAATAAATCATACGTTCATTTTTAACGGTTCAAAATTTGTGGGCATATACTCAACTTATATATGTATAACATATCCAAAAATTACCACGATCCAACGGTCGGATTAAAAATTATAACCCCCGCAAAATATCTCAAAAATCCTGATTTTTAATACCTCCATTCCGATAAAAATACGGATAAAAATCTCAACATTAACTCCTTCATTTTTTAACCACAAAAATATATCCCTCATTTATATCCACATAAAATAAATATTTTCTTATCATATGAATCAATAATTAATTATTCACAAATAATATTACAGAATCACATTTATGACAACCAGGCCGTTCCCAGGAAAGAGGGGGCTTTCCAATAAGGATTTCTCCTTACTGGCGCGCAATTAGATGACCAAACCTCTCCTTAGACAGAACTTTCTAGACATTGCCAATAATGCTATCTAATAATACTATTCAAATAATATGAATTATTGATCTGATAATGGGAAATATTGTGCAGCAACAATTATTGAACAACAATAATACAAAATTTCAACGTAGCAATTATTGAATCAATAAAATAAAATATTGAACAGTAATTACTGTAACAATTATTGAGTAGTGCCTTCTTACGTAAGAATCAATAATTTCAAAAATACTATGCAATACCGTGTGCTACTGTGCAATAACGCGTATTACTGTATTTTAACCACCGGGTATTCCAACAGTGTTAACGGTAACAACTACGCCGTTATTTGTAAAAACTCAAATTTGTCGTTTTCTTCACCCGACAGTTATTCTGTTATGGGACCCACAAATGGCTGCACCGTCGTACGAATATTCCCCGACAGAAAGAATATTCCACGACCAAACGAATATTCCCCGACAACAATGATTATTTTATAATCACTTGCTTATTTTGAAAAAAAATCATATTTCACTCATAACTTTAAATTTTTATCAATTTAACCATTTACTGAATAGTAATTATAAGAAAAATTGAATACTTTTATTTCATAAAATTCGGGGTCTTACATCATATGTTGCCTGTAGTGCATAGATGGACTTGATATGATTATGACCAGTGATTATTCAGTATAATCATGATCGTAATATTACAGATGATGTGGTAAAAGCCCTCATTGACCTGTAGTGCATTGATGGACAGTGGTTGGCATGATCATGACCATTAATGAATACACAAATATTCTTGACCCGTCGTGCATTGATAATTGTGGTCGTGATACTAAAGAATATCATTGGCCGTAGTGCAGGGGTGATTAGATGATGTGGATTATTTTTTAAGCTGAGTCCTAGCGATAAAAGTTATGAAAAACCTTTTAAATCATAGAAGATAGTAAATTTTATTCTCTAATTGACTCTTCTAATGGGTTGCTTGTTCCGCTGCAGTTAAGCTTGATGTTTGTTATATTGTATCAGTTTAACACTGTTTAAGGCTAATGATAATTTATTCTGCATTATCTTAGTCATAATATTTATTACTGGGCTAGTTGAGCTCACCCTTTCTTTCATTGTTCTCTTCAGAAAATGAGAATATAGCTGAGACGAGTCGGGAAACGGAGTGATGGACCAGATGATAGTATTAGTAGTCCTCACTATTCTGTTAAATAGTGTGACAATAAATATAACGAGAACTTATTCTTAGAGTGGATATTGTCTAGAAGACAGTATTTGTATTAAAACTCATAGCTCTCTTGTCGTATATTAACGATTGTACTTGTATTCTGTACCATGTATTTGGCGACTCAGAATAGGTGATGTATACCTATTTTGGGGGCGTCACATATATTAGAAAAAACATTCTATACTTTTCATACTTCTGAACTGATTTCATGTTTCCTTGTGGCTGAACAAAATAATGAGCTTTTAATGAAAAATCATGAATCGCGACCAACTGGTTCAGCTCCATTCCCTCAAGCGAATGTTTCAAGATATAATAATAATTATGGTCGTGGTCGTGGTCGTGGTCGTGGTCGTAATAGAGGTCGTGGTCGTAGCCACGGACGAGAAAGTTTTAATTACCGCAACCATAATACCAAATCTTCAAAGAATGAGGAAAAACAAGAAAAGGGGAAGAATATAAATAACAGAGATACCAAGAAGGAATAAAATATTTGTTATCGGTGTGGAATGAAAGGACATTGGTCTCGTACCTGTCGTACATCCAAACATCTTGTTGATTTATATTAGTCCTCATCGAAAGGAAAGGAGAAGAACATAAAAATAAATTTTTCTCATCCGCATCAAGATAACGATGATATCTATTTTGATCCTATGGATATGACACACCTTGACGTTGCAGATTTCTTTACTAATGAGCAAGTTAATATTCCTTGTAATGAAAATAATTAGTTCATAATTATGTTAGTCCTTTTAAGTGTGTTTATTTTATGCTGATGTATTTCCTTTTATGTTGGCTTATTTAATGTATTTTGTTTTCTTTGAATTGTGTTATTAAATATATATAATATTATGTCTTATTATGAACTTTTTATATATTTATTCCTTTTATGAAGAAAATATGGATATGCATCATGGTATACATGAGCCTAATATCAATGGTGGAGATGTATGCTTAACAGATAGTGCAACGAAAACAAAAGTGAATACAATATCAGGTTCAACAGACTTGATTCAAGGCTCTAAAAGAACCAATATAATACTTCATACTGGAACAAAATTTATTATTAATAATGCTTTATTTTCCACTAAATCAAGGAGAAATCTGCTAAGTTTTAAAGATATACGACTTAACGGGTACCATACTGAGACAACCAATGAAAATGGTATTGAATATATTTACATTATATCAAAAGAATAATAATAAAGAATATATTAACAAAAGAAATCACCATGCATGCGGTATTTCACATAGACAGGTTATTCCAACAGAATAATAATAACGGAACCAGGTCAGGCGAAATTCGCACCGACAGGATGTTCCAACAGAATAATAAAGAATGGAATAACAACAGAAATCACCATGCATGCGATAGACCACACAGGCAGATTATTCCAACAGAATAATAAATAACGAAACCAGGTCCGACGTAAAACGCACAGACAGGATATTCTAACAGAATAATAAAGAATGGAACCAGGTCCGGCATAAAATGCACAGATAGGATATTCCGACAGAATAATAAAGAATGGAACCAGGTCCGGCGTAAACGCACAGACAGGATATTCCGACAGAATAATAAATAATGGAACTAGGTCCGGCGTAAACGCACAGACAATATATTCTAACAGAATAATAAAGAATGAAATAACAGAAGAATTTCACCAAGTAATAGGGTAGCCCGCGTATACAGGTTATTTCCAACAGAATAATAAAGAATGAAATAACAGAAGTTCTCTTCGTGAATAAGAAAGAAAGAATACCCTTTACGAGTACAACAAATAATATCTCTTACCGTAAAAGAAATTTGATATCGGAGTAGTGAAGTAGCAGAATACTTTTCTTCTCTCTCTCTATAATTTTTCTCTCTAGAGTTTCAGTGAATTCGTAAGAAAATAATGAAGGAATGAGCTTCTATTTATAGAAAAATAGATTGCATAGTAACTAACTCATGAACGGTCTAGATTGATTTACTTTAATCTGGCGGTCCATATTTAAAGTAAAATTTTTTAAATAAAATATAATATATTCTATTTATAATTTAATAAAACGAATAACTTTATAAAAGATTTTACTATGTAAACACTATGCAGACACTATGCATAATAAAATATAATATATTCTAATTATTGTCTAATAAAACAGATAACTTTATAAAAGTATTATGTTTTATATAAAAAGATTTTACTATTAGCCTAATAAAACGAATAACTTTATAAAAGTATTCTGTTTTATATAAAAAGCTTTTCTGTTTTATTATATTAATAATACCAATAAAATAAAACTGAGTGACTTATCACGTAAGCCTCAATAATCAATACCGTATGCTACTATGCAATCACACGTATTACTGTACTTTTACTACCGAGTAGTTCAACAGTATTAACGGTAAAACTTCCACCGTTATTTTTATAAAATATTTTTATCGTTTTCTCAATCCGACAATAATTCCGTTGTGGGGTCCACCAATAATTGTGTCGTCGTACGAATATTCCCCGATAAAAATAATATTCCCCGACCAATCGAATATAATACAACAACTTTGCATACTTTGTAAAATTTATAAATATTACTCATAACTATAACATTATCTCAAATTCACACCATAATATTTAAAAAAATATTTCGAAAAAAATAAATCTTTATTCATAAAATTTGGGGTTTCACAATCTCCACTCCTTATGAAATTTCGCTCTCAAAATTTACGTACGTACCTGGTATGCCGAACAGATGAGGACACTTCGTCAGATTCTAACTCTTGAGGTATAACCTTTGAGTGTTAAATACATTCTAGAATTTTAACATGTACATCTTCATACGTTAAATTATCTGCTATCTCGTCCGGTTCTAAATTAATAATGTGGTTCGGGTCGTCCACATATTTACGTAACATCAATACGTTAAAAATATTATGAACACGCGACATACTTGGCAGTAAAACGAGTCTATAAGCCACAGTTCCTGCTGGATCGAGGATTTCAAATGGGCTAATTAAATCGAGGGTTGAGATTTTCTCTATTCGTCGATTCTTGCTTCTAGAATAACGTCCTCTTGAACCTTCTTCTTCACATTCATCATCTCTGAGTATGTAGCTTGAGCGGCTTTAATTTTATCGATTAAAGTCGATTCTAATCGTATATTCGTTATCTTCACGTGGGTCCCTAGAGTCTTTAACTCTATCTTCATCATTTGTAAGTTATACGAAATGGGTCTTTGTGTTAACAACATCTCACTCACATACGATCTTCTACGCAACGCGTCAGCTACCATGTTCACACTTCCACGATGATATTGAATGGTACGATTGTAATCTTCAACAGCTCGAGCCAACGTCTTTGGCGCATGATACGTTCACTTTAGTTGAAGAAAAATATTTAAGGGTTTAAGAAATGGGTTTTGTACTGGGGTCAATACAAAGTCGCTCTGGGTAGGCTAAGAAGTCTTCAAGAATACGTCAGGAAATTTATTAACAATAGAATTATCATTCAAAAATGTGACTCTCATCCAAGACTTGGATAACACGTCACATTGATACCTATCAACTTGCCATCGTCATTCACAACGTCTCCTACGTAAAGTGTGGCTTCGGTGTATCCCACACAAAGAAGTCAATAACGAAAGAATCGGGGCTCTTTACTTATAGCTTGATATGACAATGATTGACTTTAGTGGTTTGGTTGCTTGAATTTGCATAACAGGTTGGTTAGGAATATGAAAGGTAACAACCTTATGAAAAGCATGATGAGTAATTAACCAATCGATTTCTAAAAATCACATCAAAGACAAGTATTTTCAAAGACATTAGATCAACAGGTAACGTGAAAGTGTCGATTTGAATTAAACAAGATTTATAAACAATGGAGGTAACGAAGACTTCTGCTAACGAAGTTTCAACCAATAAGTCAAAGTCTAACTTCTCCTGAGTTAAATTTAAACGTTGAGCGCAAGCAAGAGAGATAAAAGAATGGGTAGAACCGATATCGAATAAGGTATAGACTTCGTAAGCATTTATGATTAACTTACCCGTGACAACTTCGTTCGAGTTCCTCGACAAACGCTCTCGCTTAAACTACCGGCTTTGACTTGTCTGAGACATCCTTTGGTGCCTCCACCCTAGCTGAACTTGTCTTCGGTGAACGACAAAATCGGGCTAGGTGACCTTCTCTTCCACAATTATAACATGCTTTGGACGGCATCGCGCAGTTTGGACTGATGTGTCCCTCCCCTCCGCATTTGAAGTATATGATAGGTGGTCGTTCTCCTTCCTTAATAACGGGTGCTGGTGCTGACGTCTTTCCATCATTATTGAACCTTCTCTTCTTGAAATTTTCACTCTTATTATCTTGGCCATGATTACCACCGAAGTGGTTACCATTCTTGGCATGATAATTTCCCCCACGATGGTTATCATTGTTCCGATGACCGTTGCCACCGGTATGATTATTATCGTGTTACTGGTCGTTACCTTTTGGTTGTGTTGACTCATTATCGCGCTCCAATAAATGAGCCATATTCACAACATCTGAATATAAACAAAGTTTATGAGAAATGAGGTAATGACGTATATCGGGTTTCAAACCTCTTAGAAACATTCGCGTCATCGCTCCTCATTATCGACCAAATGGGATGCATACCAGGATAACTCCACAAATTTAGTCTCGTATTACAACACGGTCATGTTGTTTTGCTCCAACTTGATGAATTCCACCTCCTTCATGTGGCGAATACTTTCGAGAAAGTACTTGTCGTTGAACAACTCTTGGAACTTCTCCCAAGACATCTTGATTGTATTAGGCTGGGTACGTTTTACAGATTTCCACCAGTAATTTGCTTCGTCACGCAACATAAAGGTGTTAAAGGGAACCTTTTGCTCCTCGGAGCATCCCAAGACATCAAATATCTTGGTGAACTGCTTTAACCACGTCTCCGCCTTAAGTGGTTCTAGCTTTCCCAAAAACTCCGGTGGTCCCAGCTCCTTGAACTGCTTAGCGGTGACCGACCGTGGGTTGCCATTATTTTCACCTACATTTTGAACAGGAGTCTCTCTCACCTGATATTGCATGAATTGCATAAAGCCTCTGAACATCCCATCTTTCATCATCTGATCGATGTTGTTGTTTACCTGAGGATTATTGTCTTCCTATTGCACATTATCACGAGTATTGATCATTGGTGACTCAACGGTCTCATGTGCTTCATTACTTGTCTCAACATTTTCGGATGTCATTTTCAAATACTGCCACAAATAAGGGTTAATTGACATATTACATGTTATTAATATACTCTGACCGACTAATTAAATACCAAATAAACTTAGGTTGGTCATATTAGTGAAGGAATTCTCCGTCTCTCCCCTACTAGTTCTTATCTCACATCTCAGTCAGGGATCATATCCCTAGGATCTAATACCAACTGTGACGCCCCCAAAATAGGTATACATCACCTATTTTAAGTCGCCAAATATATGGTACAGAATACAAATACAATCTTTAATATATCACAAGAGAGCTGTGAGTTTTAATACAAATACTGTCTTCTAGACAATATCCACTCTCAGAATAAGTCCTCATTACATTTATTGTCACACTATTTAACAGAATAGTGAGGACTACTAATACTATCATCTGATCCATCACTCCGTTCTCCGACTTGTCCCAGCTATATTCTCATTTCCTGAAGAGAATAAATTATCATTAGTCTTCAATAATGTTAAACTGATAAAATATAACAAACATCAAGTTTAACTGCAGCGGAACAAGCAATCCATTAGAAGAGTCAAGTAGGGAATAAAATCTATTATCTTCTATGATTTAAAAGGTTTTTCATCACTTTTATCACTGAGACTCAGCTTAATAAATAATCCACATCATCGAATCACCCCTGCACTACGGCCAATTGTAAGACCCCAACTTTTATAAATAAAGATAAATTTTATATGAATATCATTTTTAAATATTATGGAGTTAATTTGATATAATGTTTAGTTGTAGGTAATATTTATAAATTTTGCAAAGTACGCAAGTTGTTATATAATATTCGATTGGTCGGGGAATATTCGTTTTAACAGGGAATATTCGTACAACGGCACAATCATTGGTGGACCCCACAACGGAATTATTGTCGGATTGAGAAAACGATAAAAATATTTTATTAAAAATAACGGCGGAAGCTTTACCATTGATACTGTTGAACTACTCGGTAGTAAAAGTACAGTAATACATGTGGTTGCATAGTAGCACACGGTATTGATTATTAATACTTATGTGAGAAGTCACTCAGTTTGATTCAATTATTGTCAGTTAATAATATGAATTATTTAGCGATAATGACGTTTTGTTTTATTCGTATTATTAACGTAATAAAACAGAAACATCTTTTTATATAAAACAGAATACTTTATTAAAGTTATTCTATAAATAGAATATATTATATTTTATTTAAAAGATTTTTCTTTAAATATGGACCGTCAGATTAAAGTAATCAATCTGGACCGTTCATGGATTAGTTACTATGCATTCTATTTTTCTATAAATAGCAGCTCATTCCTTCATTATTTCTCACGAATTCACTGAACTCTAGAGAGAGAAACTATAGGGAGAAACTATAGAGAGAGAGAGGAAGAGTATTCTACTACTTAACTACTTCCTTATTTCAGCTCTTCTTTAAAACGGTAAGGGGTGTTATTCTTTCTTATTCATGAAGAGAACTGTTGTTGTTCCATTTCTTATTATTCTATTGGAATAACCTGTATACGCGGTCTACCCTATACTTGGTGACATTCTTCTATTATTCTGTTGAAACATCATGTCTGTGTGTTTTACATCAGACCTGGTTCCGTCTTTATTATTATTCTGTTGGAACATCCTGTCTATTTGTTTTACACCGGAACTGGTTCCGTCTTTATTATTATTCTGTTGGAACATCCTGTCTGTGTGTTTTACACCGGACCTAGTTCCGTCTTTATTATTATTCTGTTGGAATATCCTGTCTGTGCGTTTTACGCCGGACCTGGTTCTATTATTTATTACTCTGTTGGAATAACCTGTCTGTGCGATCTATCGCATGCATGATGATTTCTTTTGTTATTCCATTCTTTATTATACTCAGTTGGTTAAGTTTTGACTTCTATACTCCATGAAATTTGTGAAATATCCTTGATAATTGCGTTTCATTCAGTATCTTTTCATGAAAATATTCTTCTAAGCATTCTTAAATTTTACTCCACAAAGCAGTATCATGTTGACAATTTGGACGTTGTTAATTTTTGGAAAAATTAATTCTTGAACTTGTTTTATTGAATTCTTATATCATTGTCATCATCCTCATGTTTATAAAATGTTGAAAGTCATCTGTGGCCTGTAGTGCATAGATGGACTTGGTATGATTATGACCAGGGATTATTCGGTATAATCATGACCGTAATGTTACAAATGATGTGGTAAAAGTTCTCATTGGCCCGTAGTGCATTGATGGACAGTTGTTGGCATGATCATGAACATTAATGAATACACGAATATCCTTGGCCGTAGTGCAGGGGTGATTCGATGATGTGGATTATTTTATTAAGTAGAGTCCCAGCGATCACAGTGTTGAAAAACTTTTTAAATAATAAAAGATAGTAGAGTTTATTTTTTACTTGACTCTTTTAATGGATTGCTTGTTCCGCTGCAGTTAAACTTGATGTCTATTATATTTTATCAGTTTAACATTATTGAAGGCTAATGATAATTTATTCTGCGTTATCTTAGTCATAATATTTCTTACTGGGCTAGTTAAGCTCACCCTTTCTTTCACTGTTCTCTTCAGGAAATGAGAACGTAGCTGGGACAAGTCGGGGAACGGAATGATGGTCCGAATGATAGTATTAGTTAGTAGTCCTCACTATTCTATGTAATAGTGTGTTAATAAATGTAATGAGGACTCCTTTTGAGTATGAATACTTTCTAGAAGATAATATTTGTATTCAAACTCACAGTTTATGTTTTGTCGTATTGTACACGACAGTTGTATTAGTAAGTTGTATTTGTATTCTGTACTATGTATCTGACGACCCAAGATGGGTGATGTATACCTAATTTTGGGGGCGTCACAGTTGGTATCAGAGCTTAGGGATATGATCCCTGGCTAAGATGTGAGAATAGAACTAGGAGGGGAGAGACGGGGAATTCCTTCGCTAGTATGACCTACCTAAGTTTATTTGCATGGTATTTAATTGGTCGGTCATAATATAATCATAATATATGACATATCAATTAACTTTTATTTTTTGGCAGTATCTGAAAATAGCATCTGAGATTGTTGAGAATAGCAATGGAGCACAGGCGACTGTTGATTCACCACATATCAATAATCAGGATAATGTGCATTATGAAGGTGACAATCCTCATGCAAACAACAACACTGACCAGATGATGAATGATGGAATGTTCAGAAACTTTATGCAGTTCATGCAACAGCAGGCGAGAGCGGCTCCTGTCTAAAATATAGGTGAAAACACTGAAAACTCTCGGACGGTCACCGCTAAACAGTTCAAGGAGCTGGGACCACCAGAGTTTAAGGGAGAGCCAAAACCACTTATAGCGGAAACATGGATAAAGCAGATTACCAAGATATTTAATATTTTGAGATGCTCCGAGGAGCAAAAGGTTCCCTTTGCTGCCTTTATGTTGCGAGAAGAGGCAGATTACTGGTGGGAATCGATTAAGCGTACTCAACCTGCCGCACTGCAGATGTCTTGGGAGAAGTTTCAAGAGCTGTTTAATGATAAATACTTTCCCGAAAGTGTTCGTCACATAAAGGAGGTAGAGTTCATCAAATTGGAGCAGAATAATATGACCGTGTCGCAGTATGAGGCTAAATTTGCTGAGTTGTCCCGGTTTTCGTCCCACTTAGTGGATAATGAAGAGCGAATGACACGAATGTTTTTGCGAGGTTTGAAACCTGAGATACGTCAACATCTTATTTCTCATAAACTGTGTTTGTATTCAGATGTTGTGAATAGGGCTCAGTTAGTGGAGCGCGATAACGAGTCAACGCAACCAAAAGAGAGCAGTCGGCAAAATGATAATACCAGTGAGACCAGTCATCGAAGCGGTGACAACAAGCGTGGAGTGAATCAACAGGCCAAAAGTGGTTACCACTTCGGTGGTAATCAGGGCCAAAACAATAAGAATGGTCATTTCAAGAAGAGAAGATTCAACAATGATGGAAAGACGTCAGCACCAGCACCCGTTGTTAAGGAAGGAGAACGACCACCTATCATATGTTTCAAATGCGTAGGGGAGGGGCACATCAGTCCAAACTGCGCGATGTCGTCTAAAGCATGTTATAATTATGGAAGAGAAGGTCATTTAGCTCGATTTTGTCGTTTACCAAAAATAAGTTCAGCCAAGATGGAGACACCAAAGGCCGTCCCAGAAAAGTCAAAATCGGTAGTGGAAGGGAGAGCGTTTGTTGTGACCTCCCAGAAAGCAAGGAACCCGAATGAGGTCATCACGGATAAGCTTATCATAAACTCTAACGAAGTCTATACTTTATTTGATACCGGTTCTACCCATTCTTTTATTTCTCCTACTTGCGCTCATCGATTAAATTTGACTCCGGAGAAATTAAACTTTGATTTATCTGTTAAAACTCCATTGGGAGAAACTTTCATTACATCCACGGTTTATAAGTCTTGTTTGGTTCAAGTTGGTACCCACACATTACCTGTCGATCTGATTTCATTAAAAATACTTGCATTTGACGTGATTCTAGGGATTGATTGGTTAACTACTCATCATGCAAAAATTGATTGTTTTCGTAAGGTTGGTTGCTTTCATATTCCTAATCGACCTATTATGCGAATTTAAACAACCAAACCATTAAAATCAATCGATGTAATCTCAAGCCATAAAGCTATTCGTTTATTGAAAAACGGATGTCAAGCTTCCTTAGCTCATGTCACGGATCTAAACAAAAATACGTCAGTTTTGAATGATATTTCTATTGTTAATAAATTCCCTGACGTATTCCCTAAAGAACTTCCTGGCCTACCCCCAGAGCGTGAAATTGAATTTTGTATCGACCTTGAACCCGGTACAAAACTCATTTCCAAAGCCCCATATCGAATGGCTCCTATTGAACTTCAGGAGTTAAAGATCTAACTGCAGGAATTGTTAGACATTGGCTTTATTCGTCCTAGTACTTCTCCTTGGGGTGCTCATGTGCTATTCGTGAAGAAGAAAGATGGAAGTATGCGACTTTGTATTGATTATCGGGAGTTGAATCATGTCACCATCAAAAATATGTACCCATTGCCACGTATTGATGACCTGTTTGACCAGTTGCAAGGAGCACAATTCTTTTCAAAGATCGATCTTCATTCTGGATATCATCAGCTGAAGGTTAGAACTGAGGATATTCCAAAGACGGCTTTAAGAACTCGGTACGGGCATTATGAATTCCTAGTCATGTCCTTTGGATTAACTAATGCTCCTGCTGCCTTCATGGATATAATGAACCGGGAATTCAAGGAATATTTGGATCACTTTGTGATCGTCTTTATTGATGACATCCTTATTTATTCCAAAAGCCGTGAAGATCATGAACAACACTTGAGGCTGGTACTCTAAAAGCTTCGTGAATACAAGCTTTATGCCAAGTTGAAGAAATGCGAGTTCTGGTTGGAGGAGGTAGCATTTCTTGGGCACGTAGTATCAAGTCGTGGAATATCGGTTGACTCGGCAAAGATTGAAGCTATTCAAAGTTGGGAGAAACCTAAATCAGTGACCGAAGTACGTAGCTTTCTTGGTTTAGCTGGTTATTATCGGAGATTCGTGGAAGGATTTTCTTGAATCGCTACTCCATTAACTCAGCTGACTCGAAGAGATACAAAGTTCGGTTAGAGCAAAGAATGTGAGAAGAGTTTTCAAGAACTCAAGAGGAGACTCATTTCAGCACCTGTTCTAACAATACCATCTGGCTCGGAGGGATTTGTCATCTACAGTGATGCTTCGAGCAAAGGGTTGGGATGCGTTCTCATGCAACATGAAAAAGTCATAGCCTATGCATCAAGACAACTCAAGGAATATGAGAGGAATTATCCTACTCATGATCTAGAGTTGGCAGCTGTTGTCTTTGCACTTAAAATTTGGAGGCATTACTTGTATGGGAAGAAGGTGGAGATCTTTACGGATCATAAAAGCCTCAAATATTTTTTCACTCAAAAGGAACTCAACATGCGACAACGACGTTGGCTTGAACTGTTGAAAGATTATGATCATACCATTCAATACCATCCTGGAAAAGCGAACGTGGTAGCTGACGCATTGGGTAGAAGATCATATACAAGTACGAGTGCAATATTGTCAACACAAAGGCCCATTTTGTGTGACTTGCATAGGATGGAGATAGAGTTAAAGACTCCAGGGACCCATGTGATGATGGCGAATATACGAGTAGAACCAACTTTAATCGATAAAGTTAAAGCTGCTCAAGCTACAGACCTTGAGCTGATGCGTATGAGGAAGAAAGTGCAAGAAGGTGCTATTGTGACGCCCCCAAAATAGGTATACAACACCCATTCTGAGTCGCCAAATACATGGTACAGAAAGCAAACTACAACTTCAATAATACAATTGTCGTGCAAAATACGACAACACATACTGTGAGTTTAAATACAAATATTGTCTTCTAGATAATATCCACACTCAAATAAATCCTCATTACAATTATTCAAACACTATTTTACAGAAATAGTGAGGACTGCTAAAACATCTTTTTAGAACCATCACTCCATACCCCGACTAGATCTTGCTATGTTCTCACCTCCTGAGAAGAAAAATAGAACAAAAAGGAAAAGGGTGAGCTCAACTAGCCCAGTAAAGAATATTATGACTAAGATAATATACAACAAATTATCGTTAGTCTTCAACAGGGAAAAATCTGATAAAATATAATCGACAACAAGTTTTAGATCAACAACTGCAGCGGAAACAGCAAACCATTAGAAGAGTCAAGTAGAGAAAGAATTCTACTATCTTCTAAGATTTAAAAGTCCATCATCAATATTTTATCCCTGTAACATCAATTAATAATCATCTTTAACCAAATATTCATCTTTGCACTACAGGCCAAAGATATTCATTTGTATCATCAGTCGGTCATGTTCATCTCAACACCTGTTCATCTTTGCACTACAGGCCAAAGATATTCATCAAGTAATTATACATCTTTGCACTACAGGCCAAAGATATTCAGTAATATCATCATTTAGGACTGAGGATGATGAAAAATATCTTAAAGAGAACGAATCCAATGAGACAGAAGGACAAATAGTAGGGATTCGTATAACAGTTTATCCAAGATCAATAATACTTCATAATAATCAATTGTGAAGCAGAATTCAAAAATAAAGATCAAAACATGGATACAATCAAAGATAGTAACCATAATAGACATCTTGGACAAAAAGGGAAAATTTTATTTTTCGGTGAATAGTGCCGTATACGTGAATAGTGCCGTATACGTGAATAGTAACCCCCGACACAAAAAGTTCCAAATTTGATAAAAACTCATATCAATATTTCAGCATAATGATATTGAAGAAAATAATATCATTAAGAAGAAAATAATATCCCTTACCTCAAAATATCAGTACTTCTGGTCGGAATACCGGTATAAGGCTGAAAGAAACTTGCTCTGATGAATAGAAACTCTCAAAGTATCTAAATACTCACAAAATACACTCAATAATCTAGAGAGAGAAAGAGAGAAAACTTGTTTCTGGTGTGATTTTCAATTCTAACTTAGCCCTCTATTTATAGGAAAATTTTGGTAGGTTTGACCTGCAACCTGATGGCTTTACCTGCTACTATTCCCACCCACCACATTTGAAATATAATTCAGCACATTTCTTCACCAACCACAAGTGGGGCCCACCAATTCTAGAATTTTCCACCAAAATGATAAACTCCGAAAATTCAACAATTTCTGAACCAGTCATCTTGTAAAATTCGTAATAAATCATACGTTCATTTTTAACGGTTCAAAATTTGTGGACATATACTCAACTTATATATGTATAACATATCCAAAAATTACCACGATCCAACGGTCGGATTAAAAATTATAACCCCCGCAAACTATCTCAAAAACCCTGATTTTTAATACCTCCATTCCGACAAAAATACTGACAAAACCCTCAACATTAACTCCTTCATTTTTAACCACAAAAATATATCCCTCATTTATATCCACATAAAATAAATATTTCCTTATCATATGAATCAATAATTAATTATTCACAAATAATATTACAGAATCACATTTATGACAACCAGGCCGTTCCCAGGAAAGAGGGGGCTTTCCAATAAGGATTTCTCCTTACTGGCGCGCAATTAGATGACCAAACCTCTCCTTAGACAGAACTTTCTAGACATTGCCAATAATGTTATCTAATAATATTATTCAAATAATATGAATTATTGATCTGATAAATGAAAATACTGTGCAGCAACAATTATTGAAACAACAATAATATAAAATATCAACGCAGCAATTATTGAATCAATAAAATAAACTATTGAATAATAACTACTGTAACAATTATTGAGTAGTGCCTTCTTACGTAAGAATCAATAATTGGTGCAATACCGTGTGCTACTGTATTTTAACCACCGGGTATTCCAACAGTATTAACGGTAACAACAACCGTTATGGGGCCCACACAAGGCTGCGTCGTCGTACGAATATTCCCCGACAGCAAGAATATTCCACGACCAACCGAATATTCACCGACCAAAAATAAATATTTTATAACCAATTGCTTATTTTGCAAAATTTGCACATTTCACCCATAACCAAAGTATTATATCAAATTAACCCCTTATTATTCACAATAATATTTAGAGAAAATTTGATTTTATTCATTAATAAGTTGGGGTCTTACAACCTCCCCTCCTTATGAAATTTCGTCCTCGAAATTGACGTACGTACCTGATGTTTCAAAAAGGTGAGGATACCTCGCTTTCATTTCTGATTCCAACTCCCAGGTCATTTCTTCAATAGCATGGTTTCTCCACAAAACCTTAACTTGTGGTATAACCTTCGTGCGTAGGACATGCTCTTTCCTATCCAAGATCTTAACAGGTACCTCCTCGTACGTTAAATCTTCAGCTATCTCGTCTGGTTCTAACTCAATAATGTGGTTCGGGTCTTTAACATATTTACGAAGCATAGATATGTGAAAAACATTATGAACACGAGACATGCTTGGAGGTAATGCGAGTCTATATGCCACATTTCCTATTCGCTCAAGAATCTCAAATGGACCAACAAATCTTGGATTGAGCTTTCCTCTCTTCCCAAATCTTGTAACTCCCTTCCATGGTGCAACACGTAACAATACATGATCCCCAATATTAAATTCCACGTCCTTCCGATGAAGATCCGCATAACTCTTTTGTCGATCCTGTGCCGTTTGTATACGTTGTCGAATCGTTTGGATCTTCTCTGTAGTAATGCGTACCAATTCTGGTCCCAACAATGTTGCTTCACCCACCTCGTCCCAGCATACTGGAGAACGACATTTTCTTCCATACAACGCCTCGAATGGAGCCATACCTATGCTCGCCTGATAACTGTTGTTGTAGGAGAATTCCACCAATGGTAGGTACTTATCCCAACTCCCTTTGAGATCTAAGACACAAAGTCTTAATAGATCTTCAAGAGTTTGAATAGTCCTCTCTGATTGTCCGTCCGTTTGAGGATGGTATGCTGAACTGAATCGTAAATCCGTGCCCATAGCTTTCTGCAAGCTAACCCAAAATCGTGAAGTGAATCTTGGGTCACGGTCCGAAACTATGGATACTGGCATGCCATGCAATCTCACAATCTCGTTCACGTACATACTAGCAAGACGTTCAAGGGAATAAGTCTCACGTATCGGCAAGAAATGAGCGGACTTGGTTAATCTATCAACAATAACCCAAATCGCATCTATGCCTTGAGAAACCTTGGGAAGACCCGTAACAAAATTCATAGTAATGTGTTCCCACACGTTGACAAGTTAAACATCTCGAGATAAACTCCGCGATCTCTCTTTTCATATTGCTCCACCAAAATGTATGTCGAAGATCGTGATACATTTTGGTACTTCCAGGATGGATTGCAAACGGTGTGTTGTGTGCCTCCATCATTATTCTATGCTTCAAGTCAAAATCGTTAGGAACACAAAGTCTGGAGTTGACTCGAAGTATTCCTTCTTCATCGATTCTTGCTTCTGGAATAGCACCTTCTTGCACTTTCTTCTTCATACGCATCAGCTCTATATCCGTAGCTTGAGCAGCTTTAACTTTATCGATTAAAGTCAGTTCTACTCGTATATTTGATATCATCATGTGGGTACTTGGAGCCTTCATCTCTATCTCCATCCTTTGCAAGTCATACAAAATGGGCCTTTGTGTTAAAAACATTGCACTCGTACCCGCATATGATCTTCTACTCAATGCGTCAGCTACTACGTTTGCTTTTCCAGGATGATATTGGATGGTATGATCGTAATCTTTCAACAGCTCGAGCCAACGTCGCTGCCGCATGTTGAGTTCCTTTTGGGTGAAGAAATATTTGAGGCTTTTATGATCTGTATAGATCTCCACTTTCTCCCCATAAAGGTAGTGTCTCCAGATCTTCAACGCAAAAACGACTGCTGCCAACTCCAAATCATGAGTAGGATAATTCCTCTCATATTCTTTGAGTTGTCGTGAGGCATAGGCTATGACTTTCCCATGTTGCATGAGAACACATCCTAACCCTTTGCCTGAAGCATCGCTGTAGATAACAAATCCATCCGAACCAGATGGTATTGTCAAAACAGGTGCCGAAATGAGTCTCCTCTTGAGTTCTTGGAAACTCTTCTCGCATTCCTCACTCCATACGAATTTTGTATCTTTCCGAGTCAGCTGAGTTAACGGAGTAGCGATTCGAGAAAATCCTTCCACAAATCTCCGATAATAACCAGCTAAGCCCAGAAAGCTACGTACTTCGGTTACCGACTTCGGTTGCTCCCAACTTTGTATGGCTTCAATCTTCGCCGGGTCGACAGATACTCCATGTTTTGACACCACGTGCCCAAGGAATGCTACTTCCTCAAGCCAGAACTCGCATTTCTTCAGTTTGGCATATAGCTTGTTTTCACGAAGCCTTTGCAGTACCAGCTTCAAATGGCGCTCATGATCTTCACGGCTTTTGGAATAGATGAGGATGTCATCAATAAAGACAACAACGAACTGATCCAAATATTCTTTGAATACACGGTTCATCATATCCATGAAGGCAGCAGGAGCATTAGTCAATCCAAAAGACATTACTAAGAATTCATAATGCCCGTACCGAGTTCTGAAGGCAGTCTTTGGAATATCCTCAGTTTTAATCTTCAGCTGATGATATCCAGAACGAAGATCGATCTTTGAAAAGAATTGTGCTCCTTGCAACTGGTCAAACAGGTCATCAATGCGAGGTAGCGGATACCTATTCTTGATGGTGACATGGTTCAATTCTCGATAGTCAATACAAAGTCGCATACTCCCGTCTTTCTTCTTTACGAATAAAACAGGAGCACCCCAAGGAGACGTACTAGGACGAATAAAACCGATGTCCAACAACTCCTGTAGTTGGACTTTTAACTCCTGAAGTTCAATAGGAGCCATTCGATATGGGATTTTAGAAATGGGCTTTGTACCGGGTTCAAGGTCAATAAAGAATTCAATTTCTCGTTCCGGGGGTAGACCGGGAAGTTCTTCAGAAAATACATCGGAAAATTCTCTAACAATAGAAATATTATTCAAATCTGACTTGTCTTTGTTCAAATCCATAACATGGGCTAAGAAAGCTTGACATCCGTTTTTCAATAAACGAATAGCTTTGTGGCTTGATATGACAGTGACTGATTTTAGTGGTTTAGTAGTTTGAATTCGTATGACAGGTTGGTTAGGAATATGAAAACTAACAACCTTACGAAAACAATCAATTTTAGCATGATGAGTGGTTAACCAATCAATTCCTAAAATCACATCAAAAGCAAGTATCTTTAAAGAGATAAGATCAACAGGTAATGTGATAGTGCCAACTTGGATCATGCAAGATTTATAAACTGTAGATGTAACGAAGGTTTCACCCAACGGAGTTTCAACAGATAAGTTAAAGTCCAATTTCTCCGGAGTCAAGTTTAAACGTTGAGCACAAGCAGGAGAGATAAAAGAATGGGTAGAACCGGTATCTAGTAAAGTATAAACTTCGCAAGAATTCAAGATTAGCTTACCCGTGATCACCTCGTTCGGGTTTCTCGCGTTTTGGCCAGTAACGACAAACGCCCTTCCAGGAACCGCTGATTTCGACTTATCCGGGATAACTTTTGGAGTCACCATCCCCGCTGAACTTGGTTTTGCTACAGAACACTCTCGAGCTATATGACCTTCCTTTCCACAGTTATAACATACCTTGGATTGTTGTGGGCAGTTTGGGCTGATATGTCCCTCTTTCCCACATTTGTAACATACGACCGGTGGTCGTTCTCCTCCCCTAGAAACAGTTGATGTTTGTGCTGACGTCTTCACGTTATCATTGTTGTACCTTCTCTTCTTGAAATCTCCTCCCGACTCGCTCCTTCTATTATCACGACCACGATTACCACCAGAGTGGTTACCGCTTTTGTCCGAATGTTTTCCTCCCTGCTGGTTTTCATTGCTTCGATGACTGCTGCCACCGGTATGACCCTGGTTGTGGTCCCTCGGTTGCACATACTCATTATCTCGCTCTAATAATTGAGCCCTGTTTACAACATCTGAATATAAAGAAAATTTATGAGAGATAAGATATTGTCGAATCTCGGGTTTTAGACCTCTCAGAAACATCCTTGTCATTCGTTCCTCATTTTCGACCAAATGAGGTGCAAACCTGGATAACTCTGCAAACTTCGCCTCGTACTGGGACACCGTCATGTTGTTTTGTTCCAGTCTGATAAACTCTACCTCCTTCATATGACGAATACTTTCAGGAAATTACTTGTCATTGAACAGTTTTTGAAATGTTTCCCAGGACATGTTGAGTGCGTCAGGCTGGGTACGCTTCACAGACTCCCACCAGTAGTCTGCCTCACCGCGGAACATAAATGTGGCGAATGGAACCTTCTGTTCCTCCGTGCATCCCAAGACATCGAATATCTTGGTAATTTGCTTGACCCACGTTTCCGCCATGATCCGGCTTTCCCTTAAATTCTGGTGGTCCCAATTCTTTGAACTGCTTAGCTGTGACAACCCGCGCGTTGTTATCATTTCCACCCGTATTCTGCACACGAGTCTCCCTCGTCTGATTTTGCATGAACTGCAAAAAGCTCCTAAACATTCCATCATTCATCGTTTGCTCGGTAACGTTGTTTACAGGAGGAATATTGCCTTCCTGTTGCACGTTCCCCTGGGTAGTGATCAAAGGTGTCTCCACGGTCTGATTTACTCCATTATTAACGTTCTCAGCTGCCATTCTTAAATACTGCCATAAAACAAGGGTTAATAGTCATGTCATATATTATCCCTATACTCTGACCGACCAAATAAACACCAAATAAACTTAGTCAGGTCATACTAGCGAAGGAATTCCCCGTCTCTCCCCTCCTAGTTCTTGTCTCACATCTCAGCCAGGGATCATATCCCTAAGCTCTGATACCAACTGTGACGCCCCCAAAATAGGTATACAACACCCATTCTGAGTCGCCAAATACATGGTACAGAAAGCAAACTACAACTTCAATAATACAATTGTCGTGCAAAATACGACAACACATACTGTGAGTTTAAATACAAATATTGTCTTCTAGACAATATCCACACTCAAATAAATTCTCATTACAATTATTCAAACACTATTTTACAGAAATAGTGAGGACTGCTAAAACATCTTTCTAGAACCATCACTCCATACCCCGACTAGATCCTGCTATGTTCTCACCTCCTGAGAAGAAAAATGGAACAAAAAGGAAAAGGGTGAGCTCAACTAGCCCAGTAAAGAATATTATGACTAAGATAATATACAACAAATTATCGTTAGTCTTCAACAGGGAAAAATCTGATAAAATATAATCGACAACAAGTTTTAGATCAACAACTGCAGCGGAAACAGCAAACCATTAGAAGAGTCAAGTAGAGAAAGAATTCTACTATCTTCTAAGATTTAAAAGTCCATCATCAATATTTTATCCCTGTAACATCAATTAATAATCATCTTTAACCAAATATTCATCTTTGCACTACAGGCCAAAGATATTCATTTGTATCATCAGTCGGTCATGTTCATCTCAACACCTGTTCATCTTTGCACTACAGGCCAAAGATATTCAGTAATATCATCATTTAGGACTGAGGATGATGAAAAATATCTTAAAGAGAACGAATCCAATGAGACAGAAGGACAAATAGTAGGGATTCGTATAACAGTTTATCCAAGATCAATAATACTTCATAATAATCAATTGTGAAGCAGAATTCAAAAATAAAGATCAAAACATGGATACAATCAAAGATAGTAACCATAATAGACATCTTGGACAAAAAAGAAAAATTTTATTTTTCGGTGAATAGTGCCATATACGTGAATAGTGCCGTATACGTGAATAGTAACCCCCGACACAAAAAGTTCCAAATTTGATAAAAACTCATATCAATATTTCAGCATAATGATATTGAAGAAAATAATATCATTAAGAAGAAAATAATATCCCTTACCTCAAAATATCAGTACTTCTGGTCGGAATACCGGTATAAGGCTGAAAGAAACTTGCTCTGATGAATAGAAACTCTCAAAGTATCTAAATACTCACAAAATACACTCAATAATCTAGAGAGAGAAAGAGAGAAAACTTGTTTCTGGTGTGATTTTCAATTCTAACTTAGCCCTCTATTTATAGGAAAATTTTGGTAGGTTTGACCTGCAACCTGATGGCTTTACCTGCTACTATTCCCACCCACCACATTTGAAATATAATTCAGCACATTTCTTCACCAACCACAAGTGGGGCCCACCAATTCTAGAATTTTCCACCAAAATGATAAACTCCGAAAATTCAACAATTTCTGAACCAGTCATCTTGTAAAATTCGTAATAAATCATACGTTCATTTTTAACGGTTCAAAATTTGTGGACATATACTCAACTTATATATGTATAACATATCCAAAAATTACCACGATCCAACGGTCGGATTAAAAATTATAACCCCCGCAAACTATCTCAAAAACCCTGATTTTTAATACCTCCATTCCGACAAAAATACTGACAAAAACCTCAACATTAACTCCTTCATTTTTAACCACAAAAAATATATCCCTCATTTATATCCACATAAAATAAATATTTCCTTATCATATGAATCAATAATTAATTATTCACAAATAATATTACAGAATCACATTTATGACAACCAGGCCGTTCCCAGGAAAGAGGGGGCTTTCCAATAAGGATTTCTCCTTACTGGCGCGCAATTAGATGACCAAACCTCTCCTTAGACAGAACTTTCTAGACATTGCCAATAATGTTATCTAATAATATTATTCAAATAATATGAATTATTGATCTAATAAATGAAAATACTGTGCAGCAACAATTATTGAAACAACAATAATATAAAATATCAACGCAGCAATTATTGAATCAATAAAATAAACTATTGAATAATAACTACTGTAACAATTATTGAGTAGTGCCTTCTTACGTAAGAATCAATAATTGGTGCAATACCGTGTGCTACTGTATTTTAACCACTGGGTATTCCAACAATATTAACGGTAACAACAACTTATACTTGTCGTTTTCTTCATCCAATCGCTTTCCGTTATGGGGCCCACACAAGGCTGCGTCGTCGTACGAATATTCCCCGACAGCAAGAATATTCCACGACCAACCGAATATTCACCGACCAAAAATAAATATTTTATAACCACTTGCTTATTTTGCAAAATTTGCACATTTCACCCATAACCAAAGTATTATATCAAATTAACCCCTTATTATTCACAATAATATTTAGAGAAAATTTGATTTTATTCATTAATAAGTTGGGGTCTTACAGCTATGCCGGAAGCAAGAATCGATGAAGAATGAATACTTCGAGTCAACACCAGACTTTGTGTTCCTAACAACCCTAATTTAAAGTATGAAATCATGATGGAGGCGCACAACACACCGTTTGTAATCCATCCTGGAAGTACCAAAATGTATCATGATCTTCGTCATACATTTTGGTGGAGCAATATGAAGAGAGAGATAGCGTTGTTTATCTCAAGGTGTTTAACTTGTCAACGTGTCAAAGCGGAGCATCAAGTACCAAAAGGTCCATTGCAACTACTTGAAATTCTAAAATGGAAGTTGGAGCACATTACCATGGATTTCGTTACCGGTCTTCCTAGGGTTTTTCAAGGTATTGATGCGATTTGGGTCATTGTTGATAGATTGACCAAGTCTGCTCATTTCTTACCGATACGAGAAACTTATACACTTGAACGTCTTGCTCGTATGTACATAAACGAGATTGTAAGATTGCATGGTATGCCAGTATCCATAGTTTCTGATCGAGACCCAAGATTCACTTCACGATTTTGGGTTAGTTTACAAAAAGCTATGGGCACAGATTTACGATTTAGTTAGGCATATCATCCTCATACGGACGGACAATCAGAGAGGACTATTCAAACTCTTGAAAATCTGCTAAGACTATGTGTCCTTGATTTTAAGGGAAGTTGGGACAAGTTCTTACCATTGGTGGAGTTTTCCTACAACAACAGTTATCAAACAAGTATTGGCATGGCTCCATTCGAAGCATTGTATGGAAGAAAATGTCGTTCTCTAGTATGCTGGGATGATGTGGGTGAAGCAACGTTGTTGGAACCAGAGTTGGTACGTATGACTACAGAAAAGATTCAAACGATCCGACAACGTATAAAAACCTCACAAGATCGACAAAAGAGTTATGCTTATCTTCATCGAAAGGACGTGGAATTTGATGTAGGCGATCATGTGTTTTTACGTGTTGCTCCATGGAAAGGAGTTACGAAATTTGGAAAGAGAGGAAAGCTCAATCCTCAATTCATCGGTCCATTTTTAATCCTCGATCGAGTAGGAACTGTGGCTTATAGACTCGCTTTACCGCCAAGTATGTCTCGTGGTCATAACGTTTTTTACATATCCATGTTACGCAAATATGTGGAAGACCCGAACCACATTATTGAGTTAGAACCGGACGATATTGCGGAGGATTTGACGTATGAAGAAGTTCCTGTTCAAATCTTGGATAAGAAGGAACATATTCTACGCTCCAAGGTTATACCTCAAGTCAAAGTTTTGTGGAGAAACCACGATGTTGAGGAAATGACTTGGGAGTTAGAATCTGAAATGAAATCATGGTATCCTTACCTCTTCGACAAACCAGGTACGTACCCTAATTTCGAGGGCGAAATTTCATAAGAAGTGGAGGTTGTAAGACCCCAACTTTTATAAATAAAGATGAATTTTCAATAAATATCATTTTTGAATATTATGTAGTTAATTTGATATAATGTTATAGTTGTGGGTAATATTTATTAATTTTGCAAAGTACGCAAGTTGTTATATAATATTCAATTGGTCGGGGAATATTCGTTTTAACAGGGAATATTCGTACAACGACACAATCATTGGTGGACCCCACAACGGAATTATTGTCGAATTGAGAAAATGACAAAAATATTTTATTAAAAATAACGACGGAAGTTTTACCATTTATACTGTTGAACTACTCGGTAGTAAAAGTACAGTAATACGTGTGGTTGCATAGTAGCACACGGTATTGATTATTAATGCTTATGTGAGAAGTCAATCAGTTTGATTCAATTATTGTCAGTTAATAATATGAATTATTTAGCGATAATGACGTTTTATTTTATTCGTATTATTAACGTAATAAAACAGAAACATCTTTTTATATAAAACAGAATACTTTATTAAAGTTATTCTATAAATAGAATATATTATATTTTATTTAAAAGATTTTTCTTTAAATATGGACCGTCAGATTAAAGTAATCAATCTGGACCGTTCATGGATTAGTTACTATGCATTCTATTTTTCTATAAATAGCAGCTCATTCCTTCATTATTTCTTACGAATTCACTGAACTCTAGAGAGAGAAACTATAGAGAGCGAGAAGAAGAGTATTCTGCTACTTAACTACTTCCTTATTTCAGCTCTTCTTTAAAACGGTAAGGGGTGTTATTCTTTCTTATTCATGAAGAGAACTGTTGTTGTTTCATTTCTTATTATTCTGTTGGAATAACATGTATACGCGGTCTACCCTATACTTGGTGACATTCTTCTATTATTCTGTTGGAACATCCTGTCTGTGTGTTTTACATCTGACCTGGTTCCGTCTTTATTATTATTCTGTTGGAACATCATGTCTGTGTGTTTTACATCAGACCTGGTTCCGTCTTTGTTATTATTCTGTTGAAACATCCTGTCTGTGTGTTTTACACCGGACCCGGTTCCGTCTTTATTATTATTCTGTTAGAACATCCTGTCTGTGTGTTTTACACCGGACCTAGTTCCGTCTTTATTATTATTCTGTTGGAATATCCTGTCTGTGCATTTTACGCCGGACCTGGTTCTATTTTTTATTACTCTGTTGGAATAACCTGTCTGTGCAGTCTATCGCATGCATGGTAATTTCTTTTGTTATTCCATTCTTTATTATACTTAGTTGGTTAAGTTTTGACTTCTATACTCCATGAAATTTGTGGAATATCCTTGATAATTGCGTTTCATCCAGTATCTTTTCATGAAAATATTCTTCTAAGCATTCCTGAATTTTACTCCACAAAGCAGTATCATGTTGACAATTTGGACGTTATTAATTCTTGGATAAATTAATTCTTGAACTTGTTTTATTGAATTCTTATATCATTGTCATCATCCTCATGTTTATAAAATGTTAAAAGTCATCTGTTGCCTGTAGTGCATAGATGGACTTGGTATGATTATGACCAGGGATTATTCGGTATAATCATGACCGTAATGTTACAAATGATGTGGTAAAAGTCCTCATTGGCCCGTAGTGCGTTGATGGACAGTTGTTGGCATGATCATGACCATTAATGAATACACGAATATCCTTGGCCGTAGTGCAGGGGTGATTCGATGATGTGGATTATTTTATTAAACTGAGTCCCAGCGATCACAGTGTTGAAAAACCTTTTAAATCATAAAAGATAGTAGAGTTTATTTTCTACTTGACTCTTTTAATGGATTGCTTGTTCCGCTGCAGTTAAACTTGATGTCTATTATATTTTATCAGTTTAACATTGTTGAAGGCTAATGATAATTTATTCTGCATTATCTTAGTCATAATATTTCTTACTGGGCTAGTTGAGCTCACCCTTCCTTTCACTGTTCTCTTCAGGAAATGAGAACGTAGCTGGGGCAAGTCGGGAAACGGAGTGATGGTCCGAATGATAGTATTAGTTAGTAGTCCTCACTATTCTATGTAATAGTGTGTTAATAAATGTAATGAGGACTCCTTTTGAGTATGAATACTCTCTAAAAGATAATATTTGTATTCAAACGCACAGTTTATGTTTTATCGTATTGTACACGACAGTTGTATTAGTAAGTTGTATTTGTATTCTTTACTATGTATTTGACGACCCAAGATGGGTGATATATACCTAATTTTGGGGGCGTCACACCAATGATATTCTTTAGTATCACGACCACGAATTATCCATGCACTACGACTAAAGATAATCATGTTTTCATCAACGGTCCTGATAATGCCATAAAACAATTTATCTTTGCACTACGGCCAAAGAGAATCCATAGTCATAATCATACCAAAAGCTGTCTATCAATGCACTACGGGCCAATGAAGACTTTTTTCACATTATTTGTAACATTACGGTTATGATTATACCGAATAATCCCTGGTCATAATCATACCAAGTCCATATATGCACTACAGGCCACAGATGACTTTCAACATAATATAAGCATGAGGATGATGACAATGATATAAGAATTCAATAAAACAAGTTCAGGAATTAATTTATCTAGGAACTGATAACGTCCAAATTGTCAACATGATACTTCTTTGTAGAGTAAAATTCAAGAATGCACAGAAGAATATTTATATGAAAAGATATTGGATGAAGCGCAAATATCAAGGATATTCCACTAATTTCATTGAGTATAGAAGTCAAAACTTTAATCAACTAAGCATAATAAAGAATAGAATAACAAAAAAAAACACCATGCATGCGGTATTTTGCATAGACAGGTTATTCCAACAGAATAATAATAACGGAACCAGGTCAGGCGAAATTCGCACCGACAGGATGTTCCAACAGAATAATAAATAATGGAATAACAACAGAAATCACCATGCATGCGATAGACCGCACAGGCAGGTTATTCCAACAGAATAATAAATAACGAAATCAGGTTCAGCGTAAAACGCACATACAGGATATTCTAACAGAATAATAAAGAATGGAACCAGGTCCGGCGTAAAACGCACAGATAAGATATTCCGATAGAATAATAAAGAATAGAACCAGGTCCGGCGTAAACGCACAGACAAGATATTCCGACAGAATAATAAATAATGGAACCAGGTCCGGCGTAAACGCACAGACAGAATATTCCAACAGAGTAATAAAGAATGAAATAACAGAAGAATTTCACCAAGTATAGGGTAGCCCGCGTATACAGGTTATTCTAACAGAATAATAAAGAATGGAATAACAGAAGCTCTCTTCATGAATAAGAAAGAAAGAATACCCTTTACGAGTACAACAAATAATATCCCTTACCGTAAAAGAAACTTGATATCAGAGTAGTGAAGTAGCAGAATACTTTTCTTCTCTCTCTCTATAATTTCTCTCTCTAGAGTTTTAGTGAATTCGTAAGAAAATAATGAAGGAATGAGTTTCTATTTATAGAAAAATGGACTGCATAGTAACTAACTCATGAACGGTCTAGATTGATTTACTTTAATCTGACGATCCATATTTAAATCAAAATCTTTTAAATAAAAAATAATATATTCTATTTATAATTTAATAAAACAAATAACTTTATAAAAAATTTTACTATGCAAACACTATACAGGCACTATGCAAATACTATGCATAATAAAATATAATATATTCTAATTATTGTCTAATAAAATAGATAACTTTATAAAAGTATTCTATTTTATATAAAAAGATTTTACTATTAGCCTAATAAAACGAATAACTTTATAAAAGTATTCTGTTTTATATAAAAAACTTTTCTATTTTATTACATTAATAATATCAATAAAATAAAACTGAGTGACTTATCACGTAAGCCTCAATAATCAATACCGTATGTTACTATGCAATCACACGTATTACTGTACTTTTACTACCGAGTAGTTCAACAGTATTAACGGTAAAACTTCCGCCGTTATTTTTATAAAATATTTTTGTCGTTTTTTCAATCCGACAATAATTCTGTTGTGGGGTCCACCAATAATTGTGTCGTCGTACGAATATTTTCCAACAAAAATAATATTCCCCGACCAATCGAATATAATACAACAACTTGCATACTTTGTAAAATTTATAAATACTACCCACAACTATAACATTATCTCAAATTCACACCATAATATTTAAAAAAATATTTCGAAAAAATTAAATCTTTACTCATAAAATATGGGGTTTCACATACCAGCTGTAAATGCTCCAGCTCGGATTGAAGTTTCAATAGGACAATCCGCAAAAATTATAGCAAATGAGTCTAAGGCACGTCAGAAGCGTGGTAGACCAATCGGTTCGAAAGACAAAAATCCTCGAAAAAGAAAAGAATTAAATAGACAAGTTGGCATTATTGAGGAGGAAAATATTCATGAGTATATAGACATAGCTAATCATAAAACCCCAGAAGAGGTTCAGGTACCTAAAAACAATAAAAGTGATGAGATCTCGATAAGTTATGTCTCTACAAAGAAAAGATGGAACCGAAGTGAGATAGTTGTTGACAACAGTTTTTCATATAATATATCGCTTGATATAATTAATGAAAACGAGGATTCTGAACCTAATTGATTCTGTCGAAGAATGTAGACGCAGAAATGATTGGCCAAAATGGAAAGAAGCAATACAGGCAGAATTAAATTCACTTGCAAAACGTGAAGTTTTTGGACCTGTAGTCCAAACACCCGAAGGAGTAAGGCCAGTTGAATACAAATGGGTCTTTGTGTGAAAAAGAAATGAGAAAAATGAAATCGTAATATATAAAGCACGACTTGTGGCACAAGGGTTTTCACAAAGACCTGACATTGATTACAATGAAACATATTCTCCTGTGATAGATGCAATTACATTGCGGTATGTTATTAGCCTATCAACTCATGAAAAATTAGATATGTGCCTAATGGATGTTGTTACAGCCTATTTATATGGGTCAATTGATAATGATGTTTATATGAAAATCCCTGAAGGATTTAAAATGCCTGAAGCATATAATTCAAATCCTCAAAAAGTTTATTCAATCAAGTTGCAAAGGTCCCTATATGGGTTAAAGCAATCAGGACGCATGTGGTACAATCGTCTTAGTGAATATTTATTGAAAGAAGGGTATAATAATAACCCTATAAGCCCATGTGTTTTTATAAAGAAGTCAGAATCCGATTTTGCTATCATTGTTGTGTATGTTGATGATTTAAATATTATTGGAACTCATGGAGAGATTCCAAAGACAATGAATTATTTAAAGAAATAATTTGAGATGAAAGATTTAGGAAAAATAAATTTTTATCTCGGCCTGCATATCGAGCATTTAGAAGATGGAATTTTCATTCATCAGTCAACTTACGCAGAGAAGGTCCTTAAAAGATTTTATATGGATAAAGCTCATCCGTTGAGTACACCAATGGTTGTTAGATCAATTTATGTGAAAAAGGACCCTTTTAGACCTCGTGAGGATAATGAAGAATTACTTGGTCCTGAAGTATCATATCTTAGTGCAATTAGTGCATTAATGTATCTTGCTAATAATACACGACCTGATATGGCATTCTCTGTGAATTTGTTAGCAAGATATAGCTCTTTTCCTACCCGGAGACATTGGAATGGGATTAAACATATTTTTCGTTACCTTCGAGGAACTATAGATATGGGATTATTTTGTTCAAATAACGATAATCATAAATTAGTTGGATATGCTAATGCAGGATATCTATCTGATCCACATAAAGGTCGATCTCAAACAGATTATCTTTTTATGTGTGGTGATACTGCTATATCATGGAGATCTACAAAGCAAACATTAGTTGTTACTTCATCTAATCATGCTGAAATACTTGCAATCCATAAAGCAAGTCGATAATGTGTGTGGTTGAAATCAATGACTCAACATATTCGTGAAACATGCGGTTTATCCTCCAGCAGAGGAATTCCAACCATTATGTATGAAGACAAAGCTGCATGTATAACTCAATTAAAAGAAGGATACATCAAAGGAGATAGAACAAAACATATCTCACCGAAATTCTTTTTCACACATGACCTTGATAAGTGTGGTGACATTGATGTTCAACAAATTCGATCAAAATATAATCTAGCAGATTTATTCACCAAGGCATTACCAACTGCAACGTTTGAAGGATTGCGTCGCAATATTGGAATGCGACAGCTGAAGGACTTAAGGGTACATTCATGAGGGGAAGCTAATACGCGCTGCACTCTTTTTTTCTTAACCAATGTTTTTTTCCATTGGATTTTTCCTGATAAGGTTTTTAATGAGGCACCTTTCAATGCATATAGTCATACAATAGACATCCAAAGGGGAGTGTTATAAAATGTCTAGATTCATAATATTATATGGATGTCTATATACATGTAACTCCCATTGAGTATTAAAATGTATGACTCTTGAGTTTTATAACTTTCTAGTAGTATTGATGTTCTTATTTCTATAAATAAGACAATTATAAAGTGATTGAGTGATATAAAAGATTATATAAATACACTCTTTTCTCTAATCATCTTTGATTTTGTTTTTAGTTATCTTTCATAACACTAGTGCAGTATTTTTGTATATATTTGTTACTCTTATTAGTAACTACTACTAGTGTAGTATTTTTTTCCAGATGACTTTTTCGAAAATTATTGACATCCCAAATTTTTGGGGAGGAGGGAGTACTCAGTTATTTCAAAGTTTTTGGTACCAATAAATTCCCACCAAAAAAACCTCCCAAATCTTAATTTCCCGCCAATTCAAAACCCTAAAAGCCCGTTTCTATTCTACGTCATAGTTTTGCAATAGTCAGTCTCTTCACTCTTGAATCTTCAGCAATGGCAGAGGAAGCAGAAAACAACACTGAGATTATCCAACCCACCTTCCCATCTGGCCGAGTCAAGAGAATCATGAAACTCGACAACGAAATTAACAAAATCAACTCAGAAGCTCTATTTCTCGTCTCCTGCTCGCTCGATCTTTTCATCCAATTTCTAGCCGAAAAATCTGCTATTGTAGCCATTGAGAAGAAGCGAAAGACTGTGAAGCTCGAGCACTTGAGGATTGCCGTTAAGAGGCACCAGCCGACGAGCGATTTCCTCCTTGACTCACTTCCGATGCCTTCCCAGCCACCCAATCGCTCCGTAACTGAGCGGACTCGTTCCAGCTCGCGTGACAAGCCGTTGCCAGCTGGCACTCGTCGTATTGATCATTTCTTTCAGAAGGATTCTTAGGTTTTGAGATTTCGGTTAAACTAAGTCGGTTGACGGTGTGATTGTAATTTTTAGAAAAACTATTCAACTTACATTGAATATATTAGTTTGATGTCCTTGTTCCAATCACGGTTTGTTTTCTTTTATTTCCCTTTGTTTTGACTTGTTAATACTTGCTATAGCTTCAGAATGAATGTGACAACTGGCATATTTAATACAGGTTGAATAGTTGACAACTTGACATGATGATACAAGCTTCTTTAGAGTGTTTATACAATTAAATTTTTGAGGATTTACTAGTTGATCAATTTCTGTAAATAATGTGGAGCTACATTGCAATGGTGAAATTGTATATATATATTTTTTTATTTTTTCGTGTTGGCATATTCCAGTGGTTGATTTGGTCTATGCTATTGGTTGATTTGGTTATGTAGTATATAGTTGAACAACAGATGCAGCCTTGTAATCTCAATCACACACATAATATTGAGTAAGCCAGAAAGAGTTTATTACACTTTCAAACCTCAAAGTAATTGGTATATGTGATACCTAACTCTACATTTCCAGAACAAAAAGTTGTTCATAGAGTTTGTCTTTATTCACATGCTAGTTCATTAGACCTAGCTGTGCCTAGCGATTCAAGAAATCTTTGGACAAGTATTTTTAACACTCTGATTTATTCTTTGGCATACTTACTCTGTTCCTCAGTCAAGTAACGTCCTCTAGACTGATACTATACGAATTCTCTTTATGTGTGAAGCTCCATACATTTGGCTCAAACTTCAAGGTGATAACGGTCCAGAAATTGTTGAGACCACTGAAGCTGTTTCTTCCCTGGAATGACAAGCAGTGTTACTTTTAGCAAATCTCTGAAATCCATGTGCTTTCCTTCCTTCCTTTATGGAGGAAATGCCTTGAGTTGGTAAATTGATGCTATTGAATCCTAGCTGCTGTATACCCAAAGAAAGTCTTCTGTTTAGAGGCGCTGCGTTGCTGAAACCTCCATTTATACTTCTGTCTGAAAGGCGCCGACAGCTGGTGCTTGGCCTGGGCTCAAACAAATTTTCTTGTTCAATTGCCAGACTCTGAACCTTTTTCTTTTCCTACGAGAGAGAGAAGCAGGTAAATTAAGGCCATTGTCAATTTTTATTTCTTTTTTCTTTTGTTATTCCTTTTTGTTAAATGTATATGCCAATCATCAAAAAGCATTAAAAATAGGCCATAGTTTTCATTTTTCCAGTAAATAGTTTTTTAACAAGTATTTCTCAAATATATGATTGAACTTTATTGAGATGATACTAACCCGTTGCCTTTGCTTCTCCTCCTCCTTTTCTTGCCTCAACAAATTGTACTCTTCCAGCATTGCCAATAGAGGAATCTAGGTAAGAGTAGTTTTCAGTTTCTATTAACTTATTATTTTCAAAGCAAAATACATAGTTGAGTATAATCGTAGAGTGATTTGCATACTATAACGACTTTGCATTCATTTCCAATGTAAGAAGTAGCTTGGGTCATCATAGCAAAATAAATAGTTTAATGGAACTAGTATAGATTTACAGGAACAGTTAACATCTTTAGTAACTGTTGTAATGCTGGTCAATATTTTATATTATATTTTTTCCTAGTAAGAGTCTGCATAGATTCTGACTGAATGTGACTTGATTCTCGACTTATGCAATGAGCTTTTAGTTTCTCTTCGTTATGTAATGCAAGAAATTAATTCCAATCAATATTTTTATTTGCAAACTGGTAAATCTACTTACTTTGTTGACACTTCAACTCAAAACTGATAGAAAGAAGTTTTAATTATACGGAGATGATGCTCTCTACATGGTATATTGAAAACTGAAAAGACCACATAGTCATAAATAAATAGATCAGTATGAAGCATTCCATGCTGATTAAATCTGTAATAATCAAACTAATGTAGATGTTATATTGACATGTTCTCTCGCTCAAACGAAACAAAAAGAGGGTTTATCAAAAATGTTTTATTTCTGTTTCTAAAAGGAAACAAAAAGAGCTCCAAAAAGTAAATCCGACTCTATTATTTAGATTGAAAGAATTATATGAATCCGGTGAAGCTAACAAAGAAAAAGGTTCTATAATCAGCATTCTGACACATTCCTATTTTCCATTTTGCCAATCAAATGCATTGTAAAGATTAGAAATCATCGAAAGAAAAAATAAAGTAGACATGCTATGTCAACAAAATGAATTCCCTTATATAGCGTGCTAATAAAATTTCAAAAGAGAGTTCACAAAAATTATCGTCTTAGTTTGTTTTTTGAAATTACTCGGATAATGGTTTTACCTCATCATATAGGAAAACTTTTTTTCTTTCTTCTTCCCAGCTTTTAGTCTTGGCTATCAGTGAATCCACCAACGCTGCATAAAGATGATTGCATGTGAAAATATGTTTAATACTTTAGGTTAGTAATTTGGTCCTTCCGTACAACTTCATTTTTCTGGGTTAGCCCCAAACTTGAGTGTCACAATGACCAAGACCTAAGCAAGCTCCTAGAATTCTATGTTATGCTTATGATTCTCTCTAATTAGGACATGAATTTTCATTTCATGCCAACAATCACTAACTGAATTTGCTGAAGACATGTTTTTTTCTGCATTTTCTCACTTGTATCTCCTAATAATCAACTTCTTCAAATCAGCAAATTGCTTTATGAGGTATTGCGTATTCCTTATGGTTTTTCTACCTTACCTGGTATTTTGTTAACCATTATGCGGGCACGTTCTGCTCTTTTCAGATTCTTGTGAGCACCCCTGCTAACTGAATACCGATTTTCATCCTGAAAAACATCCACGGAATAGAAAACATGACAGATGAAACCTATGGGGCCAAATAATCATGTATTCAACAATAGAAGAAGCTGACCCTCATGTATTCTTCCAGCCATCTCTCTTCATCACGTGCTAGAATCCATTTTTCCACCTTTTCCATTATAACCTTCCTACTAAAAGCTTCTTCTTCTCCTCTCAGTATCTGTTCATCCATGCTCGTGAGGAGATCAGCATGATCGATCTCCCCTTGTGAATGTTTTAAACTTCTAGTCAGTTTGTGAACTAGTCTATTTGAGAAAGTTAAATTAACATTAATGAAAAACAAAGATTGTTCAGTCAGTCAAACCAGAGTTGATCAGATTCATTATGTTGTCCATCTCCGATCGTGAAGGAATCTCCATGTGCGATCGATTGCATATATCCTCCAGCTCGATTTGTTTTTTCAAGAAAAGCTCTTTCATCTTGCTTGCTTTTAGCTGATCCAGTCTCTTGACTTCAGCCTCAGCCTTAAGCATTTGAAACACATAAAATGTTAGTTGTGGTACTGTTGATCTTGAGAACCTCCGAGTTTATGTATACTGACTTGCTGGATTAAATCTGGGGTGAGGCATCCGGGGGTCGATATTTCAGCTGATGATGTTGAAAGTAAACTGGTGACATGGGAAAATAATTTGCGATCTCTATAAGGTGTGTCCATAAGATTCCACAAATTTGTCAATGCTTTACCAAGATGATGAAGCTGCAAGATCACAACAGCTCGTGAAATGAGATTCATATTCAGTCATTTCTTTGCTTCCGATATGTTGTCTGTTTAAAATTTTGTTAGAAGCAAATACTTTCATTTAGTTTATTTTATAAGCAGCAGCTATTTTGCTTAATAATTTGTAAGTGAAAATGCAGAATGATTGTCTGGTTTGCAGTCCATGACCACTCAACAGCAAGACATTAACTATGTAGATTTTGTTACCTGCCTGGATGTCAGATCCTGTCATTATGACAATGAAAGCAAAAGTAACAGTTACCTTTTCGAGCCGAGTTTGCTTTTCTGCTTCAAGAGACTCTACGGTGCTGTTGAGTTTAGCCAAAATACTGTCACTTATATTCTTTGACAGTCCGGATAACTCGTTCAGACTGGGGTGAACCTTTGTGATGGTTAAGGAGGAATCCATGCCTAATGTGGCTGAGAAATTCTGAATTGTGCTTATATACATTTTTACTCTTTGTAGTCTGTCATTCTTTCATGTCAACAAAAGAGGAGCAAAGAAAGGAAGCAATTAAATCATAATTATTTTAGTGTTGCACATTCAAGTCAAATCCCTCTGAATATTAATTGTGGATCATGTGTCTTACCTTCTCCTTGTGAAGTCTTTGTAGTTCAATTTGGTATTCTTCGAGTTTTTTCAGTGAAAGATCTTTCTCATTTGCTAAAACATTTGAAGATGCATTATAATATTCTGATTGACCTGCTATTTCTGCAGAAATTTTCTGAATTTGTCCTTGCACAGCTCGGAACTGCTTCACCCTCTCTTCCTTTCTCAGTTGCATCTCCCGCAGAGCTGGAGTAATTGAATCTAGTTGCTCCTTCAAAGCACCTGCCATTTTCTCTGGCTGTCATGGACAAAAGTTCTTGAGTGAGAGAATTTTGCTAATACTGTACAAGTCATTTTGCAGACAGGTATTCTTGTCAACTCTTTTTCTGTGTACTAGCATACTATTTCACATGCATGTTTCAAATTGTTGGTATAACCTAATGAATAATACTGATTTGTAGACTCATTCCTCTACGCCCTGTGGCTTCTTTTTTGTCTTTTTTTTTTTAAATGTATTTTTGGGTGGGTGGTTGCTATGAACTTGTTGCTTTAACATTGAATTATGAACTGGAAAAAGAATGGCGAATAAGGAAAAGTTACCCGTCCGGGGAGAGACCGTTCACCAAGTGACAATAGGAGATGGGTAAATTCAGCCTCAGATTCTGCCAATTCCTGATGTAGCCGTGCCCTTGAAGTATTTGCATTGTCCACTTTCCTTCTATAGACTTCTAGGCACTCCTGTTCTAGGTCCAGTAGAACCTTTTCCCTTTCAAACTGATCTTCTCCAACTTCATCCCATATCAACTGTAAAAGTAGTAAAATATACATTATTTTTTCGAAATCTAAGGCAATTATCTATCCAGCACTAGATGATTATTAATTCATAACTTGCCTGTAATTCTTGGAGCAAATATCCACATGATGTTTCTAGCAGTGCAGAACTTCGTGTTCCCATTGGTATTTCAAAAGATCCAATATGACGTTGTTACCTTCAGAAATTAGAGCAGAAAAGAAAACTATGGTACCTAGAGAGATGGTTTCCTTTGTAAGCAATTAAATATTTTTTATATAGAGGGAAGAAAAATAATGAGAGAGAATGATGGCAGGGGGTGGGAGCTTTGGTTGTGAATTTTTGCTTCAAAGATAAGGCTGCACAGGTTGGTGACAGTGAAGCTTTGGCTTCAAGGATTCCCATTTCCTTTGATCAAATAGTTTCCATATTTCACTCGTCTGTTATTCTGCATTTGAGAAAAACTACTGGTGCAAATTATCCATTAGTGGAGATAATGTTTCCTATTAAATGCTTATATTGCATTGCATTATTCTTATGTCCTGTATAATAAGGTTTTCTAAAACTTTTGCAGGAACTTGATTCCTAAGCAATGTATATGCCCAAAAGAAATGTCCATGACTTGGGATGTTAAGATTTCACCTTTGTCATCACTCGTCAGGGCTGCCAATTCTTTTCCATTTTCTCATTTTCAGATCATGGCCCCACATATGACAGGCACATTGTCCCATTATTTTATTTTTATTTTTTGATCTTATTAAGTAGGACGATGTAGGATTAATATTATAAAGGTCAAAAAGCATATTCATTGTATTCCCCGAGATCCTTTGTTTATGTTACTAGCTTTGAGGCTTTATGCTCAAATTATTATTGTCTGACATCAATATCACATGAGTGACTAACATCATCTCATTTTGAACATAACCTTCCACCTTGTTTAACTCTCTAATTGTATAGAATTGAGCAGTCGACTTCTTTAGAGAAGCTTCTGAATGTACGTACGTACGTGTTCACCTTTCTCAATATTTCTTATTTATTTATTTATGCAAACAGCTATCCTATCCTATTCTATTTATGTATTATTGTATTGTAGTACTTACTAAATAACTGCCGAGGTGGTTATGATGGAGGAGTTCAACTACGAGAAGAGAAGGGGAATGCATGATTGTACAGTATTGAAGTGAATCCGGATTCAACTACACATTTAACAAAGCCAGCCATGTTGATTTCATTTAATTGATTTGTATGATTCATCCTCCTCGTAGAAATCAATGTTGATCATGGATCATCATGCATCATTCATTAATTTGTCCAATAAGTACTTTTCCTTTAAATATTAATTGAAAAGGCCAAAAACACAAAAGAGTACTATATTATCACCCCACTCTCCACTGCTCTGCACTTCACTTTTAAATTGGTGGTCCTGCTCCATGCGATTTTCCTTTTTAATAATACTATCATAACACTGTTCCAAGTTAGTAGTTAGTAGTACATATTCAAGTGATAATAGGAGGAACAGTTAACAAAATTAAGAGGGAGAAAATACTCGACTCCACTCTCCTAGACTTGAGGAATAAATAAAAGAGAGTATCAATCTCATCACTCTTTCTATCTCGGTGGGAGTAAACCACCTCTGACGATCTATCCCTTCAAGGGTTGAAGCTATAAATGATTATGAATGTACAAAACTGTAAAAGTAGAATTCCAGACACTATCTTCTTCGGCGCCACCAGTCAGGCACTTTCAACCTCCGGCTTCTATGTACAGCGAGTTTTGCAGTGGGCATCTTGTGCTTTACCTGTCTCCACAGCATATTGACAGCATCTTCCTTCTTTGGAGGATACTGGAATTCATAGTGATGGGAGATTTCTTTTAGCCGCCTCCACATTTTAAGCCATCTTTCTTTCGGAATTTGGCGGAGCTGATTAACCATGTAATCTTGTGTCAATGCCTCTTTGACAGAGAACACAACAGAGAACTCAGTGTAGTCCAATTCATCCTCGTAGGGTAGCTCAATATTGTCACTCACAATTACAGGAACACAGTGGCTCACAATTGCATCAAACAGGCGGCAGGATGAAGGGGTGTCTCCTGCAGGATGTAGGCAGAACTTTGATGATCTCATCCCGTGCGTGGACTGGTTATAACAAATAAAGGAAGTGAGAGACAGAATATAATCCAAAGTACTTGCAAAAAGACATAATAGCTGGTAACATGAACACGATATTTCCACACGTGTTTTTGATTTTTTCACATGACCCCCTCCCGCACGAGGATAAAATGATTCCCACCTTCATGTGAGAGTTGACCATGTGGAAAAAGAACTCCCCTTTCAACTATTGTACGCCATCTAAATAAATGAAGATCTTACTATATTTATGCCTTCTTCTGTCACAAGGCTATTTTCGTAGGAGACATCCTTGATACCCTTTAATATAGGAATCAATTTAGTACGAACTTTTCCCCCCTGCAACATTACTGGCAGAATTATTTCTAGGTCCAAAGAGCCGAATTATAAAGTGATATTGTTCAACTCTCAAACAAACATACATCTTTCCTTAGTGTCCTTCCTCGGAAGAAAAGAAGGGTTGTCCGTGACTCATATGGATCTGGAGGATTGTCGTCCATGAATGAATCCACAACATGCACATATGGGGCCACAACATCTTTACTCAGATTTGACATGATTCTCGAATAGCGGCCAAAATCTGCAACAACGAGAATAGATGCATTCACCTCTTCCCGAAGAAATCTGAAAGCATTTGGATGATGCATAGGAATTACATGGTCTCGTCCCAAATACCTCTTCCAGTGATCAGATTTCCTCAAAAATGTAAGTGTATCAACCTGAAATCGGAATCAACCAAGTTTAATTCTCAATAGGTTATTGAAATAAGTTGAAATATCCCACGTGACAGCATTTATCTGTGTGCAATATGGTGCATCACTGTAGCCAGTGTTCCTCAAGCACCATCTCCGTATTGACACATGACAGGTTTTAGGTGTTCCTTTTTCTTTTCTAAAAGGTGTGTGGTGCGGTTTTTGTTTTTATTATTATTAATTTATTTATTTAATTTAATTTTTTTTGGAGGGGGGGGGGGTGTGTGGAGTTTGTGGGAAAGTGACACAAAGTGTTGAAGTTGAGTCACTAATAAGATCTTAAGAATTACATTGAAAGCAATCATCAGAACTCCAGCTTTTACTAATAAGTAATAAGAATCAAAAATACTGCAATTATATATTTACATCTAGAAAGTAGTTTATATATATAATATAAAGAGTGATAGAGCAGACGTGGATTATTTGCAAGAAGAAGTTGAACAGCTTAAAAAAGGGTCAAAATTAAGAAGCATTTTGTCAAGTAGTTGAAACTTAAAAACAGAAGAGTGTGTTCAACCTATATAAAATTTGTAACCGATCAACGACAGCAGGCCTCTGATATTAAGCCATCAAAGAGTTCAAATAACCTTTCAATGACAACCTCAAATTGCTGAATGTACTGAGAGCACTGTATTTATCAGCAAAAGGAATCTTACTGATATAAATGCAGAACAAGCTAATAAGAGAGTAGATAAGTTTTGAATGTGACATACAACACGCAGTGTAAGTGTGGAACACTTACAGAGTTATTCAATTATGTCAATCTTAGGTTATTAGTTGCTAGTACATTGTTGAGGTAAAGCTCATTATAGCTAAAGGGTGTTGATTTGAGCCCGGTTATGATATTCTTATTGGAGCTCTTATTAGATACAACCATTCCTCAAATGATTAAACATTTAAACTAACCTAGAACTATAGTGGATAGAAAGACTATTGCACCTCATACTTCCAAAGGGCCGGTCAATAGACCTTTCTTCGACTGTTTTTTTCCCCTTTAACTAATATCCCTACATTTTTTTTTTTTTAAATGAAGCAAAATAATAAGAGTTCAATTATAACTTGTCATACATTTAAATTTGTATTAGAAGACACATCCACGCTCTTTTCCTATAATATATTGCTTTTAAACTTAAATTAGTTATAATGTACATTTCGCATGCAACTGCACCTCTCTACTTCTTTTACAACTAAATTTAAAAATAACAAGTATATAAAAAGAAGTAAACAAATAGCCTAGCTTTTAATAGATAGGTAGAAGAAAGCCGTAGTTCCTGCACTCAAAAAGCATAAAGCTTTCCTTTCTTACCTTACTTGAGCTTCAAAAATATAGTATTCTAGAACCTTTCACAAACACTAGAGCCAAAATATTATGTAAGCTTTTACCTACAGAACAAGTTGTAATTAAACAATTCCCTACTTACAGCTGTTTTACATCAAATGTAGAACGAAGTATAATTTTTGCTCACACTCCTTCAACATCAGTAGTCAGACAGATAACAAATACCAATCAAACCGATCAACATACTAAATTCATCCCCCAAAAAAAAAAAGGCCACGAGATGGTGCAGAATCACATAGCTCGCCAACTCAAATGTAAATAGAAGGTTGTAAACAATTATCATGCCAACAAATAGATCAATCAAGATCCCATCGCTCAACAGTACAGCAAATATTAGCAAAAGCACAGCCTAATTCTGTAATGGAAATTATGTTTTGGAGATACCAAGCTTTTTAGTCCACAGAAGCTGATACATTTATGAAGTGTTTTGGGGTGTTTTAACTGATAACAAGTTGTCGAATTCTATTCCTCCCCAAAAAATTTAAAAAATCAACACTCTGCCTGGTTTCTGAAAAACTGATATAAGAAAAGGGAAATTAAATTTATTGATATAGCTCCTACTCCTAGTATACCTAAAAACTCAACCTTGTCTAATAATCCCCCCATAAGTCTTAAATGAAAGACAAACAATTGAATACCTGTAATTTCCTATCCAGCTCCGTATCCGGATCCGTCATATTATGGCCGTGTGTATTGAAACTCAAGGAAGAAAAAAAAGGCACAAAGAAGACGTCAGCCAATTTAGCATCCAAAACCCTAACAGCCTCTCGAGTATCATCATCATTTCCTTTGTACAAAAGCGAGGCCATCATCCAATACTCCACGCTGTGCTGTTGCTTGAGACCATTAGCCGGCCACGGCGGCAAAGTGTCGGCGGTCACCGGAGGCAGGTCGGAGTAGGGGTGTTTTAACATGCCGACGTTGAATCTCTTGGGAAAGTCGTACATGTAAACCCTGAGGGGCGACCCAGTGTAGCAGGGAACACTGATATTGGGCTGGGAGAGTGTGATTGGGAAGAAATGTGATCTAATATCAAAGTTTCCTATGAGAATTGAATAGGTGAGAGATATTACGAGGACGAAGAGAATTGCAATCACGGTTTTGCTAACTGTCTTCATCATTTTATGTTTCTATTTACATGCCTTAATTAGTCCTGGAGTGATGATGATGATGATGATGATGATGATGATTTACGAGGACGAAGAGAATTGCAATCGCTAAGCTATGCCTATGCATGTGTGCCTGTGTGGGTAAGAGTACGAGTAAGGAGGAGAGATACTACTACTACTTATTTATTGTTGGGCTGGGCTGGGCTGGGCTGGGCTGAAAAGGAAAAGTAAGTGAAGATTGGATCTGAAGGAATTAATTACCGTTCCGACCTATCAGAGTTGTAATTTATGTAAAATTTCGGAAATTAAGGATCTTGTCTGTCTGTCCAATGTCCAAATTAAAGATCTGATCTGGGATTCTGGATCCTGTTTGTTGGTTAAACACAAATACTATTACCATCAAATAATTACTACTCGCTCCCAACTCCCAATTCTATTTATGCATCCGTCCCTATTACCATGATTTTAAATAAAAATTAAAGGTTTTTGTAATAAATAATTATTTTACGTTAAATCTCTCTCCTTTTTCTTTCTGTTATATGTACATATTTTTTTTAATGTTATAAGATTCATAACATATAATTATATTATTTTTGTTTAGAATTATAAATATGTTCTTTTAATATTTTTTAAAATAAATTATTTGAAAATTATATATAAGGTTTACCTTTAATTCTACTTATTTACTTATATTCCTTTCGGATTTAAAACTTTTAAACTAATATGTTCTTTTAATATTTTTTAAAACTTTTAGACTAATTTGGTTGGTCGAGTTAAGTCAAACTTAGTTAGTGATAAATTATTAGTCATTAAACTTGTATTAATGAAAACTTTTATTTTTCATTCCATTCACCTTCTCTGATTATATTAATTATTTCTCTTTCTTTTTAAGTAACAAAACCCAAAAGTAATTCTAGCCACCTTCAACTTCATTAATATGTAACTCCACAACTTTAATAATATAAACCAAATAAAAATAATTATTATTCATATTTTTCATATACTACTTATACATATTTACTACAAAAAATACATATAATTAATACTCTATTCGTCCCAAGATACAAGTTTTGATTGACTTTTTGCACGTATTAAGATCAATGATAATATAACAAAATTGTTCATGTTTAAATTATCATCTAATTGCATAGTTCTTTTTACATAACTAGTAATGTTCCGTAAATATGCATATATATAATATAAATATGACAATAAATACTAATGTTGCGTTTGGATTGAATTAATTAAATGAAGAGTGGAATGATTCATTCAATTCTAATTGAAATAAATTATTTCATATGTTATCTCTCCTCCAAAAAATAAAACACACATTTTTTCATTTTAATTGCAATCAAACACAATTTTTTCATTCCATATGAATAAGTTATTATATTCCCACTTTCATTACTCAAATCCAAACATAGTATAAATGTATTATAAACAATTTATTATAAAAAATAAATTATTTAAGATAAATAGATATTTAAATTGAAACTATTTAAAATAGTAATAAAAACTTTTATACTGAGACGGATAAAGTATTACTTATCAACATACTAATACCGACATGTTATATAAATATAATGGATTTACATTTTCTTAATTTTTGATGTAGCTTAGCAATACAACTTTATATGTGTAAGATAAAATTCTATAAAAATAATAAATATAAATTCTTCAATGTTTGTTTATCTATAACATTTGTAATACAATATGAGGTTGCTAGTAATAAGTTTGATTTTAAATTAAAAATAATTGTATAAAATTATTATAATTTTTTTAAAAGATAAATTGGGGAATATGCCCCCAATTTATTCGAATGAGAAATTTAATTTTGATTGAACGATAATACTTACTTGTACGGGTTCCTAGTATGAATTTTAATGATATGAGATACTACTACTAGTAGTAGTAGTGAGCAGGCCATTAATTGGTTCGGTTCAACACACGTTGTAATTCCTTCGCCACCTGAACCTCTCTACAGACGGACGGAGAGAGATAGGTAGAGAGTACAGACAAACCTCGGTCAAAATTCATTTATCTCTCTCTCTCTCTCTCTCTCCATGTAATGCAATATAACCAGATCTCTCTTCGAAAGTAATTGAAATGGCTTCGAGGCTAAGTTCGGGAGATGTAACCGCCTTCAAATTACTGATTTCATTGGCGATTTTGTACGGACTCATGTCCTTTGTTGTTTACTCCGTCCTCCACATGAAGTTTATCAAACCCCTCGGCATCGACGCTCCTCTAGATCGTTTTTCTGAAGCCAGAGCCATCCACCACATCAGGGTTTTGTCTGAAGATATACACGCTCGCCAGGTACTCTCAATCACCAATCAATTGTTTCCTTCATTTACTAGTAATATTTTCGAGCTATTATTAAAGTCACTCCATATATATTTTTTAAGTTCAATTTCTTTTTGGACTTGTTTATTTGGGTGGGAAATGAATTATGTTTTGAGCGTGTACTAGCCGGAACTTCACAGACAAACAAGGTGTTTAGGACCTTTGGGGAAGGAGAGGCTAATCTTTTTTTTTGTTGGAATAGAGAGGTAGACTTGTACATTGTTTTTTATTTGATATGTTATTTGTATGATAATTGATAGGAAGGGCGCCAAGGTTTAAGAGAAGCTGCTGATTATATCAAATCACAGTTGGAAATGCTCGAGGAGCGAGCTGGACCTAATGTTAGGTGAGTGCAGGGATTTATCTTTTCTCAAGGTTCTGCTATTTGTTGGTCCCATTTTTACTTAAATATTACTGTCGCAGGATTGACATTGAGGAAACCGTTGTCAATGGCTCTTTCAATATGATGTTTTTAGGTCGCAGTTTATCTTTTGGGTATAGAAACCATACAAATATTCTCATGAGGTGCGCAGCTGGTTATTGTTCGTTTATGTTGAGTGTTGTATAAAATGCTAATGTTGTGAACCATTTAGTAACCTACTTGAAGAAACTGGAGTATAATTGTTCACTAAACGTGTTGTCTCTCTAATTTAGAAGACATATAGGCTTCTGATTTCTTTCTTACCAATTAAGATGAGATAATTTCTTATGTAAGCTAATGAGGGCACCAGCTTACCAGCATACTTTTTAGAGTCAGTCCTTGTATTCTTTGCAGTTCAACTTTGCTACAAGACAACACATGTGCTTTTATCTCCCAAGTGTTGATTTCCTGTAGGAACAGCCTTGATTTGTTTGGCTGTTTTTTTATCAAACCATTCATTCAGGTTGAAAAGGTTGCGTTTTGTCATTTTGTTGTTGTGACTATTGATGGATTTAATAAACCTAGTGATTTAAAGGAAAACACTTCTATTGACTTTTTTCCTTCCTACATGCTATAAGTGAATTACATTAATGAATCTTGAAGTTCTCAGAAAGTTTTATATTAATGCAACAGTAGCTTTCAGTGGTGGAATAATGACGATACATGATGAACCAAGCTTATAAAAGTTGGACAACAATAGTGACTAAGTGTAACAGTAGCTTAGTAATAGAGATCCATGACAGACAATAGGTTATAGTGATGAATTGTTGCAAAATCTAAGATGAACAAGTGAAAGAACAATTGTAACAATTATGAAATCATATTTGTTGGTAATTCAAATAATCAATCATATCTGGGTTCACGTGGTTACTGTCAAAGTTGTACTGTATCATTAGCTAATGGCAATTAAGCTAAAATGATGAATTACAGGATTTCATCGATGGTTGCTCAAGAGAGTGACCCTTCAGTTTTGTTGAACGGCCACTTTGATAGTCCACCTGGTTCTCCTGGTGCTGCAGATTGTGGTTCATGTGTTGGTGGGTTCATGTTGTATTTTATCTCCATTTTTATTTTATTTTTATTAATTAATCTCCTACCAGGGCCTTTTAGTTTGAGTGTTATGGTCCAGGAACATGGCTGTGGCATGAATTTTAAGACGCTCAAAAAACAAATTTATATAACATTTTTGTAGTATAGTTTTTTTTTTCTTCGAAATAATTCTTTAGCATTAAACAACGTCATGAAAAACATTATGTTTAAATGTGTCAATATCATGTCTTAAATTCCGAGACACAAACTTAGTTTGAAACCATCACAGTTATACTGAAAGAGAGTGTAAACGATGTCAAATATCCTCACATTTAATCTTGTTTCCCTTAATTATTTATATTTGTTTTGCAGCATCTATGCTGGAAGTAGCCAGGCTTACTATTGATTCTGGCTGGGTCCCTCCACGACCAATTATATTTTTATTTAATGGCGCAGAAGAACTTTTTATGCTGGTAAGAAATTTTGTAATCCCTTAATTTGAGACATTTGCAAATTCATAATTGAAATGGGTTTATGCAATTTTGGTCAATGAAATTATGAACATTGTGAACTATATAAAAAGTAGTACTAATTATAAAATATATCATTTGCAAAACATAAATGTATTACATCAGTTTTGAAATCGACAATATTTTTAATTGACTTTTAAAAGTCAAACTTGATCATGTATATTGGAAAGGAGAGAGTATTTATTAATGCGAGCACTATGATGATTCACTTATAAGAATCTGTGGCTAAACAAAGTTTGATTCTCTTTCGAGCTAATAAATTCCCTCTATATGTTGCAAGTTCATATTCCGTAGGTTTCACATTCAAGAAATTATACCATGAGAAGAGCTGGTTTGCTGTGAATAAGATTTAATTTTACTACTCCAATCTGGACTGGTTTGTTTCCCAGTTTTGATTTTTACACATAATCAATATTTTTTGATCGAATACCAGATTATATTCGTTTTGTGTCTTTTGATTGAATACAGCTATCGAATGCTTCGAATTGATGTTTTGATTTATTTTTCCCGACAACATTTAGAGAGAGCCCTAGTTGGGCTGACTGCACCACACCCAGCCTATGCTTTAATGTTCAATTTTTTATTTTTTAATTTTTTGACAAAAGTAGCTGGCCTCAATTTTGATCATTGGATTGTAGGGTAAACTAAGACGGGAGTGATTTATTAGGGTTTCTAAATAAAAATTCAATTTTTTGGGGAAAATCTCATGATGCAAGGACAAATAAATAACTACAAGAGCAATGGTACAAGATACATGATAAGAGTATTTATAAAATATGCTAAACAATAAGTAGATGAAAATGATATTCAAATTAGTCTTTCGAGGAAATCAAAATATACAGTGATGAGATGGACTTGTGAAATCTTTAATGTAAAGCTAAAGGATGTTAGTATCTGGTCTATTTGTTGAAATTGTGCTCATTTAATTCGTTCATGGCTTTAAATATTTAAGCTTGAGAGGTGATATTTATCAAATTCAGGGATCACATGGCTTCATGACAACCCATAAATGGCGAGAAACAATTGGAGCTTTTATAAATCTTGAAGCATCTGGAACAGGAGGGCCTGGTAGGTATATATATATATATATATATATATATATATATATATATATGTTGGTTGGGTTCGATTTGCAAATAGTTTTAAGTTTTTATCTTTATGGTCTTTTCAAGTGGGTATCTGGGTTGCAGCTATCCACTGGTAGGCATTGTACTTTTTGGTAAGGCTTGTCATTAACTCACTATCCATTGGTACGTGTGTATGTATTTTTCTATACGTGGTTGTGTTTTTATTCTATTTATAAGCTTTCACTTCTATTCTTTTGGTTTAAATTATTTTATTCTACACTTCTCTTGGATTTTTGTTTTGTATTTTTCCTTTTATCTTGCCTTTTAATTTTACTTTTTACATATGGGATTCATTTTTAGCCTACCCCAACTAGTTTGGGATAAAAGACATTACTGAGTTGAGGTTAATGATCATTTTCAAGCTTCTATTATGTGGCTAAAGGCGCAAAGTTTGAACAAATGGTTGATAAATATTATAGAGCAAATGAAAATTGAAAAACGGTTGGCTGATTGCTATATTGCTTCAAGTTCGAGTTAATTGTCACTTTAGTTCATTGGGGTTTTTCCAATGTTAATTTTGACAAATGATTCTCCTAACCATGCGTCTCATTTATCAAAATGCTGGGTGTTGCCTAATATGTCTTTTCCTTTGACTATTTAATTGTAAAAAAGGGAATACGACTGATTCTTTTCCAAAGTTTAAATACCGGATTGTGATTGCCAATGCTGCAGTCTCCCCGTAGGGTTAAACTTGGCTGCAGTTGGACAATCCTATGATCAGCATGATGCCTGCCTAAAGAAATTTGAAATTGTAGCCCAAATTGAAATTAGACCAGGATGGTTTAAGTTTCAATCAAACCGACATTTATACACATATGCATATTATATTTGTATAGTTTTTTAAGTATATTTGTAATTGACATTATGGTTTACCGGTGCACACCCAAATCAACTGCAGGTTACATCTTTGTAAAAAATAAATATTTGTAATTGTATTAGATCATTTATTGAAGATTATATCTTATCAAATTTAATCTATATCCTATAAGAATATTCAAAACAATTCCAGTAGCTGTGGTGTTCATAATATAACTATCTTACTGTTTTGGTATTCAATATTCATATTCCATTATTGAGTTGATGATACTCTCATCGTTTGTTATTTGCAAAGCTAGTTTTTTTTTCCACTTCAATTGAGACTTGTTATTTAAAAAAATTATTATTTTTGCATTTGTTTGTGTGTACTTATGATGGACTAGAAGTTGTACTTAGTTGCTTGAAATTATAAATGTTTTTGTTTGAATGCATTTCTACAAAATTATTATCTGTATTCTCTATTGTAAAAGTATATAAATAATAAATTGAATATTTTTTCCCTACCCAACCTAAGCCCAATTAATTTATTTGGATTAATATTGGTTATAGATACTTGAGCGCAATGTTTGTTTGGGCTTAGCCTTTGTTCCCTTTCATAGTATCTGGGCTGAGCTTGGTTTAATGCCCAACCCAACTCAGCCTGCCTTAGTTGTCCTCTTGGATTTATTAGGTCACAACTCCCTTGAAGCTCCATCAAATTTGAATGCTCAATCAATGTAATGTGATTCAAATTCCAATAATTATTTTTTCACCAAGTAACCTTAAAAATGATATGTACTAAATTATGAATTTATATTCACCATTGATTGAGGATCTGAGCACTTTAAATTTGTTTTATATCATGATATTTGGTCATATTCTGCAGCAGATTTATTTATATAACATTGTTCAATCGACAGATTTGGTTTGCCAATCTGGACCTGGGCATTGGCCTTCGCTTGCCTATGCTCAATCAGCTTTATATCCTATGGGTAGCAGTGCGAATCAGGTTTTGGCTTTGGTTCTTTATGTTTTTCTTTTTTGAGTACCTTTATATTTTTTTGGTTAAAATAAAGCTTATATTCTGAGCTTAAAGCCTAAATTTAGATCTGAAAATTGTTCCTGTGATTATATTTATATTTTATTTTTGCTAGTTTGAGACATAATTTAAACACACACTCCCAACCTTAGCCACTACCAAGGTTTGATTCCCCACCCTCTTGATACACAAGGGATGGGGTAACCATTGGGCATTGGGCCAAGACCCTTTGGTTTTATTTTTTGGGTTCTGAATTATTGTCATAACAAGTTCCTGTGGTTAAATTGAAGCCTATAAGAATTTCAAGTCTTTTTTTCGATCTTCATGGTGATCTTCTTGTGCAACCTTGACTTGGTCCTAGAGGCAGCTAACTTGATATGCTTGTGGGCAGATTCAACACAAAGAACTGCATAGGAATTCTCCAATTTTGTTTATTTAAAGTTCAATGTTAAAAAAACTTCTGGAAGCGTTTGAAGCCAGGGTATTGCACTATCATTGTCTATGTGGTTCCACATTCTTGTGGCTTGATTATTGTTTTTGTTGTTGCTTCATCTGCCTTTTTCCTGAAAATATAAACCTATAGATGAGGAAACTTTGTATAGACTATCATTAAGACTTTTGAGCAAGTTTATCTTCAATCGGAAGTACACTTCTTCCTTGATCAGCTGGTAATATTAATTGGGCTTCCTCCTCCTTCGCAATGCACATTTTTTTTTCTCTTCATCTTCTAGTTCCATTCAATTGACGTGTTTATTTTTTCTTTTATTTTTTCTCCTTTTTTCCCCTTTTAAAATCTATCTATTGCAGGATGTTTTTGGTATTGTTCCTGGCGATACAGATTACAGAATTTTTTCCAATGATCATGGAAACATTCCTGGATTGGATATCATCTTTCTCCATGGGGGTTATTTTTATCATACCTCCTCTGATACAGTGGAAAGACTATTGTATGCATTACAACTGCTATTTTGGTACAGTTCACTAAATTAGAATTTCTAGTCCAATTTGTCTGTTGATACTTTCTCTGATATATGGGCATCTATGTAAAATAGACCTGGAAGTATTCAAGCACGTGGGGAAAATTTGATCAGATTAATTAAAGCCTTCACTAATTCTTCTAAGCTACGAAATGCCCATGAACGCGAGTCTCTTCTAGTCACCAACGGGTCGGAGAATGAGCGACCTATTTTCTTTGACTACTTATCTTGGTTTTTGGTATGATACAAGTTACGAACTTATATTATTTTTCATGTTTTTTTTGCTGGAAAAAATATTTGCAAGTGATAATAGTACTTTGTAATAAATCTATCAGATATTCTACACTAGAAGACAGGCAATGGTACTTCATAGTATTCCTGTTGCCATCTTCCTTCTTATGCCATTTTTCTTGCGCTTCTCAAATCGTGGATTATGTTGTTCATTAAAAACCTTTTGTGACTTCATTATAGGTAATGGTTACTTCTGAACTTAGACTTCTATGTTAATGGTATATATTCCTAAATATTCCATTTTGATATATTTACTTGTATAATGATGTCATTTTCCTAACTTGCAGGACTGTTATTCCATGCTACTGGGATTATACTTGCTATTTTTTCTCCAATTATATTTGCCGTCCTAAGATTGTTGTTCTGTAGCCAGTCAATGAACTGGTAATTATTTTTCTTTTTCAGTGTTTGCTTTTGTATATTTATTCTCTGAGCTTAAGGAGTGTATAGTTTTCATAAGATTGATTTTCTCTGTTTATTTGATAAACCATGACTTTTGTTTCTTCTTTGTTTTACTTCTCCAAAAACTAATATCTTGTTTGAATATTACACAGCCTATTTTGTACATGTGAATGCTTTACAAGATATTTTGCATGCACAACTTGAGCTCCTAATTACCTGACGCAGGACGGAAGATTTGTCTAGATATCGTTCTAGTAGACGAACCTAGAATCCACTAGTCAAACAACCCTAGAATCCACCAAGAGCCCTTGAATCCACAAAGAATAAAGAATTCTGGAATCCATAGAGAGGGGGAAATAACCCAAAGACATTTTATTAATCTAAAGATTCCTTTCAAAGTAATAATGAAGACCCTTTTATAAGAAGAGCTGATTACAACTTAAAAGAAAAGTCAAATGAAAATTAAAAAACATAATTCAAAATCACTAAGATCCTGCATGAAATCTACCTAATTGATACTAAAATAAAATCTCTTATTAGATCCTAAAATGAGAGCCTAATTAAAGATAAAAATCCTAACAACTAAAAATCTGAAAATCACATTTAGTTGCTATAAAACATCATATCTTCCTCCAAAATTGAGTAAAATCCAAAATACAAAAGTATAAGTATTTTATCCCACATCATTATCCCCTTCTTAAAGAAAGTTCGTTTTTGAATTTTGAAACAATTAAGTATCAAAAACTAATACATGTGCATCAATCTTTGTTGGACCATAATTGCATGATGACGCTTCTCGAAAAATAAATTTGGCAAGAGATAAGTTGTTATATGGACCATAATTGCATGATTGCATGATGATGCTTCTCGAAAAATAAATTTGGCAAGAGATAAGAAAATATCAACAACTTCATGTTAACCTGCACTTCAAATATATTTTATGGAATGATGAAATCTAAGTTTTTCTTCTGGTTGAACACATGAACATAATCAATCTTATCTGATGTGATATTCTCAACTCTATGCTTGGGTGAACCATTCATGCTATGCCAATTCATGAATCTCTTAGACATTTAACCATGATTTTTCTTCAACCTATGGTGTATCAAACTATTAATTGTGGTATATCAATGAGTTTCTCATGCTCACAGTCTATAACGTTATACTCAACTTGTTCAAGATTGAAACAATCATATACTCTTCCAGTTCAAATTTTAGTTTCGAAAATCTCTCGATAACTTACCCATTTGTTTTGTGAGGAAGCAAGCACATCATTTTCTTTCTACAAGAAAAATTATAAACATGGTCGACATCAAAATATTCACCATTAAGGTAATTCATCCATGACCCAACTAAATATCGACAACAATCATAGATAAAACATCGCATCTCACAAAAATTTATATTTCCCAAAGTTGAGTGGAACCACACATGAATGTGTCACCATACGTGATGTATTAGTTACTCACAGGATCTCATAAGGATATGTTAGTGCTTCAAGTCGAAGGTTTGAATTCTTCACGAGAGTACTAAAAACAATATCAAACTCACGCTCTTTATTTAAAACAAGGTTACAAATCTTTGACTTGCAATGAAGATATGTATAAAAAGTAGATGTGGGCCTTGAATCATTATGTCGAAGATGTTGAGGAAGAAAAATGTATAATACCATGATAAGAGTTAATTTTTTTTCGAGTTCCAACTTGTAACTGTTAAGGTTTAAGGACTGCTTTGAATCAAGTGTTGGAGTTGTTTTCACAACATACCAAATTACAAATAACCAAAACTTAAAGGAACATTATCGGAAAGTTTACCATGGAGGGTACTTTATTGTACTTTGCCAAATTAATTTCAAAACCTAATTTACACCTCTCGCCAAACTCACTGAAGAGGTTGTGAAACTCATGGCAGCGATTAGGACTGATCATTCGGTTATAACCGAACCGAATAGGCTATTCGTTTATAACCGAAAACCGAAATATTCCTATTTTCAATATCCGAACTAATAACCGAATTTTGGTAATAACCGAATAACCGAATACCGAATTACCGAATTGTAAATTCGGTATTTCGGGTAATAACCGAACACTGCAGTTAATGTTGGACAAAAATAACATGCACTGGCTAGTGAGATTGAAACAAAATTGATGAGAGATAGAGTACCACAAAAGACACAAAATTAATCAATAAATGCAGAAACCCAAAAATCTACACATTTTCAAAAGCCATAAAACCAACCACAGAGAGAAATAGAGAAAATCTCCACAAAATGAAAAGGAAAAATTGAAAACCGATTGGATTGTCTAGATCGGAGTATGGCGGAGCCGGGAGCCACGGCCACCGGACCGGCGAGTTGTTTAACGACCCAATCGACGGTCATGATGTCATAGACGATCGGTGCCGCTTCTTTCACATAAGCTTTGTGGTCTTCTTTGGAGTTGTAGCGGCTGTGGAGCATGTGAGTGAAGGTGAAGGAAGAGAAATGGGTGTGGAGGAACGGACCGGCTGTGGAGTCTAGCCAGTTACTTTACTAAAAGTAGCTTTATGATATAAAGTAGAGTAGTAGGCCATAAATAGAGGCAGTAGGTTTATTTAGTAAAAACTAAAAGGACAAGGAGTACATAAGATTTGTTCGGTTTCAATTTTGTAAAACTTTATTCGGTTATTCGGTCCGAATAACCCAAAAATGATACCCGTACAAACTAATCGAAAACCGTAAATAATTTCGGATATAACCGAAATGTTAAAAATAACCGAATTATCAGAAAATTTCGGTTAAATTAATTCGGTTTGGTTCGGTAATTCGGTTATATCCGTTTTTTGCTCAGTTCTAACAGCGATTGCAATAAGAGGATGGCGCTGCAACTTGAAACGGTGCTAGAAATTCTGCGTTGTAATACCAAGATACTCTAAGCTCTGATACCAACTGACGCAGGATGGAAGCGATATAGATAACGTTCTAGTCGACGAACCTATTCTAGGCAAACAACGCTAGAATAGGGACCCTTAAATCCACAAGGAATAAAGAATTATGAAATCCACCACAGAGAGGGAAATAACCCAATAAATATTTTTTATTAATCAAAAGATTCCTTCCAATGTAATAATGAAAACCCTGTTATAAGAAGGGTTGATTACAACTTAAAAGGAAAGTCAAATGAAAATTAAAAACATAACTCCAACTCCCTAAGATCCTGCATGAAATCTACCCAATTGATACTAAAATAAAATCCCTTATTAGAGCCTAAAATAAAAGCCTAATTAAAGATAAAAATTCTAACAACTAAAAATCTGAAAATTACATTTAGTTACTATAAAACAACATATCTTCCTCCTTCCTCCTAAAATCCAAAATACAAAAGTATAAGTATTTTGTCCAACATCATTACCTGTACAGTTAATGCACATATATCTGCTAAATAGTTATTCCTGCAATATTTCATTATGTAGCTTACTCCAGCCGTGGATGGTGCACGATGCACAAAGTGAGTTAGTTTCTTTTTCTTTGTTATGAATCCTAGTCAAAATTAAGCAAATATGTATCTGAAGTAGGATTGAAATTCAAAAAAAGATCAAAAGAAACAGGAAAAATATATAATAGAACTGTAAAAACTCGGATAGGAGTCGGTTTAATAATTTTTTTTTAAATCTCAAATCTCAACTGTCCCTTCCTCCTCTCCCAGGCCAAGAGTCAAACAATTCCATTAGGTAATGTACCCGGTTGATTGTTAGAGAAGTATGGCTAGGCTTAGTTGATACGTAATACCTTTCAGGAGCATATGAAGCAAAAACTTTAGTCAGAACTAATATTTAATCTATTTTTAAAGTCCAAATACATCTTTGCGTGCTAAAATAAGGCATGTACTACTAGAACTTCGGACCTCCAAAAAAGTATTTAGTTATGTGGTCAATTAGCATGTACAAATTTAATTATGTTCTCATTGTTCTGAGGCTCATTAAGAATTTTTCTCAAATTCTGAAGTTGTTGAAGTTCATTTTTTATCTTGAACCTGTTTTTTGTTTTTTTTTTCTTTTTCTTTTTTTACTGGGTTTTCCCTTTTCCTTAATTTTTAATTCCCAGTTTTGGTGATTAGTGCCAGTAAATCTCTTATTGAATTTATTTGATGACCAGATTTTCTCATTGTAGGTTTGTTAATCCTTATTTGGCTTTTATGATGTTTGTACCCTCCTCACTTGCTGGTCTGTTATTTCCGAGATTAGTTTGGAGATGCTTTCCTCTCTGTCAAGATGTTTCTCTTATTAAATCACCAAAAGAGGTATAATTCTCATATGAACTTTGCGAATTAACAATGTACAGTGCCCACTTGCTTGTGTGCTTGTATTGGGCTTGTTTGGAAATGTTTTCTTCTTATAGTATATAAATCATAAACTGCTAGTTTATTATCCTGTCTATGGATTAACAAACACAGCAGATGTGACTTTCAAAATTGAGAATTTGGTTATAAAATTAAATAGGAATTATAGAACAATTGCTAAGTTTTTTGATTCCAGACAGGTTGAATACACCCAAGGCATTATTTGTTGCAATTGCTGCCTTTTCTTTGGATTCAGTTCCACTTACGGTTAGCAAACTTCTGATTAATGTTTAAATCTTTCAGGAAATAGTTGGCGAAGCAAGGTTTTGGGGAACTTTTGGGTTCTATGCTCTCATGACGTTGGTGTGCAGTCTGACTTTCTCTGAATTTTATCTCTTATGTTGGGTTTTACATTTTTCTGGGTTGATTAAGTAATAATTGTGGTAATAAAAGTTCTTAAGCGAAGACTTATAACAGCAACAACTATCTGAAAACAGGGTTATCTTGTGGCTGGATTGGGTGGAGGTTTCTTGTATTTTTTCTTCTCGGCTTTCATGCTTCTCGGATGGTTCTCCTTTTGCCTATCAGTCAAGTCCTATGGTCCATACTCACTTAGGTAACAGATAATGGTTTTTAATGATATATTTTTCTTTTTAAGATATTGTAAATCTTAGGAATTAAGGGTCCTTTTTCTTTTTTCATTTCTCTCTATTCCTTAGAGGAGAACAAAATCTCTGAGTGGTGAAACTTTTTATAATAGATAGACACCATATGTTTTTTGATGCAACTATAATCATTATTGTATCAGAGCAGCACTTTGATGTTCGAGACTTTATTTCAAAATTTGAGTCTGATTAGAAGCTTTTTCTGGCAGGTCAACTGCGTCTTATGTGATACCACTTTTACCTATCCTTCTATACTCGGTCTACTTTGGCGGAATTTTGGTCCAGTTTCTGATTGAAAAGATGGGCATGATGGGCTCTCTTCCACCTCCGTACGGTTAGTACTTTAGAGCTTTTAGATGTTATGAAGTTAGTAGAGTTACATGTACTTTTGAGCTTTTAGATGCGAGGCTCTGACTCACAAATGTATCCAACATTAGTATATAGCAATCTGATGCACATATTAACCTCTCCTTGTCTTAAAGTTCTAGGTTTTTTTTTGAAGGATTGGTAACCTGGCCCCAAGTTTATGTATTAAGATCAGCCAGAAAGTGCTTCTTTTTCTCTGCCATTCCTACTCTTGATAGTTGATATTTATAACCACCTTGAGGTTGTTCCTCAAGGCCTTTGCCATTTTAAACTTCTGGTCCACTACCAATGGGTCGGCACGTAAATTGCATTGCTGTAATGCAATTACTAATCAAACCTTTCTTTAAGTATGGATGATTGAATATCAAACTTCTTATGTATCATTTGCCGGAATTTACAATAAGAAAATCCTCATTACTCATCATCTTGTTCTTCCTCTTCTTTTCTTATTAACTTGAATGGGAAAGTTCTTGTAAATGAAGCCTGGAAGTCGGCAATGAACAATGACTTGAGCTACATGTGTGCAACTGAGCTAAAAGGGTGTTTGTTGAAACCTTATAAATAATCATCTGATAACCCCAGAAAAATTGAAGTCAAATGTGTGTGAAATTTACATGGACACATCAAAATAAGTTAAATCCATATGTTTACGAGATATGACATGGTTTAGTATTTGTGTGCAGGGTACTTTATACCTGATGTAATAGTGGCAGTAACTATTGGTGCTGTAACTGGTTTGTGCGTAGGACCTCTTGTACCAGTCATTAGCCATTGGTTAGCTAGGTCATCTGTTATGCAATTCTTGTTGCATATCAGTGTGCTATCCTTGGCCCTGTCATCACAATTTTTTCCCTACAGCAAGGATGCACCTAAAAGGGTTATTCTCCAGCATACAATTCTAACTTCAGGTTTGCTTCGACGTAACTTTGGGTCTGGTGTAAAGATGTATCATTTGCAGCAGTTAGTGATACTTTTATTACTCTAGCTCATAGAATAGCCTCTCTACAACTTTAAATTGGAGTAGCTTTGATTTCTAGTAACCTCTTTAGTCCATTGCTTGTACTTGTCGAGTGAGTTCAATAGGAGGAATTAGTACTTTGTTTGGATCTAGGAAAGAGCGAGGTAAAAGAAAGGATAGAAGGAAGTTAAAAAGATAAGACTTTTGCGAATGGTAAATCATACTTGATTTTAGCATCATTTGAGCTTTATAAATCCATGGTTTAACTTAAAAGGTAAAACTAAAAACAAGTCTATGGTTTAGCTTCGATTATTAACATTACAAGTCTTAGATTTTGATTCCAGAATTCTGTTACATTTGAAAGTTTCTGCTTTTCTGTTTGGGGGTCTTTTTTCAAATTGATTGCTGATCTTCTAACAAGCATTGTTATTTTTGGTATTGACAGATGCAGGACAAATTGTTGACTCCACTTTTGATTTCTCCGTACTTGACTCCAATTCTTTAATTTTTCTTTTCAAGCATGCACCTGCAGTGGCAAAAGAATTGCACATTGGTTCAGACTTGTCTTTTGAGACATCTAATCTGTCTCACCGAGAAAGTTGGATGGTAAATGATTAACAGATTTTCTGCCATCAAAATTTGAAGTGCTTTGTGTGTTAATTTATTTTCTTGGTAATCAATGATTAATTAACTGAAACTTTGATCCAAGTGCAACCACTGCTTTGGGATGAACAGCTAGAAGTTCTTAGCTGGTTTTGCATGTGGTTTTTGATGAAATATAACTGGTTTTTTGTTTCTTTTGCAGGCAATTTATCCATTGTCATCCTTGTTTTCAAGAAGCTTAAAGTTCCCTGCAAAAAGTGATGCTATTTTGAATAAATATAGATATTTCCCTTACCTATCAACTTACAAGCCACCAATGATTTCTGATGGGGGATCTCGGAGAGTCCATTTGGAGTTTTCCCTGGGGTAAGTTTTGGTAAATGCAGAAGAAATTTATATTCTAATATTTATTGTTTGGTCACAGTTTGCCCCTTGTTTGAATGGGCAGATTTTACTTAGCTGAATTGTGGTTGAACAGGTATCTAAGATACCCCTGGTGATTTTGATAATGTGCAATACTAAAATTTGCTATTTATGAGAATTAAATGAAAACACAGTGGTTGGGGTGCCAATGTTGTCTGAGCCGAAAAAGATTTGTTGATTTGCCATATTGCTCTGTTTCAGTCGGTTCATACCATTCTCCTCTTCTGAAAGTTTATTTTTTCTTGTTCAATGAAACTAGCAAACTATATGCTTAGATCTCTAACACAATTGAATGGATATTGAGATTTGTCTGTCTGCATACTCATTTTGGTTCATGAAGTGTTGTGGGGTGGGGGGTGGTTGGGTGGGGTTGTCTCACTTGTTAATCCTACTGTATATTTATTGGAGTTCCCTTGGTTTGTGCACTCATCAATTTACGATCCTCATTATTGCAATGAATGCTTCTAAAGCTAAGGAAGTATGTTGTATTTCCATGATGATTGTACATTTAATCTGTAATAGCACGATGCTATATCTCATCTACGAAAGTGAATATCACATAACAAAGCAATTTCTCCTCTGAGCTCAAACTAGTGGTTGATAAGCCATCTAATCTTATTAGAAATTTATATCGTCTGAGGTTGGACTGTTGGATCAATCATATCTGGTAGTATTTTAAGTCCTGGGATTGGGACATCATTTTCTGTAAGAAGGCCTTCAAGTCTAGATTATAAATGTTATCTGCAGGTCCTTCCAACTTTTCCAGTGTTATTTGCTTATGACATTATGAGTGCACCCCATTGAAAGTTGTTCCGAAGATTTGGAGGCTGTAATACTACTTCAAACTATAATAAGATTTATTGCCTTCTTTATATTCTTTATTCTTTCTTTCAGTTCTTTAGAGGAGGTTTGGGTTGCAGTGCTTAACATTACTGGTCCCTTATCCAGTTGGTCACTTGCAGACAACAAACTTCCAGGTGAATTAATTTTGTTCTCTAGTTCTTGGTTTCAACTTTTGAGTTTCCTGAATTATAATCCTTGCGTAATGTTTACAGCTCCTGAAATAGTTGGCGGTGGTCCACCATCGTACATATGCAGACTTAGTGGAGTAGGACATGAGAACTGGACCTTCTGGTTAGAGGTAAATGCCAACCTATTTTATTGTCATACTAGCATCCATTTACTGCTTTCCTCGTCACGTAGCATTTTATGTACTTTACTGTTTCTACTTGTGACCAGTACGGTCCTAGAAGTGAAAACATGTTTGGGCTGGCTTATGAATGGCATGCCCACTGCAAATGAATGAATTCCTTGTTAATGCGTGGGTTGGATTGGTACTGTCCCTTTGTCTTATGATTCCTTATAATACTTAAACAAGTTGCACTTTATCACATGACCTTCATAACTCTGGTCAGTAATTTGTTGACTTGTTGATTAACTGATATTCTGTGATGAGTTGACATTTGCAATCCAAACTTCTGTGTCCTGATTAACGACACATGGTTCCCGTATGTTTGTAGTTTTATACACTTGCCATGCACTTCAATTTTCATTTTTTCCAACACAAGATTTATTAAACTGCCTCAGTGGAGCAGAGCACTCCTCCACCATTACAATAAAGGCAGAAAGATTAAGAAAAAAACTCAAACTTCACTCATAGAACAGCAAAATTGGACTTTGGATTTTTAATTCTTGTTGAAATACGCAGGCGGCCAGTTCTGCAGACTTACGGATTGAAGTTGGAGTGGTAGACCAATATTTAGTGCAGCAAGGCACGAAGTTGATAGGTCTTTTCCCAGATTGGGTGGATGTTATTGCCTATTCAAGTTATTTGTCAACTTATATCTTTTAGTTTCGGTGTCACCTAGTAAACTGTTGGGGTAGATAGATGGGTTCTGTATAACCTTTTGTATGATAGTCGTCGTATTTAATACTCTCTCCTTCCTTTCCAGATAAAAGTTCTGGTGACTTTTTACGCATATTAAGAAAGAGGATAAAATGACAAAATTGTCTAAATTTAAATTCTTACTTCATCTAATTGCATAGTTTTTTGCACATTACTATTGATACTCCATAAATATGCATAGAGAATAGAAATATAACAATTAATAGTAAGGGTATTATAGGTAAGTTATTGTAAAAAATAGATCATTTAAGGTAAGTAGATATTTAACTCAGGACTACCTAAAATATTAATAAAGAGGGAGTAAAAGCAAAACAATTATGTTCATACGTTGTGATAAATATTGCATGGTGATGCTTTTTCATTCTTAGCTGTGTGATTGATAAATATGGGAATTGTTTTATAGTTTCACAATGTGATTATTAATCTCCGTTTATATTATTCTTCTACTTCAACTATTGAATATACTTGCTGTTATTCAGTATCACACACTGAAGATTGAAGAACATTAAGAATTTTCTACCCATAGCCCCTCGGGCAGAAATTTACTCTTTTTCCTATAAAATGTTATAAATAAATAATGTTTGTTTCGGAAGAATTATACTGGATTGAACTATTAATCTCAAATCTCTTGTTTATTTTTAAAAATAAACTTGTAATAGTCCCGGGATGATAATAAAATGATTATTTAATACTTTGTCCCTACCATTTGAGATTAAAATTTTGTGACCAAAATTAACCTTTAACTTTATTTAAAAAGACATGTGTATCTTATCTTATATATATATATATATATATATGATAAAATTTGGTGTTTTTAAGTTTTAGGCATGTCATAGCTGAAACAACTTCTCAGTTGAGTAATGCTGAGCCGCTCACAAACGCTCAAATATATATTGGTATGACTCATATGACTTGCTCTACATGTGGATTATACCAATATGCATGCAAGTGTATGTGAGCGGTTTTTATGTAATAATAAACTTATTATTCTCAGCTGATAGCATATTTAATAATATCCTTTTATATTATCAAATATAAATATCCATCGAAGTGACTAAATTAATTTTTTTATAAAAGTCAATATATATATTTTCCTTCCCTTTACTATAACATATTCACAAACTATAAGTTTAAATTTTTGTTCTTTGCCTCAATGTAACCCCAGTTCAGTTTAATTAAAATGACATAATAATAATAATAATAATAATAATAATAATAAATTGTGAATTGAATCTTATTTTGATTCCCCAAATAGGACTGGTCAAAACTTGCATGAGGCTCAGCCCAAGATCAGAAAACAAAGGGTTCCCACCTTAACTTGCATGAAGCTCAGCCCAAGCTCAGTACTCATGACCCATTTACAGCCCAGCCCACATAAGTTGTCACCAGAGTTTTTTAAGAACTAGGGTTTCATTTTCTCGTCTATATAAGCCGAAGAGCTGTTTAGAGTCCTTTGTCTTCTGTTGGAGCTTAAAAAGCGAAAAACTTTGCAAACGCAGAAGAGGTTGCCATGGTAATCTCACCCTTCAAGAGTATATGGTCGTGTACCTTGATCTACTTATACAAATTGTCTTTACCTGTAATATTTTCTGTTGATTTTATAGGTGAAGTACTCTAAAGAACCAGATAATCCTACTAAATGTAAGTTTAAACGATATCCTACGATGTTACATATACATGCTGTTTGGATATTCTGACTGCTAATTTTGTATTGTACTTGGTCTTAAATAACAGCCTGCAAGGCCAGGGGTGAGGATCTCAGAGTTCATTTCAAGGTAATGAAGTCGTAATTTCTTTTTATCATCTTTTGAACACGATTTCTCAACTTATAAATGTGGGCATTTCTATTAGTTCTTTATGTCTTATGGATTTATACTATAGATAGCTTCATATAGATAGCTTCATACTACTGTTTTGAATTTTGATATATTTCACAGTTGTTTTGGTGTAAGGTCAGCTAAGATTTAGTGATTATTGATGTGTATTTGTAAGGAATAGTTTAATAAGAGAATTTCTTTTGCAAGTATAAACTACTAGCCAGTGGCGAAGCTACATAGACAATTGTGGGGTCAATTGACCCCACTAAAAAAAATAATCGTTTTGTAAAGTAACCTAAATTTTAAAATTTTTAGGTATTATATATAAATTGACCCCACTAAAATTTTATAAATTTTCTATTACACGGGATCAAATTGAAAATTTATAATTTTGTTAACATTATGTAACCTGATGTAAAAAAGCAGGGCCACATTGCCTTGTGAATGTGACTCTCGTAAGCTTCAGGAAAAGCATTTGAATTGTTATTGGGTGAACCTCTGTAACTTTAGTGACTGAAGGTTCAGTAAATGATTCAACATCTGTAGATTCAGAAATAAAATGATCAGACTACTTAAATTGTTAAATTGGTAGCTAATGTACCTTGATGAAAAGCTGTGATTGCTTTTTCAACGAGACGTACCTCTCCTAACATTGGGGAAAGCTCCTGAATTTTTTGTGTGTTTAAGGTTGATAAAGCACTCAAAAAACCTTGTAAGGGTGAGAGGCTATCAAAGAGACAATTTAGGTTGCTCAAACTAAATTTTAATTAAAATATTAGCTACAATATTGTCATAAATTGTTTTGTTTGGTTGCTAAATCCTATACTTATTTCAATTTCCAAAAAATATACCCTTTTCTATGTTACCTACTATAACCTGATGAAAAAAGCAGGGCCCCATTGTCTTTTTTAATGGGACTTTCGTAAACTTCAGGAAAAGCACTTGCATTATTCTTGGGTGAACCTTTGTAACTTTTGGTGACTGAAGGTTCAGTAAATGATTCAACATTTGCATAATCTAATAGTTAGGTTGGTTAAACTAAGTGTTCTAAAAATCATCACCTAGGTCCTATTAATCCCTGCTTAGGCGGTCCTCTACGGTCTTGATTTAGCTAGGCATCCGCCTAGGCAGAATCATATCTTTATTTTGAAGCTCTACAATACTTGAATGAATTTGTTAAGCCTTAAAAGATCATCTTTTGGTAATTTTTCATGTAAAATTAAAAGCAGTACGTATAATATAACAAATATATACACTCGAAAAATAAATAAGTGAGATTGCCTAAGCTACTTTGGTTTTTATTATTTTATATGTTGGGCCTTATTTTCACACTACAGGAAAAGCACTTGCATTGTAATTAACTGAATCCCTGGGTTAGTCCCCTCGAGGATTCTTTAAGTTTCTTATATGCTTCTTAAAGAATTTATTTGTTGAGTTTCTTTATCTTTCAAATGTTATCTGTCTTAACCTGTTGAAAAAAGCTGAGCCGGATTGCCTTTGTGGATGCGACTCTTTATAAATTTCAGGAAAAACACTTGCATTGTTTTTAGGTGAACCTCTGGACCATTTAGTAACTGAAGGTTCAGTAAATGATTCAACATTTGCACAATCAACAAAAAAATTATAGTTTTGTTGTATGTATTAAATTTGGTAGTTAGGGCATCTAGATGAAAAAAGCGGGGTTTCATTATTTTTGTGAATGTGATTGCGAACTTGAGGAAATGCACAGATGCATTACTTTTGGGTGACAATTGTTTCTTTTAGTTACTTGAGGAGTGATAAGTCTCTTTCACACCTACTCCCAATGGCACCTTAAATGCAGATTCTTCCAACAGGAATTGGATGTGTGCTATATTGAGGGTAGTTGTATTCTTTGATTAATTACTCTACCTATTTACTGGTTTGATTGGGAGTTGTTCAATTTCTTTCTTTTAATTCGAAGTAGTACAACCAATTCTCATTTCTTACTTGAATTAATTGTGATGTGGTATCTCTGGATATTCTATTATTTGACCTTTACAAGTTATACTTTTTTACACTGCTTGAACTATTATTATACTTTTTCCCTAGATCATAACATCACTTCACATTATATTGAATAAAGATGATATTTATGATTCTGAAATTGTTTATTATCAAAATTATACCAGTCATACCATTTTTTCCCCATAGATAACTAATCTTTTGAAATAACATTCGTGTTACAACTTTATAGAACACAAGGGAGACGGCGCATGCCATAAGGAAGTTGCCCTTAGTTAAGGCTAAGAGGTATTTGGAGGATGTTCTGATTCACAAGCAGGCAATTCCCTTCACTCGTTTTTGTCGTGGTGTTGGGCGAACTGCTCAGGCAAAGAATAGGCATTCAAATGGACAGGGACGTTGGCCTGTCAAATCTGCGAAGTTTATTCTGGATTTACTTAAGAATGCTGAAAGCAATGCTGAGGTATCCTCTTTTATTTGGTAGATGTTAATTGTTGTCAACTTCAGTGTTCATTTTGTTAATTTTTGGTTGTTTAATAATGATACAGGTGAAAGGTTTGGATGTGGATACGCTTTACATATCTCACATTCAGGTGAACCAGGCTCAGAAGCAAAGGCGCCGCACATACCGTGCTCATGGAAGGATAAACCGTAAGTTTGACATGTTGGTTTTAGGTTGCCACTGGTTTCTCTGTATTAGCACAAGTAATTTCAACTTCTTTTTTATCACTCTGACAGCCTACATGTCATCACCTTGCCATATTGAGTTGACCTTGTCTGAAAAGGAAGAGCCTGTGAGAAAAGAGGTAATTCATTATTCAGTTTATGATTCGTAGACTATATACAATGTTGACAAGAAGAGGGAAATTTTAGATTTGCTCTTTCAGCCCACTTTGATTTAAATTTTGTTTAATAACTTTGCAGCCAGAGTCTCAATTGGCCACTAGCAAGTCGAGGAAATCTCAAGCTTTACGTAGTGGTGCATCCTCTTGATTTACAGGATTATACAGTCTGGAAAAGTTTTGAAGCCTTATGTTCCATGTACTTTTAATTTTGATAAACAAGTTTTTTTAGTATCTACAGAAATGGTAACGTTTCCTTGTAAAACTGGATATAGAATTGGTTTGTGCCATTCTATGAGTTAAAAAAAATCTGTTTTTTTTTGATAAAGTTGCATGTTTTATAAACTAGCTGCGTCCATTGAGTTGCACTTTAATGTTAAAAGTACTTGATTGTAAAGCATTGTTGAACCATCTTTCTTATGTTGGCCAAGTAAGCATTACCAGGGCCTCTGCAAAAGACACCATTTTAAGTGTGTATTGTCTATTATCTAAGCCATGTATGTTAGCTCATTGCATTTGGTGTTTGGCATGGCTGAATTGATATTAACGATGGTGAATTGACTTGATCAGAACCCTTGCAAACTGTGAAATTTGCAGTTTAATTTCAGGACGGTGCTGCATGGACATGTCGGCCTTTAGAATTCAGAAGTCTGTTTTCACGCGTAATGCTAGGGGTTTCACATCTTAGAACTTACCAAGTTTGTTTTGAATTAAGCAAATCATTATATACCAATTCAATAATAATACAGTAAAATCTCTATCTAGGAATAGATTTGGGATCAAACTAGTTATATTCTAATTGAGAGGTTATTACTAAATAGAGGTATTAGTACAAAATATTTTTGAAACACCTAAAAATATTCACTTTAACAAAAATATCAATAAGAACTTCTTAATAATTATTATTCAAAAAATATTTATGCAAAGTGGTCTTTTAAAGGAAAACGTGATCTTTTATAGAAAATATAGTCTTTTATAGAAAAATGTAGTTCTTTATAGCAAATGGTCTTTTATAGGAAAATATAATTCTTTTTAGGAAATGTAGTTTTTTTATAAAAAATGTAGTCTTTTAAAATTAATATTGTCTCTCTCTGCTTAAAATATTGTCTTTTAAAATGTAGTCTTTTAAAATTATTACTACTTCCGTCCCTATTTAAATGACGTTTTAGAGATGAGCACATAATTAAAATAATGATTGTAAAGCATTAAATATAGTACTCCCTCGGTTCCGAAATAATTGACGTTATATGTCAATACACACCTATTAAGAAATTTAATTACTCCAATTCATTTGTCTATTCATCCAATAAGAAGGAGAGAGAAAATTTCACGGATATACATAGAAAGATAAAGGAGTCCAATAAGAAAGAGGGAGAATTTTTAAGTCTTTAGTTTTTCATAGGACTCCAATAAGAAGAAGAGAGAGAATTTTCAAGTCTTTAATTTTCTTTAGGACTCCAATAGGAATGAGAGAGAGGATTATATGGAAATCCTATAACGTCAAATATTTGGATACAAAAAAATTGACGTATAATGTCAGTTAATAGGGAACCGAGGGAGTACTCAATTGTCTATAATACTCTTAAATCATTAATTTATCATAACACAAGAGTTTAAAGTATCAAAAAAATAGGTAGAGTAATGAGGGGTAATTTTGAAAAAATTATCATTAATTCTCCTAGATTTGAACAAATGTCAATTAATTAGGGACAAATAAAAAACTCTAAAATGTCATTTAAATAAGGACGAAGGGAGTACTATATAGAGGTATAGCTTCTTAATACGGGACTTAAAAAGTATATAACATATTACAATTTAGAGGTTATTCTTATTTATAATTAACCCAAATTGGGACTAAATTTTTTATAATATTGTAGATGTTATTCTTATTTATATAGAGTATTCCTAAATAGGGGTTGAGATGCATTTGGTACCTAGAATTTGAGCTTCCTAATAGTATGCTGCTTTTAAAATTTATGTATATTTGAGATGCACTTGGTACCTAAAATTTGAGCTTCTTAATATTTATTTTACACAATCTGATTTAAAATTATAGATATGATTTGATTTTTAAGATTAAACGATGTATTAAACATAAGAATTTAGAATGAATATATTTTATGATTAATAATTTTTGTTATATATTATATAATAATATCAATTAAAATTAAATAAATTAATATTATTTGACTTCAAATGTAAAATTTTAATGTATTAATTTCATGGGTTTGGTGCGACGGACCTAGTGTTGGTAAAATAGCAAAACTTAGTTTCAAAACTGTAGGCACAAAGTTGATAGTATAATGTTTTATTCGTGTAATACTAGTAGTATTTGTTTTAACCGAATATACTACAAATTCCCCAAGACTCAATGTAGTAGTATTATTTTCAAGAATTTAAAATCATCTTGATTACTCCGATTCTCTCTCATCTTTGGTAATCCCTATTCCTATATATTACTCTATCCCTCCTATAAACAGTTTTAAATTTTTTCTTAGTGGTTGGGTTGGTTATACAATAAAATGATGGGAAATTTTATTTATTTTTATTAAATGACATAATTATATTTTATTTTAATTATTTCATCCTTTTAAAGATAAAAATAATTATATATTTAATCATTCTTTTAGGAATAATATATCTCATCCAAAGGCTGGGAGCGTCTTTACCACTAAACTTTCGTCTTGAGCTGAAACAATTGATTTTTTTTTTTACTTGTGATTTGTTCCATGATAAAGAAAACATAGAAAATTTCTAAATAGTAGTTGGCCTGAGTTTATAGAGATGTAACAGAAAATGTTAAAACTAGGTAATTGAAATATACACACACACACCACACCACACATGAAAGTGTAATTATTCTATATAAATGTGAATTTTATTTATTATTTATGTGAAAAAAAATTAAAAATATCATAATTCCTAAATGTATCTCTAGCGTGGGGCCGGGCATATTAATGCTTTATTTTTATTGGATGTTTAAAGTTTGGACTTGAGTTGCACATTGTTGGTTGGTTGGTCTATGATACTAATTACTACTACATAAGTTAAAGGAGCTAACTGCATGCATACTCGTGTTCGTGTAGGTCAAATCAAAGGCCATGACATGAGTGGACCCAGTTAGCAAAAATACATAAATCTGAATCAATATCCAGATCCAGGGCCACTGCCTGATCAAACGGCGGTTATTAGTACTCCATATTTTGGTCACCTCGTCTCGTGTGATTCAAATCGAATCCATCGGTTCGGTTACCTATCTCTCACTCTTTTCCATTCTAATCAGACATCCGTCTTCCATTTCTCTCTATTCGTTTTCACGGTCAGTTTCTCTCTCCAACCTTGTTTAGTATAATTGTTAGGGTTTCACTGAATTTTTTGTGTTTTTTTCCGGAAATAAATTTGGATCTTGATTGTTTACGTTCACTATATCGGATATTTATGTCACTTATCTGTGTATAAATTATGAGTCAGTTTCTGATCCCAAGGTAATTAGGTTTTCATGCCAAATTGTATGCTTGATTCTGTAAATTTGTGAAGAGATATCTAGATAGACCTTTCGATAATCTACATCTATATATCTGTCAAACCGAGTCCGTGTTTTCCCCTAAAACCAAATCTAGAGGTACGCTTTCAAATCACAGTACCAAATTTCATTCTTATCAACTAAATTTGATCTTAACTATGAATAATGTTAAATTAAAGATTAGCTTACAACATCTGACTTTCAGATGTGGACTTTCCTTATAAAAATTATGTGGAAATATATTTAGGTAGTGTATAATTAATTAGTGCGAGTCTCAAATTCCCCCCCCCCCCCTCTCCCAGAGGTATGTTTAAGACTCTTTTTTGTCGATAGATGGATTGGCAAGGGCAAAAGCTAGCAGAGCAGCTGATGCAGATAATGCTGGTGGCATTTGCAGGGGTGGCATTTCTTACAGGCTATGTGTTGGGCTCCTTTCAAATGATGCTGCTTATATATGCAAGCGGAGTTGTTTTGACTAGTCTGATCACTGTTCCCAATTGGCCTTTCTTCAATCGCCACCCTCTCAAGTGGTTGGACCCTATCGAGGTTGAAAAACATCCTAAGCCGCCGTCTACTAATATTAGTTCGAAGAAGAAGGCCCCTAAGAAGTAGATTATTTGAATAAATCTTAGTCGGCATTTTGCTACTTCTTTTTGCATTGTCTGGATTGTATTAGGTACTTGTACCTTTGGACTTTTTCTCTCAGTGAATTATATGCATATGCTTCTAGCTGGGGCTAAATGTTTCAACTTTGCACAATGACTTGAAGTAAGTATAATTTTAAGCTTCAATTATATGGAACTCTATTTTTTCTATTCTTTATTCTGCTCAAGTCTTCATTCCATGCTTACTTAGGTAAAGCTTGGTTGGAGAATGAGGAGACTGTTGTTGAGAGGAAGTTAACTTTTATTCTCTTTTAGTGTATAAAATCCATTTGCCTACCTTATGCCTGCTTGTAAAACTTACAACTTGTAGATAATAAGGTGGTGGCGAAAGAGCCAGATATAAGTTGCCATATATATATATATATATATATGCCATATGGAATAGTCTTGTGCTAATTTCAACTTCATTCACCTTTATCTAGTGCTATACGATTCTTATTGAATTTGAAAAAACCTACACCAGGCAAGCTATAGGCTGTTTTAAACCTATAATCAGGCTGCTCGTGGTAGAGGAACGTTTGATTGTTCTACTCAAACCTGGTCAATATACTGGACATTCTTGTTGGTTGTTTAATGGCTGGCTTTCTCCCATGATTTCATTGAGCTGTAACTCCGTTTTCTGTTCAGAATATATAGCTCAACTCTGCAAGTAGCTACAACTTAGGTTGATGAATATTTGTGCTAATAGACAAGTAAATGAGTTTTGACATTGGGTGCAAGTAGCTTCAACTTGGCTAATATTTGTGCTAATCAGTCAGTTAATACGTACGTTTGCGCTTGCGGTTGTTGAAATTGGTTTTATAAAAACAATATCTTGTCTAGGTATCATAAGCTTTTAGTCAAAAATACTATTCCATAAATTAGTAAAATTCTAGCTGAAATGACTAAAAAAGACATTAATATCTTTTTAATGTTACCATCTCATAAATTAATTATGACGTTATTTCTCATTTATATTTTTACAAGAATGTTAAACTTTTATTTTATAGAGAGTGTCATTTCTTATTTGTAATTCTATTAGATAGTAATATTGATAATAATAAAAATAATATGTATGTACGTTAGTATAATAATTAATTAATTTAAATAATAGTAATATTAATTAATGATCAGTTGTAACATATATTAGAATTTCATTAAAACATGTCATTCACTCAAAATGAAACTATTTTTGATTTTAAACATTTTCTAAATCAAATATCAAATGACTGATAACTACTAATTAGTAAAATGAATTTTAGTTATTATTATTTCCAGAAAGGGCAAAACGAGAAAGAGAGGGGAAAAAGAAAGAAAGAAGATAACTACGGAGTAAAATGCAAAAGAAGACAACGGAAAACGTCGTCGTCCTAGCTGGCTGGCTGGCTGGCTGGTTGACTGCAACAAACAATGTGTGTGAGAACAGAGAGATACCTCCGTCGCTCACTCGAGAAGTTGAACAACGCAATCACCGCATGCCGATCGCCTCAATTTCAATCTTCCTCCGTAGCACCACGCCGTCACTCCCTCTGTACTCCACCATCCTCGGTCGCATCTCAACCTCCGTTAGTTCGAAACACCAGAACCCTAACAATGTCTCCAGAAAGATTGAACAACAACCCAACAAGAATCTTCTCAAGGCTCGCGAAGCCGATAAACATTTATCCTCCCTCTCCCCTGCTCTATCCCCAGCTCACACCCCTCAGCTATCTCAAAACCAAGCAATCGGTATGGTCGCCTCCGCTCAGGCCAATTTCATGCGCGTCATTGTCCAATCTTCTGAACAAGACAGAAGTGGAGTGGAATTGCTGTGCGTGGTTAGGGCTTTGTTGAAGAAGATTAAAAGGAGAGTATCGGTCGGAGATAACGTCCTCGTCGGCTCAATTGATTGGGTGGGTGGTAGAGGAATGATTGAAAATGTGTTTGAGAGGAAGTCTGAGATTCTTGACCCACCCGTTGCGAATGTGGATCACTTGCTCGTCTTTTTCTCCTTGGACCAACCCAAATTAGAGCCGTTCTCCCTCACTAGATTTTTGGTGGAGGCCGAATCTACTGGAATTCCGCTCACGCTTGTGTTGAATAAAATGGAACTGGTTGATGAAGTGGTAAACAGCCTCCGTTAATTAACTGTTTCAAGTTCATAAAGCTTGATGCTCTGCAAGTATGCGCATCATACGTAGGGTTTAGTGAATACTTTGATATTGTATAAAATTCAAATGTTCTTATTGTTGGATGCTAATTTATAATTCTGTTTGCTTATTGTGCGATGCTACTTTACTATTTTGTTTGCTTTACTGTATAATAGTAAAAATACTAAACACACCTAAATTGTTGTGCTGCATAAATTAGGTTCCTATGTGTGTATGCTTATCTTATGACTAAGCTTTATGTTCGAAGTTAATCATTAATGTTTGAGCAATCTGGGTAACTTTATATACTCATACGCTGAATTTACTTATTTCACTTGCTTAACATGTACTCCCTCTTATTTGACTTTTTAATTTTTTTCCCCTCTTATGCTGATTAAGGTTTGTCATAGATAATTTTCTTCCCCCAAAATAACATATTTTTGTTTGAATATCTTATGTTCACGTGTGTCTATGGCAACCTTAGTATGCGTAGGAAGCGTCACAAGTAAAATGGAAATTTCATTTTTGGAAGTTGGTAGATATGAATGCATATGATTGGGAACTTTCATTTATTAACTGTAATACTTATTTGTAATAAAATTTGGCTGGTGTTACTTGTAAATATCTAAGGATGCTAGAAGATAATTCAAATCATGCGCTAACAGTTGATTTCTCCATTTCACTAAAAGTTTTTCTTTTTTACTGAATGAGTTGATGCAAATTAAGTCAGCAAACTTTTGTTGACCAAAATGTTAGTTTATGCTTCAATTTACCATTTACCCTTGATCATTCTTGTGGTTTGCTTACACAACATTCTCCATTAATGGGTAGCATGGTCTTTATTATTTCTTTAGGTTTTTGTTGCCTTTTGAAAAATCTACACTTATTTTGAAACAAAAATTAAGCCAAAAGTGACTTCTTGTTTACATCTTGAGAACACAAACAACACTTTGAAGTGTCTTACGTGATTGCTCTTTCTTGGCAGATTGGTTACGACTGTTGTTTTAGTCTTTAGAGCTTAATCCATTTACAGCACAATATTCATAACTTATGCAGAGTCTGATCACATGGAAGTCTAGACTTCGTGGCTGGGGATATGAACCAGTTTTCTGCAGTGTTGAAACCAAGTATGAACTCGATACACTTCAGTTTATATTGAGAGAGAAAACATCTGTGATTGTGGGTCCAAGTGGTGTTGGAAAGTCGAGTCTGATCAACGCTTTGAGAAGCGATAAGCCTGTTACTGGTTCTGCTGAAGGAGATTGGCTTGATCCTGTGGGTTTGTTTTCTTCTAATTAATATACTTTTTCTCTATTATACTAGTCAGTTTCTCTTGTTTTTTGGGACCACTTTTGAATGTAAATGTTCTTTTATTCGTTCACCTATTTCAGATTCTAGGCAGCAAGTGGTTTGAAGATCAGCGAGTTGGGGAAGTGTCAATTAGAAGTGGCAAAGGGAAACATACTACTCGGCATGTTTCTTTACTTCCATTATCTGGAGGAGGTTATCTTGCGGACACTCCTGGGTTTAACCAGCCTAGTTTAATTAAAGTAACGAAGCAATCTCTTCCTCAACATTTCCCAGAGGTTTCTACTACCACCTTATCCCCCATGTCAATCTTCTACCTGTGTGCATACACTGTTGTGACTGATTGCTTCACTTTGCTTCTTTTTTTCCCCTTGTTAGGTCCAGAAAATGCTCAGGGATAATGAACCTGACAAATGCCTATTTAATAATTGCTTGCATCTTGGTGAACGAGGTTGCATTGTGAAAGGGGATTGGGAAAGATTTCCATACTATTTTCAACTGCATGACGAGATCAAAATTAGAGAGGAATATCAGCGGCGAACTTTTGGAAGCAAGAGAGAGGGTGATGTAAGGTACTCCCTCCATTCCTAATTATTTGACGTTTTAGAGGTGAACACAAAAATTAAGATAATGATTGAAAAACATTAAATATAGTACTCAATTGTCTATAATACCCTTAAATCTTTTGTTGGAATAAGAAGAGTTTTGTTGGGATAAAGAGAGAGAAAGAGTTTAAAGTATCAAAAAAATAGGCAGAGTAATGAGGGATAATTTTGGAAAAATTGTAATTAATTTTTCTAGATTTGAACAAACGTCAAATAATTAGGAACAAATGAAAAATTCTAAAACGTCAAATAATTAGGGACGGAGGGAGTATAATGTATTTTTTGTCTAAGCAAACAAAAGGTATAATGAAAACTCTTTGATGTTTAGGAGTTTAGGTTATGTTGTTTCTTATCATGTAGAAGGATTATAAGGTGATGAATATTTGTTACCATGACTAGTGTTACAAACTTGAAAAGCTCGAAATAAACTACTTTAGTTGGGCAATTGTAGTAAAACTCAGCTGCCTATGATTCTACAAACAGTAAATTATGATTTTTAATCGTATGTCTATATACATAATAAATTACCTACTTTATTAACATGTTTTTACCGAACTTTTAGAGATTGAAGAATCTTTTATTAATGTCTTCCATGTTCCCTCATTAAACTTTCGATTCTCTTACCCAAACAATTGAGAATTTGAGTGCATAACCATATATAGACACAGAATATGGTTGTTTCTTTCCCTTTTTTGTCATTTTTATCATTTTCTGCTCTGAGTTCTCAACTGCAAATCTGGTCTGTGTTGGCAGGTACAAGGTTGGAGATATGGGTGTCAAACAAGCAGAACCAAAGTTGGAGCTTAAGAAGCATCGGAGACTATCCCGTAAGAGGATGAACCAGTCAATAATGGCCGAGTTGGATGAGCTTGATGATGACAAATAAGGGTGTAAATGAACCGAGTATTAAGTTGCTCGGGTTTGATTCAAAAAATTTATCGAGTATGAAATAAAGTTTGATTGAGGTTCGTTTAACTATCGAATTTAATACGATGATCTCAAATCGAGCAAATGTCAAGTCGAACGGATACGAATTAAGTCTGAACCGTTTGGTTCATTTTATAGCCTTAATGACAAAGACGAAAACTTATTTGATGATGATGACCCCGTTGTGAGGGCAATGAGGAATGAACATATCTAGAAAGCATACTGCCCACACACATACCCGTTCTAAAACTTGTAAATGGTAAGCTTTTGTCAGTTTTTTTTTTTTTGGTGGGGGAGTGGGGGTGGGGGTGGGGGATTTGGGGGGGCGGGGGAGGGAGGGAAGAGGGGTGGGTTAAATGAGTTCACTAGTACAAATCAATGAACCAAAATAATTGGATTTACCCTGAATCGAAAATCAATGATGTGTTTTTTTGGTCAATAAAGTTTTGGTTCGCCATGTCATTCGTTTTATTTCTCCTTTTCTGTTTAAAAGTGGTGTAGGAAAAAAATCAAAACTATTTAACAGAAATGAGTTGGAGTTAATAAACTGACCTGATTTTAAAAAAATAAATAGTTCAAGAGGGTAAATTAAATAAAACTTGTCAACTACAATGACTAAATCATTAGTTTTGTCAAATAAAAAATGTCAAATTAATAGTTATATTGGAAATTTGTAAATAAGAAAGCTAATTAAAAATAAAAATAGGAATTATGATATTCTTTCTTAGCTTAATTGATTGATAAGATTATATATGTAATAAGATATCTGCCGGAATACTTGTTTGAAAATGAAATTACGCACGTTTTAAAAATAAAAGTAATCTGACACTTTTTTATCTTTTGTTAATATAAATTATGAGATTAACATTAACTTTTTAAAAAGAATAAAATATGCCGACATCCCCTATAGATAATCATAATAATACTCACTATCCCTCTAGTTAAAAGAAATTTAATTAGCAAAAAAATAATTATAATTTTATTGCATTAATTTGTACTTTTTTTGGATATTAAAATTCTACTTTTTAATTACAAAAAATATTGCATAAATTTGTACTTTTTATGTGTATTAAAATTCTATTTTTTAATACAAAAAAAGATATTATTAAAAAAATTAAAATTTATGTGATATATATTTAAATATTTTTTTTTTTTGTAATTATTACAAATGACAAGTGTAGTATTTTTGTTTCGAAATTAACATCACAAATTTCCCATACCATTGACATGTTGAAGATACGGGCGGCTGGGCTATGCCTATCAACAATGTCAACTACTCCGTATTTATCTATTTAAAAAAAATACAACTAGGAACATTACACAATGGCAATGGCAGAGAAGAGATAAGGGATGGACTTCCTCCACCAGCATTTACAAATTTAGACGCCACCCTGACCAATTGCCCACACCATACATACTCCTCAATCACCATTCACCACTACCAGGTCACAGACAGGAATAATTATCTGAATCTCATTACTTCTTCTTATGTCTCGATTCTTCCCTTACACTAATTCTCTAATTTCTCGATATAAAACGAAATAAATTTGATAATGAATAATGTTAAAGATACAAATTATTCTATAAATATTTTATAAAATATTGGTGTAACATACTCCAGCTCAACAACATATTAATCAATAAATTATTTTAATTTAACCTTCGATCTTACACAATAAACTGAAGTGAAATATGACCTATCAACCGTTTATAAAATAATTTGTGCTTTCAGCACTATTCATAAAACAAAACAAAACAAAACAAATTTAGTCATAATCAAATAATTATAATATTAAAAATATTATTAAATACATTTAATATTTATGTCGTTAAATATGTACGAGAGAATGTGTGATGAACGGAGGGATCCTAATCCGTGATTTTCCACCATACCGGTGCGGTTAAGCAGGCTGACTATCTCGTCTAATCTCACGATAGTCGATACAACTCTGACTGACGTGGTACTCCCCTGTCAATTATATCTTTCCCTTTTTTTTTATTGCCCTTAAATAATATATACTCATGCATATATATCCTCATTCGAAGCTCACGAGGCCCCCACTCCATCATATCTCTCTCTCTATATATCATACATTATTGACATCCTTATCTCTCTATATATCTGTAATTAAAACCTCAGATTCACGCACTTCAAGCTCTTCCCAAAATTCGCACCTTTCAGGTAATTGGTCTCCCTCCTCTACTCTCTTATATATGTTTTTAAATGCTAATTGTGCACTGAGATCTATCACCGTTTCCCACGTGTTCCATGATTAATGCACCATCTTCTGTAGGAGTGGTATACTTGGTTTTCAATAGAGGATCAAGCTTTTGCCGACAGTCTCTTTCTCTGCAAACACCAACTCTTTCTGGTGGTAACACCTAACTCATTGTTTGCTTCTCCTAAACGAAATCCTCAGAAAAAAAATAATATAAAATTAAGTAGATAAACCCAATTACAGACAAGCCTGTATATGTAGATTTGTTTTTTTTTTCTACAAAATTCCCACAATCTCGGATTCTGCTACTTTGTAATTTACTACAATTCTCTGATTCGCCAAAATTTGGAGTATATAATTCATCATTGTTCACGCTTGCAGTTTTAGATGGCAATGGTAGATCTGATTACCTTCTCTATGTTTTTTTTAACTTTTTACTATTCAAGTGTTTTTTAATTTATAAATTAACTTATAAGTACTTTTTGAGAAGTAACAATTTTTACTTCTCAAAAATTAATTTATAAGTTATTTTTAGAATAAGTAACTTTGACAAAATGTAAAGTCTTTTTTGCTCTTATTGTATTTATCTTTACAACTTATGCAACTTATATGTCATTTTAGCCTAACACTTTGATATATTGTTTTAGCTTAATTTCTAACTTATAAATTAAAATGATATCAAACACTTTTATTTATAAGTCACAACTTAAAATGACTTATATATTAAATTTTAACTTAAAAGTCATTTAAAAATAAGAAATCGGTAATTGAATGGAATAGATCTATGATTACTTTTCTTTCTGGGGGGTGGGGGGTGGGGGGTGGGGGGTGGGGGTTCGTGGTCGGGGTTGGTGGGTGGGTAAGAGGAGTGTAGGGTAGGTGATTTTGATTGACATTATTTTAAGATGTTAATAGCATATTAGTATTGACTAATACAATGGTAGATGTTGATTTCCATCACTCCCACAAATATTACAACATATTCCTTTTTAGCTGAAAAAATTGCAGCAACTTTTGTGAGGTAAAAGGACTGAATTATCCATAGTCATGTCAATTTTATCATTTAAATATAGTGGTTCATATTCTTGAAGTACTCTTAAGCACACACTTCATAGGGACCAATTAAGAAACCAAATGAGAATTTGGAAATTCGTTAAACTTTGTGCAAAAATGTGTCTTGCAATATTTGTTGGATAGAGGGGGTATTGGTTATCATCTTGGAAAGAATAGGCAGTATTATGTATATTGAGAGTTAAGTTATTAACTTATTATCTAAAGCATTAATGATGAGGATGATTTTGAATAGTTGAATCAAACATATTTTTAAATTTCTTTTTCTATCAAAACATTTGGTATTCATAACTTCTTCTCGCCTTTATTTATTTATTTTGCTTGATTTCATAATATTTTCTACCAGTTGATGCACTAAGCTAAAATGGAAGTTAAGGGGGGTTAAAATTTATATGGCCTTGGCTGGTATGCTTTTTCACTTCTTTCTCAGTAAAGTTTGTTTCTTTTAGTTGGTCTTTTCAGTTTTTATGGATGGGGTCTATCATATTTTGAATTATTGTATGCAGATATTTGGGCAATGAGCGGGGGAAGAAACAATTCAGTGAATTTTGAACTTGGCCTTACTCCGGATAGAACAATCAATAACTACACTAGAGGCAGGACGACTGTCATGGAATATAAATCAGATTGGAAAAAACACCGAAAATTATCTGCACTTACAGCTCAAGTAATCTGTAGTGCGACTCCTTTCATGCCTTGGTATTGTAAAATCCCTATAAGTGATGGATACCATGAATTTCTTTAATTAAACTCCTTTCATTCAGTTTTACTGATATTTGTTGGGGGAATTTTTTGATCAGCAATGAGATTTGTGTCAAACTGTCAGGACTTATATAGTTTTGCAATTTAAAGAATGTCTTGTCTTGTTTATAAAGAGAAGAGACTTGCAGAATCAGATATGTGTTTTTCCAATATGGTCCAACAAGACACCCCAACTCGTTCAAAAAATAGTTTTTTTATTTCTCTAGCAACCGATGATTTTCACAGCCCCATCTTGCCTGGGCTACCAGATGACGTGGCAAAGTACTGCCTTGCACTTGTTCCTCGATTGTACTTCCCTGCTATGGGTGGTGTCTCCAAGCGATGGAGGTCAGTTATCAAAAGTAAAGAATTTATCACCGTTCGAAAACTAGCTGGCCTGCTTGAAGAGTGGGTCTATGTGTTGACTATGGATGCTGAAGGAAAGGGGTGCCACTGGGAAGTTTTGGATCATTTGGGACATAAACACCATATCCTTCCACCAATGCCTGGTCCAGTCAAGGCTGGGTTTGGTGTGGTGGTTCTCAATGGAAAACTTCTTGTCATAGCTGGCTATTCAATGATTGATGGAACAGGGTGTGCATCGGCAGATGTTTACCAATTTGATTCTTGCCTCAACAGGTTTGCTTTTTGTCAACATTTTCCTTCTCTCTTTCCACAGTAGCTTAGAATTCCTATTAGTCTCCTTCATTCATTCTAAAGATAAAAGAGTGGTAATGGTTGGGAACTGAAAGGAGTAATGATTTTAATTATGAGAAGTGACCTTCCTTTCAAATCAGTTCTGACGGAGTAAATTCATTAAATGGAGAAAAGAATGAATGGTCCAAATACTTCAGTGGTTATGTAATTTATGATTGCGAAACATATATCCATGGAATTAGATGATTGTTAATACTATTGAGATCTTGCTATCCTCCCTGATCAAGTCAGGGCTTAATAACTTCTACAACCAGAAAACATTAGGTACATTTTGTTCAGTTGGATGCTTCATCTGTCTATTGCACAGTAGTTTATACGCTACCATCATGTTTCTCAACTGTTGAACCCCTATAGTGGACTTAACTTTAACTGTTGTCAATGTCACATCCCCTCCAGTTGTCCTTAAAATCATTGTTTAAAAATGAGTTCAATGTAATTTGGGATGCAATCTAGTTTAGGTAGATTCATTTCTGTGTTAATCTAGAGTTCTCTGTAGTGGAAGCAAGAAATTAGTTCAAGCAACCTTCATGCTGAAATTTATCTCAATCTAAAGTTATCATGGGAGGCAGTTTATTGATGTCGTTAATATATATGGTGTTTTATCACTTGTTTTTAGGTTGTACCAAAGAAGTCGCTAAACTCACCATACCAAATGTGTCTGTGAATTAGCTTATGCTTTATATAAATCATATTCAGCTTCATACCTGCATTTCGGTTTTGAAGAATTTGTGTTGTTACAGGTTAAGACTTGTACAAAATTTATCTGTGGTCAAGTTTTGTGATGGATTATAAAATGTCATTTCTAAGTGCAGCTGGAGCAAATTAGCCAACATGAATGCCGCTCGCTACGATTTTGCTTGTGCCGAAGTTGATGGCATGGTTTATGCAGTTGGGGGCTATGGGAAGAATGGTGAGTCCCTCTCATGTGCCGAGGTATATAATCCTGATTCTAACAACTGGGATATAATCGAGAGTCTTCGTCGCCCAAGGTGGGGCTGCTTTGCCTGTGGATTAGAGGGAAAGCTTTATGTTATGGGTGGGAGGTCAAGTTTCACAATTGGAAACTCGAGGTTTGTTGATGTGTATAGCCCTGAGAGGCATACTTGGTGCGAGATGAAAAATGGTTGTGTAATGGTCACCGCCCATGCTGTGCTTGCGAATAAGCTCTTTTGTATGGAGTGGAAGAATCAGAGGAAACTAGCTATTTTCAACCCAGAAGACAATTCATGGAAGATGGTACCCGTGCCAGTGACTGGAAGCTCGAGCATTGGGTTCCGATTTGGAATTGTTGATGGGAAGCTTCTATTGTTCTCGCTAGAAGAGGATCCCGGCTACACCACCCTGTTATATGATCCAAATTCTCCCCCTGGTTCGGAATGGCAGACTTCTACGATAAAGCTATCTGGGTCGTGCTTGTGCAGTGTCACTATTAAGGCTTGAACAGGGGTATTTCCTGATCATTAGAATGGGATTCTAAAAAGTTTAGTTGTAGATGATGACTGTTTGTTTATTACGTAGTTAAAAGTTGATCATCATCTGTTGGCCTCAGTTCCAGTTAAGCATGTTTTGTTGGACTGATTTCTGTTACAATTTGTTTGTGCGGATTTACTTGTTGAAGAATGTGTACAAAATGAATTTTGGAGGAAACTCTTTACTGGAAATCTCAATGCTTTCTTTACTTTTTTTTGGGTAAGCATGGCAGGCATGTTGTGAATTTGTGATTTTTTTTATTTTACTTTGGTACACAGTATTGAAGATGGTCCTATATAGTTGCTTTTGCTTGCTGTGGCCTAAGTATTGGCTGTTAGAACCGTAATTTTGACACCCAGTTGCTAAAATTAGTAAGTATTTATTTTGGACCAAATAAAGTACTAGTATAAATTTTGACTAAACTTAACCGTTTCTGACCAAATAAAAAAAAAATCACTCCTTAAAGAGGAGAAACGTCACAAAAAATAAATATGTTAAATATTGTTTTAATACTATCTTTTTACACATTCATTATATACATATATATATATATAAAAAAAAAAAAAAGAGGATAAATTTGTCAAACTATTTTATTTCCTATTAAAATGAAACGAAAAAAAATCACTCCATAAATCATCAATAAAACAAATCAATGCCATCCAACAGATTGCATCACTGATCAATATCCACCTTTATCTTCTTCTCTCCATCACTAATCAACTTACATACACAAATCCCTTTTTCTTAACAATTCAAAAATTATTTTGAAAATTCTCAAATCTAAATTTCAATTCATTTCTATATTCAAATTAAAAAAATTAAACACAAAACATAACAGAACTACAAACACAAGAAATAAGAATGCAAAAACACAGATATTTTCATTCATCATCTTAAACCAAAAATATCATATCATTTACTGAGATAATTTATTTTTAATCTTACTAAAAAATAGGAGTAATAATTTAACTATATTTTGAATTGAATTAAAAAAAAAAATAAAGAGGAAAGGAAAGCCAAAAACAATAGCGAGTCCAAATTGCAATTAAAATCCCTTTCACAAAAATGGCGGCAACAAGCTGAGCAGTGAGCACGCTCTAGGGACTAGGATAGGTTACTGTTCTAGTCTTTCTCATCGGTGACTGCCGTGCTTTGGCAACGATGTTCGGAACTCCTCAAGCGGCGGCATCGGCCCCCGCATTCGCCACCCCATCCTCCTCTCCGGCCTTCGGAACCCCATCTTCCAACCTCTTCGCCACCCCCTCCGCCTCAACCCCAGCCTTCGGAACCCCCTCCACACCTTCATTCACTCCCGGCTTCGGCACATCTCTCTTCTCAACCCCATTATCTCAACAACCACAACCGACTTCATTGTTTCAGCAACCACAACAACAGAGTTCATCCGGTGCTTTCGGATTCTCCACTCCGTTCAGCACGCCGCAGCCTCTGCCGCAGTCCAGTCCTTTCGGTGGTGCTCAGTCGATGATTACTCCGGTCGCAAATGCTCAGCTCACTACTCAAATGGCTCCCGTTGCTCCTCTCCCTTTTTCTCTAGCCGATCGCGACATTCAAGTTTGTTCCTCTTTGAACCCTAATTATTCCATTAATTATAAAATCTATAAATTGAGTTGGGATCTTGTATTCGCTCCACTTTCTAAGAGAAAATGTAATTTAATTTTTATTACACTCTCTAATGTACACTTTTATATGAAAGACCCTCTGCCCTAACCCTAATTCTTAAACAGTTCTTTTGCTGGTCCCTGAATTGCAAGTATTGCAAACTTTTAATTGAAATTTGAGTTTAAATCTTGTATTAAACTTTTTACTGAGTGTATGTTAGCGATCTGATCAGGTATATACAGCAAATAAGTTTAATTCATTTTTAATTATGACCTATAGTTAATTGCAGTGTTTGGTTTTCCATAAAAATGAAATTATTGCTTTTTTCCTCCCAACTTTTTTAATTGAACTTTTAACAGAGTGTCGCCTGCGATAAACCACATGCATTATAAGTCCAAAAAGTAAGTTATTTACCTTTACTCGATTGCAAAATTATAAAATTACTGTTAGCTACATTATTCTGCACATCATAAGGACAATCAAATGCTTCATCCTTCTAGTTAATTTGTGTTTAAATTGTTTTGGTTTTTGAGTGTTTGGTTTTGTGTATTGTAGGCGATTTTAGAAGCTTACAAGGACGAGCCTGGAAACACCAAGTATGCATTTAAGGTTTGATTCTTTGCTTTGCATTTCTTTTTTAAAGTGCTGTGGTTCTGCTTACTTATATCCATGTTTGGTTGTTCTCAGAAATTTAAGTTATTGAGATTTTATTTGGAACTCAGAAAATGAGAAGGAAAAGAAAAAAGGAGAGTAAAGGATAATATAAACTATTCTTTATTTCAAAAGTCCATTACACTTGGTTTTATCTTTAGTTGATATGGGAATTGTATAAATGAATATATGCAGTTAAACTTGCGTGCATGAAGTGGTGCTTTTCTATTCGCACTGTCCTCGCACATTCCTCCCCTTATCTCTTTCTGAGTTTTAAATAAGTTTAACTATTCTGTGTCTTTTGCATAACCTTTTTTACAGAAAAGAATAAGTATTCTATTTGTTTAAATGTACATAAGATATTTATGTTGGTTTGGCAGCATTTGTTGTTTAGTGTGACTGATCCACAATACAGAATGAAGCCTCCTGGTGTCTCAGATGTGAGTCCTTACTTTGCAGTGTGTTGTTTCCTGTTTTTGGATCAGTAATTCTTTTGTTTTCCTTTTAGTTGATGATTTATTTCATTAGTGTTGCTCGGTAAGTTATGGGAATAGTTTGCATTGACAGATTATGTGGGCAGAGGCGATGGGGAAGCTGGAAGGTATGGAGAGTTCCAAACGAGAACGCCTTTGGCCACAACTTGTTCAGGGTTTCAAAGATCTTTCCCAGCGTCTCAAGGTACAATGGTGCATGCTGGCATTCTTTGTTTCTTCTATATATATTATGGTATGTAGTTAGCATGATTATGATATCTAAACTTTTGTTTATCACAAGGGAGAAGAAAATTATTCATTTTCAATATCAGAAAATATGGTATATTGTTAGCATGATTATGATATCTAAAATTTTGTTATCACAAGAAAAAGTAAAAGAATATTGATACATCTACTTTCTCCTTATTTCAATGATGAATGATTGAAGAAATAATTAGACATGATTGCTTCTTTTATTTTACGATTTTACTCTAGTGTGATTGCATATTTATTTTTGAAGTTAGTCGGAATAAGTTTTGGAACATACTTGTATATCCATCTTCTACTCAAAGGCCTATAGGTAGTTGGACAACGTATACATATATTCGTAGAATTCAAGAACCCTCAAATGCATTCCCTTTGGAAGTCATACTTTTGTTAGCAGAATTTGCTGGATCCTCCAAAGAACGGAAACGTTGACACCTGACCACTTGGGCCACACCTTCCTACAATAAAGGCTGGGATATCATTGTTTGTTGAACTTCAACTATGATGAGGAAATCTATTTGAAGAACATATTAATTGTATAGAGGTGGTCATTATTACAATCTCCTAACTCACCATGAGAATAACTTCATTCCCCTTGACAAATTTGAAATGCCCAATTATTGAACATGGTGGTTGTTGTCATTAGTTAGATGTTAATTCACCTTGATCTACTGAGCTATCTGCTTCAACACAATTGACATGTTATCATACGGTTTTATGGTTATTTTTCAGATGAGACCACATAAAGGTAGACTTTCTTGTGGGAGTCAGTTTGAGTAGTCTGTCAGATAATGGTTACTTGCCTTGTATTGGTACTATGATTTACTCCAAGGTGGATTGGGATTTCAAATTTGAGAGGGAGATAACATAGTTTATAATGTTTGACTAGTATAAAATGCATGTTTTCTCCGTTATAGTTTAAGTGATCGAGTTTAGTTATAAATGTTGGGCATATTTTCTCACGGATTTATGCCATGCTAAACACATACATATTGTAATTTTAATATATTTATATATTATACTTTCAACTGTAAGTAAAATGTGTTGAAACTTGTAAATACAATGCATTTATATTTTTGGCATGTCCTAAATCCCTGTTGAAGTAGTCAAAAAACCCTGGTCATTTAAACTGTGATGGTGGCAGTATGAAAGAGACGAGACGTAAGTAGATGTGTTCTAATGGTAAGTCAAATGCTACGTTTGGATTGAGGGAATAGAATAGAGGAAGGAATAAAATAAAAATAGTGTTTTTGATGATTATTTTGGAGGATAAATCACTCCAATGGAATGAAAATTCATTTCATCCCTTTGATTTTTATTCCATGTGAAGGTGGAATAAAATTCATTTCAATAGAATGGATTTATGTGATAATTTTGTCATTATATGACAACACGAATCACTAATAACAACCAAATATATGCTTAAAATACTTTAAAATCATTCAATTCCGTCCTCTATTCCATTCTTTCAATCCAAATGCAGCAAAAGAACCACCCCTCCCCACCACCCCACAAAAAAAAAAAAGAGAGTGGTTAAGTCGATATTGATTCGATCTGGTACTGCAGTGATATAGAACTTGTTTGTTAATTAGGACCTGAGTTATTTGCGGTCTGAGAGTTTGAGAGTTGTCTATAACTGGAAAGATGTGCATCGTAAACATCTTTATACTTCTGGAGAGGCTAGGGCGGGAAGGTGATGGTAATGTTGATAACAAGTATTTGGTTATGAAGCATGCCTTTGTGCTCAGATTGTTAAAGTTCTTAAGTTGTCAAACTAGTTGCTTAACACCACGAATTTTGCTTTGAAGAAAAAGGTGTTATAGTGCTGTGTGTGACTACCTATCTATATATAGCACCTTCTTATCAATCCCAATATCATGTACTTCCTCCCTTTAGTCTGCCAAATCTGTTCAGTGCTTGTAGTAATTAAATTCTGGTGATATTATGATTCTCCATTGCAGCTTCAAGACGAAGTCATACTGTCAGATGCTGAGAGACTACGGATCACTCAAAGCAATGTGAAAGTGGTACTTGTCATCTTTCCCTGTGTGTGTACGTCTGTGCATACTTGTGTGTGCTGATATGTAACTTTTTGAGTGCATGTATGCAATCTGCATCCAACAACTTACTTCTTTGACCTTTATCCATCACAGCTTCAAAGGCACTTTCAAGCAGACACTATTCCTCGTATTGAAAGAATGAGACAGAAAGAGCATGGTCTTCAAAGGCGCCTCTTAAGGGTGGGACATTCATTCAACTTTACTTTTGAATTTGATTCTATTGCAGCAGAAACTAGGTTGGCTTTTGCACCCCGGTCAGTTATCACGTGCAAAAACCTGATCAGGTTTGGTAGATGCAGTCCGCAGTCTGCTTGAATGATCTCCAGTTAATTTTTTAGGTTTTTAGTGGATCGTGAACATCTATATAATGTAGGGTCAAGCTGAATCTTAGCTGTCCGCTATTCCTGATTGTTCTTGCATCAGTAGTTCAGTACATTTTTCATTCAATATCAATCTTCTTAGACAAGGGTTTGACTCAATTATTATGGGACTAACTCTCCCTAGCATTGGCTAGAGCTCATGTCTCACCATCTCCCTTCCGGAAATGTAATGTTCTTCATGTTACCCAAAAAATAAAAATTATAACCTAAGTTTGTTGTATCCGTTCATTTTAAAAAGGTAATGAGAATAGTGGAGGCTTTGGAGGGAAAGGGGTTCCGATTACCATTGATGAAAGGAGAAGTTGAATTAGCTGAGAAGCTGGCTGCTATAACTAGACAGGTTGGTGTTCTTTGTCAGCATCTCTTTCATGCTTCCTAATTTTGTGGCCCCATAAACTGGAGATCATTCTGACTAGGAGTTCACAATTGCAGTTGAAAGGATCTGGAGCAGAACTTTCTAGGAGGGTTCAAAATCTTCTCACTTTGTCTCGTGTTCAAGCAAATTCCCTTGGTGGTTCTGTTTTTCTACCAGGATCAACCAAAATACATGAACAGAGTCTCACTGATATGCAAGAGGTAAGTGCCCAACACTTGAGTTGAACAATTTTGAGTGATCATTTTACCCCAGTATGCTAGTAGTAGGGAATAAAGGTAGATGGTAATCATGTTTTCCTTAAAAATATTTTTATGTATAAAGTAATACTCCCTATATCTCACATTATAAGACGATGAAACGGATGACAAATTAGTACAATAAATTTTATGCTAGGTATGAAGTTGAATCACCATTATTACCTTTAAATGTAAATAACATCAAAAGAAAGTGATTTAGTTTTTCGTGACATATGGTTAATATGTTCATCTTTTATTTTACTTGAAAAGTCACTCTATCAAGCTTTGTGGCTTTGTGCCACCCAAGACTGCCTTGTTAAGTGGGATGGGGGAAGTAGAGAATTGGAAATGACGATGGCTGTTTATAACAGTTCCTACTTGCCTTTCCCAACTTTGTGGCTACTTTGAACCTGCACAAAGTTTATTGCATTCCACAATTTTCCCCTTACTTTAATATATGCTGGAGACAACTTTTTCTTTATCATGTTATACAACGATAATACGGGATATTTCATTCAAAAAGTACTTCCAAAATTATTTATACATTTTTTAGTCAATTTGCGAATTCCTAAATTCAAAATTGATATCATCTAGGAGTATTTAAGTTTTGAAAGTAACAAATATGGCATTAGTAGTCTAGTTTAGAATAGTAATAGTTGTTTGTCCTAAAATAATATAAACTCGTATTGATTATGAATTTTAAGATTTTGCTAATCGACTTAAAAATCAAATTTATCTCTATTTTTGAAACACATGGAGTACTTTGATTATGAAAAAGTCGCAAACATTTTTGAATTTCCCAAAATAGCAAGGGGGGGGGGCCCTCATAAAGTTGGACAAAGGTACCTACCTACCTTGGAAGCAAAGTTGCTACGAATATGGCCCTGTTTCTCGTATGCCCAAATTCCCCCAATACTTCATGGACCCTCGTATCACACTTGTATAAAGTTTTTCTTTAATGTAACATGGGAGCTGATTGATTATTTTCTGTGGGGCAGGTCTTACAACAGCAGACAGAGGCCATTTCTAGGCTGGGGAATGTGTTGAAGAGAGACATCAGGGACATGGAGATTATAATGGCAGAGGAGACACAAATGACGGAAGATTAAGTTTATAAAAGCTACTCTGAATGACAAAATCATCTTTTTGTTTTCAATGCTGAGTTTGGTATGTCAATAATTTTGCATTTCTATTACTATTAGCTAGGAATTGGCAGCTTATATAATGGTTTTGCATTAGTTTGGTGTATTGACAAAATGCTAAGAGTTTCTTTGAATTAGGTTTCATAATCTTTGTACTATTCTTCCTGCGGATACGGCAAGTGGTGGTCTGTGGTCTGGATTCAGCAATAGCTTTTAATTTTTATAGATTGGTAAAGATGAAGAATGAATGTCGGTTGTGGACATCATTGGGCCCAGTGCCTTGGTTGCTACCCTCCACCTAGCTTTAAAATATATTGGCCATCCTCTCCGTCTGGGCCTAAATTGAAATGACAAAGTACTTAAGTGGAATAAAAGATTTAGTCAAGTGTAGTAGTAGTAGTGATATATAATTAAGCCTATGGTCAATGATATTCTGTATTATACAGAGTACAAATGCCTAATGAACGCCATTTTCGCAGGTACTGAAAATGTCAGCGCCTTTACTATTATTGTACACATCCCTATAGAAGGCAGGCTTAGTTATAATCGTTTTTTGCTCATGTTTGTCGTCACACTGAAATTGGCAATCGGTTTATCAAATGGATTGACAGTTGGTAGTGTAGTGTACTACTAGTATTATTTTATTTGGTCTTAGCATCTAGTATTGTCCTTGATCTGTTTTCTTATACTAGCACAAAAAAGACGGTTTGGTCTTGGGCACCTATAAATGTCAACATGAATCTGAGGCCACAATTATATTGAATACTATAAGAAAGTGAATTTCATATGAAATAATGACAAATAAACGCAACAAAAAAAAAATGGGAGTTATAAAGCTGGAATTTGCGATCGTCACTACTCACCTGGAAACAAACCCTCTTAGCTCTTGTGAGGAGAAAATAAGGAGCATATTCCATAATATTTTTCAACTTGTACAGGAAAAAATATTACCAAAGACTTATTTTTGTGGACGTTTTCGGTGTTGACTTCTAAAGCTTTATTCTTGGTATATAGCAAAACTAGTCCTTCAGAAACACCACAAACTAGGGAAAAAGGGAACAAAAATAGTCTTTACTCTTGGGTCAGTTTTCTCAGAATTATCGTGCCCACCCCGCTTAAAATTAAAAAAAATAAATAAAAAATAAAAAAAATACAGTTTATGTTTGTCAAGTGTTGAAAACATAGTTAGTAGATACATTCTGTCTCTTTCTCTGTCTCAATTATATATTGTGCTTCCAACAACTATAAGAACAAGAGCTTTGTTCAAGAATTCCAAATGTTTATAGTATGGAGTCCACCACAAGTTCAGACAAAAATGATTTGAAAGCTAGGAGCTTTCGATATGAAGGCAACAACAATAGAAGGACTTTCTTAAGGAGCTATCCACTCCATTGGGGAGGAGAAGATGAAAAAAGCAAAGAAGAAGAGACTGGGCAAGTCACTCAAGGAGGTGAAGCAAAGAAACCCCTGAAGAAGATAATTCTATCCGTCTTCCACTGTGGGGGAGAAGAAAGGACTTTCTTCTTCAGGAGGTTTAAGCATAAGGTCACATTTTATGTAATTGCTTGTCTTCCTGTCGGTTTTAAACCCCCTGCTGCTATGATTTCGGCCTAATATCTGTTTCAACTACTACTCCCGCAGCATACATATAAATATCACACACACGTATATCAGCATAGTTCTTCACACATGCTGTGCTGGTTTTCTGTAAAATCGTATGGGCTAGATACGTGAAAGGAAAGTTGTAGTTTTATCTAATGTAGATAGCTCCTTTCCCCTAAATATATGTAACATTCAGGAAATGGTGGATTTAAGAAGACTAGGAAATGGAGCGACCTGTGTGGAATTTAACGTACGAAAGGTTCTCAAGATTATGTGAACAAAAAAAACATAAGCCCTAATCCATGGCTTTGTGATTTGATCTCTACTGCTTTATACAATTATAAGCAATTATAATTTAGCAAAGCGATTCTTAGGCTCATAGTAGTTGATCTAGTGCATATAAAGATCAAGATAAGGAACAAATATGGTAATAATTCTATTACAAAACATATACTAAGATGATGGACCAGAGATCACAAGTGTAGCTTGTTCCTGATTACTCCGGCAAAAACAAAAAATGAACATATGACCAGATAATGATTGAAATATTTTTTTAAACATTACAAACTGCTGTACTTTGTCTTGAGACTTGAGATAAATCTAGGAGGCCGAAAAAAGATGAGATTGAATAACAGGAACATACAAAATCCTCCATGAACAGGAAGGCCAAATCATGGCCACTGCAAATTCTGGAAAACCCAGTAATTTCTCAATGGTAATGGAGGTAGAAAGCCATCTATATCTTATGATCCAATCCTCTCCAGATTTTCAGAGATTGTCTTCATCCTTGGGCGAATTTCAGGGTCCCCCTCGGTGCATGCAAGAGCTATATGAAACACTTCCAGTACTTCCTTCTTGGCGTGTACTTCCTGAAGCAACAATGGATCTACCATATCTGATAGTGGGTTTTCCTCTTCAAATCCCTTCCTTACCCATCTCACTAGATCCAGAATCTCTGTCGAAGTGGATGCGGATGGCGATGAAAGCTCCGGAGACTTTCCTGTTAGCAGTTCAAGCAAGACAACTCCAAATGAGTACACATCCCATTTTTGGGTAGGTCTGTTACAAGATACCCTAGCCTCTGGTGCTCGGTAGTTATTGGCTCTCTCCGGTTGGACCGACTTTAAGTAGGGTAGGGCTCCACCGATAAAGCCACCAGATGAAGAGGGATTGTTGCCTGTGATATTAATCAGCCGGTTCAGGCCAAAATCAGAAATGTAAGGTTGGAATTCACTGTCAAGGAGGATGTTGGATGGTTTGATGTCTCCATGGACAAATTTTCTTGGACTACATTCATGGAGGTAGGCCAAGCCCCGGGCTGTTCCTTTTACTATTCTTAGCCTGATTGACCAGGATAGGGTTGATGATGGCTGACCAGTTCTCCCTGTAAATAAACCATGGTCAGTTGCAAGTTGTGGTGGTTGCAAAAGTAATGACATTCAGATGAAACAAGAATGTCTCTCCAGATTCATGATGGGGTCACTCAGAATTGATATCACAGCATGTTAGAAGATGAAGTATGACCATCTCCTATTAGATGCACTTTAAGTGGACTGAAAATCTTCATCAAAAGTATCTTCTTCCGAGGTTTTGAAAATGTCATTTATCTAAACTGAAAGGCCATATGATGATTGTCCTTTGGTAACAATGTGGACTAATTAGTGTTCAAAATCGTTGTGAAATGCTTAAGTTGTCATAGTGCTCCACTTCCATTAACATTTTTCTACTTACCAAGTTCGGCTATCCTTAATCAAGTAACAGGGTCAAATTATTTTTTTAGTTTGGACTGGCTATGTTGGTGGCTACAAAAAATGCTTATATGCAAAGAAACTACAAAAATGAAAATTTGACCATTCAAAATAGCGATCTTAAGAATGAATGAACAAGTAATTCATGGAATAGAATGAACAACTTACCACGAAGAGCAGAATTTAAATTGCCATTGGAAATGAAGTCACTAATGAGAAGCTTCTCATCAGGAGCCCAATAGTAAGCCCTTAACTTGACAACATTAGGATGCTTGACCCTCCCAATAGCCTGAATCTCAGCCACAAATTCTTTATACCTCTGTTCACCACCTTCCCCCAATCTCCTCACGGCCACTGGCACCCCATTGCCAATCACAACCTTATACACAATCCCCAACCCACTCTTCCCCAACACGTAAGCCGATGCCCTCAAAAGCTCATCCAGCTCAAAACTAAACCCTTTATCGATAGCCACAAGATCCCCTTCGCCAGCACCACCACCAGTGCTGCTACCACCACCTCCTCCTTTTTCTGACTCTGCTTCCGATTCATTGCCTGAAAACCCATTAAGAAGACAAGGAAAAGAACACAAGTTGCTTTTCTCACTGCCTCCAAATTTCCCTTTCCCAGTGCAGCTACAACTATGAGAATCCTTCTTTCTCCAATAGACATAAACAATAACTAATCCAATGATGGCCACTCCAATAGCATCAGCCACTGAAATCAATATGATCAAGCCCGGCTTTAGTCCTTTTCCCGAGCTCCTACCATCGGTCCCCGGCGAAATGCTCTGAACCCCTGAAGGACTTTCTGTATTATTATTATTATTATCCCGACATGACTTTTGTAACGGGAATCCGCATAAAAGTGGATTATTTAAAAATGCCGTCGGACCTTGATTGGCAAACGACCCGGTCTGAGGTATTTCACCGCTCAATTCATTATTCCTCACATCAAAACTAACTGTTAATGGCAATTCCCCCAAAGATTTAGGAATTTTGCCTGATAAATGATTGAAGGATAAATTAAGGGTTCCTGATAGTGATTTTAACTCGCCTATATCTTCTGGGATCGATCCATTGAGAGAATTAGATGAGAGGTCAAGTTGAACTAAGTTCGCTAGCTCCGGGAAAATTCCCAGCGGCAACTCGCCTGCGAACTTGTTCGACGCGAGTATCAGCCGCTGTAATTGGCGGCAATTACGGAGATCTTTGGGAAGCGAGCTCGAAAGCGAATTGTTGGAAAGATCGAGGTTTTGAAGGCGAGGTAGATTGCAAATTGAAGGTGGTAAAGAACCGGAGAGATTGTTACCGTATAGAAAAATACTGTGCAGTGAGGAAGCGTTAAAGAGCTGACCAGGAATAGAGCCGTATAGATTATTGCCGTGGAGGTTAAGTCGGCGGAGGTACAATAGGGCTCCCAGCTCGGACGGAATGTACCCGCGAAGATTCTTGCCGGAGACGGCGACGCCGACAACACGGGGGTCGGAGAAGCCGGAGATGTTCGAGCAGGAAATTCCGGGCCAGCGACAGGGGTTGGCGTCGTTCTCGTTCCAGTCTGCAAAGACGGTGGCGCCGTCGTCCACAGCGGATTTCAAAGAGAGGAGAGAGAGGCCATCGGAGGAGAGAGAAAGCGTGAAATGAAAATGGTGGTTGGTGAAGATGAAAAAGAGAGAAATAAACAAGACAGAGTGTTTGATCATGGTGATAACAAAATAACTTGTTATTTGCAGTTGAAGTCTACAGAGTATTTTCTAGCAGAGCAGCCGAGCGGGGGTGGATTTTTAGTGAGAAGAGAGAGAGAGAGAGAAGTGTTGTGTTTGTCACATTATAATTAAATATGTAATATGGGGGAAAATATTGGTGGAGGATAGCGGCGGTGCTGCTGGTGGTGGTGGAGTGCGGTGGGTGAGAGAAAGAAATTATAATTTGGGGCTGTAATTTATGGGAAAGGGAAGTTGAGAAAGAGGGGGAGTTTTGATTGATGGGGTCCACCTACAGCCAAAGGTGAGAGGGAGAGAGAGAGGGAGAGAGTATTTGTCTAACTGAACCAAGGGGAAGGGGAAGGGGAAGGAGAAGGGGGTAGGAGTGGGCGTGATAAGTAAGTAGAGTAGTAGTAGAAGGAAAGCAATGTGGTGGTGGCGGTGGCGGTGGTGGTGGTGGTGGTGCAATTAGTTAGGTCTCTCGGATGATAATGGTGTGATGTATTCATGTGATGGTCTTCTTATTTTTTGGATTTTGTGGAGTACTGAATTTGATTTCTAATTGACCAACAACTATTTTTGTTTTGTTAAGTAGGAGTAGCTTCTTTATTCATTAAATTTGGCAATTACTAGTACTACAATTTGGAGTAATCTTTAAAAGTCATAATGCAAATTAATTTTAGTTCATGTGTTTAGAGAGGTGTTATGATTTTCCGGGCGGAGTTAATATGAAAGTTTTGTGTAGTCACCCACGTGCATGCACAGCATTATCATCAAGCATCTTGTCTTATTGATGGGATAAGGAGTTTGTTTGTTTGTTGCATTAACTTGGGTAGGTAAGGAAATAACAATCACAACTCCTCCACAAAATCTCATTTACCACCCAAATTATATACACAAAATATTATACTTCATATATATATATATATAAAAGTGAGACTTATTATTATTGTGGACATGGACATGAATGAATCTACTATCTAATACGCTTCCTACTTTCCCATGATTAGTCTCTCAACTATGGGAACATGCTTACAATCTAATTAAACCAAAGCAAGATATATATATATAATAAAATCAAGTCTTCAATTGAATTATAAGTATGTTAGAAATGGATGATGAAAAATTGAATAATAATAATGGAGTTGGTCATCAATAACAATAAATTTAAAATAAAAAATAAACCCAGTAAAGCGGTATTATATCACCGCCCGCCTCAAATTAACTAGGTTCAAAACTTCCCTTAAAATAATCTTTGTATTTAAAAGGCCCGCCCGCCCATCAGACTGACGTAAATATTCACAAGTCTTAACTTCACTCCATATTACTCCACTATTAGCATGTCATAATTACTACTACTACTGCTACTTTTTATTTACTCCATTTTAGAGACAGAGACAGAATTAGTGGTGGAACGAGAGAGAGAGAAATAGATAGTACACGATAATCAAATATCCTTCGCAGTAAAGGGAAATACTACTACTACCAGTCTACTTGCACTTGCTAGCATGGGACCCCACCCCGTATATCTTTCATTAACTACCCATGGGATGGCCATCATCAATTGTCACCACCTACTTTACTACTACTAGCAGGCCATTACATTGTCCGAAAAATTGGGAGGCGGTCCGGTACAAATGTACCGGACTAACGTCCGGTACACAGTATTAATTTTTTTTTATTTTTTTTTTTTGCTCTTTTACCACAATTATGAGAAAAAAAAATAAAAAATAATAGAGCAAGTTTGAACAAAAAACTGTAAAAGGAAGAACATTTTTTATTGAAAAAACACTGTAAACAGTTTACAGTGTTTTTTCAATAAAAAATGTACTTCCTTTTACAGTTTTTTGTTCAAACTTGCTCTATTATTTTTTATTTTTTTTTCTCATAATTGTGATTTAAAAAAAAAGAAAAGAAAAGGGTGCACCGATCATACCGGTCGGTAAGGGTACCGTACCACCCCTCAACCCTTGTCCGTAAACAGTACTTACTTCGTTACTTAATATAGGTCATTTTAGAGAAATATTTTTATTCCTTAATGTAAGTCGTTTTAGAATTTCAAGTAAACATTAATTGCTTAATTTCTAATATTATCCCAAATATTATATATAATTTTGGTCCTTTCACTATTTTCTGTCTAATAAATAATAATCTCCTATTCTATTACAAAGGTAATATAGACAATTGATATTATAATTAATGCTATACAATCATTACTTTAATACTTATACATAACCCTAAAACGACCTATATTAAAGAACAGAGAGATTATAATTTATTACAAATTAATGCAACCAACGAGGGATTGGTAGTCCAGTCCCTAAGGTAGGTTGGTTTGGTAGGTGGGCGAGTATATCTGCATATGCATGTATGTATGTATATATATATAGGACCTGTTTAAGCCTAAGCAAAAGAGCCTTTACTTGAAAGACATCTCTCACGTACATTAGCTGCATTTGGACATTCATTCAACCAACTTTTGCTTATTACCCCACCCCGCACGCCGCACCCCCCACCCCTACCCCCACCCCCCCCCCCCATTTCATATGTGGTATTTCCTTTCTTATTAGTTCATTTTAACTTTAAGAAAACAAGAACGATGTATCAGGCATATTTTTCTATAAACTTCACAACTAACACCAAACAATGATGCCCAGTTATATTGTTCATAACCAGGAAGAAGGTTCTAAGCTATATTCAGGTCTAATAATTGTTTCAAATCAAAACATTTTACATGCATTTTTTGAAAGTAACGGTCCTTGATTTCTCAGGCTCTTGACAGTTCCGCCATATCCTGTTCAACCACCGATGGTTCAACTGGATAGTACTTGTAGTGAAGTTCTCCAACGTCATCACCAGATAGCTTCTTCCATCCATTTGGTCCGACATAGTAAACTGATAAAACAGCTCCAAGTTAAGGACAAGATAATGCAATGTACATCACACACGAGTGAGATTAGAGCATACCACTAGCAGTACCACCACTCGCTCCATCACGAAATGTTGCATGATAAATGGATCGTCTAGCTAACTCAGCAGCCTCTTCTATTGTCATGTCATATCGGTATCTAACAAATTGATCAACAACAAAAAATTGTGAAAGACAAACTTAGGTAGTCTAAAGTAAATTTTGCATAGTTAGAAACATGATAATGAAAAATCAAACAATAATAGAAAAAGAAACAGGCAGTCAACAAACTATTAGCAAAACTAGATCTTAAACAAAGGGTTTAACAAGGCAGAAACATATTTCCTTAGCCTAAAAGACTATCTCCAGGATAATCTAAAATGTTTTTATTCTTAATTGTAAGGGACTATTGACAATACATTTGAAGCAGAAGAATGGAGGAGTATTGAAAAGCAAGAATTTCAAAATCTTATTTGAATTAAGAGAGGGAATTGGAAAGCAAAAGAAGGAATGTCACCAATATTCAAACCCTGCTCCTACCATCCTGTCTTGGAGTTTTAAATTGGAGAGAAAAGAAAAGGAAGTTAGAGAAAAAAAAGATGGTGTATTGGAGTTTTTGAATAGAAGAGAGCACAAAATGGAGGTGTGTCTTGGAGTTTAAGTTGGAGAAAAGAAAAGAAAGTTAGAGAAAGTTAGGCTCATTTGGCCCAAAAAATTTCTTCTCATTTTTGTAACAAAAGTGAAAGAAAAAAAGAAGAGTTTCTCTTGATCTCTTCCCATCGCTTCTCTTATTTTTTTCAACTAAAACACTCCCCAGACACAAAGTGAAAGGATTAAGATGACAGGGAAGGGTACTTATTGCTTAGCAATAACTCCCTTCGTCCCCAAAAGGATGGCTTAAGCGACAAAAAAATTTGTCCACAAAAGTATGTCTAAAGTACACAAGTCCTCTAGATAAAATTTTACATTGACTAATTAACCCTTGCCTATATTACTCCCTCCGTCCCTTAATATAAGACGTTTTAGAGAAGTTTTTTTGTCCCTTAATATATGACGTTTTAGAATTCCAAGCAAGCATTAATTGCTTAGTTTCTAATATTACCCCAAGTATTAAATATAATTTTGTTTCTCTCACTATTTTTTGCCCAATAAATAACAATCTTTTTTTTCAATACAAGGGCAATATAGACATTTGATATTATATTTAATGTTATACAATCATTTCCTTAATACTTGTGCACAACTCTAAAAAGTCTTATATTAAAGGACGGAGGGAGTATATCTAAGCCAAACAATAAATCAATCACAAATTCACAATGGATGGTTCAAATTAATTCAATCTCTCTCCACAAACCCAAGAACCAATTAAAGAAATTAACACACATACCAATACAGGGACAAAATGGAAAGTAAATTTCTACTCTCTCCTCTTATTTGACTACCTTAATTTGTGTGAAATGTCTTTAAGCCATCCTTACGTATGATTTTCTTTTTTCTCCGATAAATCACATATTAAAATGCTGTTATTTCCTTTCCTTAAGTTATCAATTTAGAATAATGTTTTATTCTTTCCCATCTTAGCTATACAAACAATAAATGCGAATTGAACTAAATTGTGGTGGAGGGGGAGGGGTACATACCCGCTATCTAGTACACCATAAGCATATGGTGAGCCAGATCCAACAGAGAACCTGGTTCCCTTGAGCCTTCCTCCTTCACTGTCTACATAATACAGTCCAGGACCCTTCAAGCCAAAAAAAATAAAGCTAATAAGAGACTCGTTGCCACAGGAAAGCATCATGCTTTATATTCATTTACAATTACCTTTTCGTCCCAACCTGCAATCATTGTCCCAACCGACAAACCCATTCCACGGTAAGAATATAGAATGTTTGCCAGTAACTTTGAAGCCCCAGTCACTGAAATTCTTCTCTTATTTGCCAGTTCATGCAAACGGCACTGAGACAAGGCAATAATCCATTAGCTCTTCTTGAATACACGATAATCTGTAGCATTACAATCATCAAGCCCGGTTTCTAAAACTTAAATCAACACATAGGGGACAGGATGCAGCCTGAGCAAAACCTAATAGAAGTTGGTGTTCCAAGGCAGTTGTAGCCCATGCAAGGCTATTTGACACTAAAGAGTTGCAGTAACTACATATTTGTGCACCCTTCCAAGGCTACGACAACTAAGCACATTCAGTAAATCAAGCTTGCAACGGTATATTTGCAATTACCCAAGTTCAGAATCCTATGAATATGTGATGCTATTCCCAATATTGGCAAATGAACATACTAAACATATAAATTATTATTGCCAACAATTAAAAAATCAAATAAAAATTATAAGTTTACAGAATTCAAAGTCTACAGTCCTACGTTACTCCCTATATCAGGAGGTTTAAGACAAGAGGGTGCATATTAAGAAGAATAGCTTCACTTGGACTAAAATCAACTCCACCAAAATAAAACATACTATATCATTTATTATAGGATTAAAGAAAGCACAATTTCCCAGAACAAGTGATGCAAGAGGAAGTAACTATCTAACCTAAAACAACTTAAAACAACAGAACTAAATCACAACTTAGCACTAAAGTACCTAGACATTTAAATCCGTATTGATTGATTACACCAAAGAAGCCCATTCGAATTGCTTCTTACAAGCTTTCGGCGGTTTGGTGGTATTAAGGATAGGAATTTTTTCCTGGGAGATTGATTACTTTCCTTCTTTTTTTGATAGTGTGTTCTTCTAGGCATCTCTTTTGCCCATGTTACTGGTATGGTGGAGATTAATTATTTTCCACTTGCTTTGTGATAATGTCCTTCTATTGATTGCCAATATTATCAGGAAGGTGTATCGTTTTGGATTGTGGAATGGGAACAGGAATGAAGAGAATCACTAACCATGGAACATCATAGGGTATGCTTCTTTGGGTCGCAAAAGCCGAGCGTTAGTAATGATGTGTTTAAAAATTATAATTCTCCTATCATAAAGTTCTTTTTCAATAATTCAATCCAAATGCAATGAATATGTTATTATTGATAAATGCTTCCTCCATTGCTCTCATCCTAAAGATTTCCACCTCCTCATCCCATAAGCTCTAAAAAGTAAGAGAGGATCTAAGCTCCTCCGTTCTCCTAGTTCCCTTATGATCCCTTCTACTCATGTCAAGATTTTGTATAAAAATACTGGGAAATAATTTAATTCACTGGTTGCACCATTCACCAACCGGAAGAGAGAACATATTTGGATACACAAAATTCAAGAATAACTGAATAAGTCACAGTGAAATCAAAACAGGGACTAAGACGCTTGAATGGCTGAAGTTTGAAACTTTTTACTTTAAAACCTACAAAAGCACATTTCTTTGGATTCACATGAATTGTATATACATACTTCACTTGTATCTACTATAGAGCCTCACTGCTTCCAAGCTTGAAAAATAAATGATGATATGACATCAAATACTCCACTAAAGCACAAGGGAAAATAGCTCAAGTGAATCACCTTAATGCCTAGGTTTCTGTGCCAGAACTGGCAGTCAGCAGCACCTCCAGCCATTGTACCAAGCATGTGAGGATTAATTTCAATGATTTTCTTCACAGATTGTGATGCTGTTTTGGGAATGGGGGGATAAAGGTAAAACTCAAATGTTATTTAAATAATCAATATATTAATTTTACAAAATATCACATGGACATAGCTGTAAACTAGTACTACCTCCGTTCCAGTTACTATTTTAGGTAGTCCCAAGTTAAATGTTTACTTGCCTTAAATAATCTATTTTTTATAATAATTTACCTATAATACCCTTAGTATTAAATAATCTATTTTCCACATGAGTTTTTAATATTTCCACATGGTCCTTTCTCACATGAAGGTGGGACCCACTTTCTTATCAAGAGAGAACTATGTGAAAATATAAAAAACACATGTGGAAATATTAGTTTCCTATTTCTATTCTCTATGCATATTTATATAGCATCATTAGTCATGTGCAAAAAACTATGCAATTAGATGAGATTTTAAATATGAACAATTTTGTCATTTGACCCTCTTTTAATATGCGCAAAAAGTCAATCAAGACTTTTATTCTGGAACGGAGAGTATTAAAGTAAGTTATTGATACTCCGTTGACCAGTACTGTATGTATCAACACAGATCAAAATAATTGCAGCAAAATAAACAAATTCACAGATAAAAATAAAAATAAAAAACAAGAAATAAAAAAGTATTGATTTAGCCAACACAGAGACATACAGATGTAGCCTCCCATGCTAGCACGAGAATCAGCAGCCACCATGACACCCTCTTTAAAAATGAAAGCAAGAGTTGTTGTTCCCTTTGCCGGTTTCACCATTTGGATAGCCTCTTTCTGAAAGCCATCGAACTGAAGCAACAGAAAAACAACGTGAAAGACAATTCAATACATACATCTAATTTCCTCTAAAAGGAAAACTGGAAAAGGACTACCACACATGAAACAAAAAAATCAAACTCACATCAGTGGTATCGGGAATCTGGAATGTTGGAGCACTTGAAAAACCATCAAACAGCTCGTTGTTTTCCCCACAAAGTGGTACAGATGATTCTAGTCCACTGAAGTCTATCTTCATAACTACAACCTGTAACTGTGTAACACAAAACTATCAAGCTTTTGTTTTGATGCTATAAACAACATATATAAGTATCTGTTATCTGCTACATTGTTTGTTACCAAATAATCATCCACAAGTTAAGTATAAATTAAGCGTTCAGTTCACTAAGAAGCTATGCATTTATTCATATCAAGCAATAACTAAAAAATATTTGTTATCACAACACAAGAAGCCTAATTAACTATTTCTTTTTAATCCTTTGAATACAATTTCCTCAGAGTCAAAAGTGCCAAACAACTCACTGATTGTCCCCAAAAGTAGTTCAACTTCACCAAATACAACGAGAAGATCTTCTAAATCAGTATTTGTACATTCAAATAGAGAGAAATACGAATGACTCAGGAATTCAGAAACAAATCGTGGATATAAACCAGAAAGCTAACTGATCTTGCGAAATTAACAATAGTCAGACAATCTAATACTAGATCTATCAAATATGAACCTTAATATTAAATTCTACAAAAACTATTTTTCTAAATAAACATACTGAGATTAGTAATAGATCGTAGCTTTGCTTACGAGAGAAAGAGAACAGCTGAAAAGATTGTTTGCCGATTGGTGGGCATAAATATATGAAACTACGAATAAAGTTTTCTTGAGCAATACTACTATACTTCCAGGTGGGCGCAGGATATATATATATATATATATATATATATATATATATATATATATATATATTGATCCGACGTGTATTGACCCGATCTTAGTCGGAGCATTACTTTGGTTTTGTAAAATATATAATATGGGCCAAGTATTGTCGGGTTCGACTAGGTTGGGCTTACTTTGAGTCCTAGACCCTAGGAAAAGGTTGCATTTACTGTTTTATTAGGGCCTAACTTTAAGTTTTAATGACCTCTTCTTTATAAAGAGTCCAAAGATGCTATATTATATTAATTGGTTTACTTTTGTTTTTTTTGCTGATTATTTTTTTTTATGGTAAAAAAATCATTAGAAAGATGAGAATTAAAAAAAAAAAAAAAAAAAAAGTGCTGGCTATGGGGTTCGAACCCATGCGCACTTATGTGCAGAAGATCTTAAGTCTTCCCCCTTAACCTCTCGGGCAAACCAGCGACTGATATTTGTTTGTTAAATTCTGTTAACATACGCTAATCAGCAAAAGAATAATTGATGTATAGCGTACATGCAATACTTTATTTTCTATTGTTGGCCTTTCGGGTATATATGTGAATTGAAAATTTATAATGAGTGGAAAGAAGGTTGGTTGATCAACTTTCCATGCATGCAGCAGGCTAGGGAACTTTCTAAGAGATCAACAGGGAACTCACCTTCACCTTGAATGTTGGGGTACGTAAAAGTTACCCTCTTGTGAATAATCACATCACATGCATTTGCTGAACTCACATTATTAAACAATAAGTCTACACGGAAATTGCACCACTCTTATTTCTTCTTTTCTTTTTTTTATACCCCCGGCCCCCCCGCCGCTATATATAAATAACTATAAATAAAATTACCTGCATTAAAATGAAATTATAATACAGTAGTTAGTACTCGATCGGATTAAATAAATTTGTTTAATTTTTTATTCTTAATTTGATTTTACAAATTGACTTTATCTTGAAGCGGAAAATATTAGGTCAAAAGAAGAAGTAAAAGGAAAAGAAAAAGGCTTATTTGGTTGCATGAGACTAAAATAAGGTCTGATAATGGCCAATCATAGGTCAAAAGGACTTTCCCTCCCGGCGAGTGAATATTCAATGAAAGGCCTACAGTTAATGGATGATTAGTAACATACTCGAACCTACTTATGACACGTTGGGTCTCTTCTGGCCCTCTGGTTAAGTGGTACCCCATTGAAATGAAATACTACTATTACTGTTACCAACTTCTGTAAGGTACATATATAATACTACCTATTTATATGTGAACATAATATATATATATATATATATATATATATTCACCTGAAAATTAATTAAGTTATCGTCGACTTCCATTAATACATCATTTATATTTATGAGCACACAAAAAAAAGGTGGTGGTACAATAATAATAAATTATTCCGCGAGAGTGGGGGAGAAGTGTGGTGTGATTATATATATAAACACCAATCACAATTGCAATTACAAAATACGATTATTAATATTAACAATTAAGTATAATTATGCGATTATAGTGCGATGGTGATGCGATTAACCACTTTCATATATATATATATATATATATATATATATATATATATATATACTACTAATTCAAATTATAAAAATTATTTTCATTTCAACACATAAAAAATTTATGTATAACACAAATGATAAAAAAAAAATTAACATGAATAAAGGAACTACTATTACATATGTTAAACTAAAAAAAATAAAGTTGCGGACTTAATTACATTAATTAAAAAAATTATAATAACTTGTAAGACCCCAACTTTTATAAATAAAGAAGAATTTTCTATAAATATCATTTTTGAATATTATGGCGTTAATTTGATATAATGTTATAGTTGTGGGTAATATTTATAAATTTTGCAAAGTACGCAAGTTGTTATATAATATTCGATTGGTCGGGGAATATTCGTTTTAACAGGGAATATTCGTACAACGACACAATCATTGGTGGACTCCACAACGGAATTATTGTCGGATTGAGAAAACGACAAAAATATTTTATAACGGCGGAAATTTTACCATTGTTACTGTTGAACTACTCGGTAGTAAAAGTACAGTAATACGTGTGGTTGCATAGTAGCACACAGTATTGATTATTAATGCTTATGTGAGAAGTCACTCAATTTGATTCAATTATTGTCAGTTAATAATATGAATTATTTAGCGATAATGACGTTTTGTTTTATTCGTATTATTAACGTAATAAAACAGAAACATCTTTTTATATAAAACAGAATACTTTATTAAAGTTATTCTATAAATAGAATATATTATATTTTATTTAAAAGATTTTTCTTTAAATATGGACCGTCAGATTAAAGTAATCAATCTGGACCGTTCATGGATTAGTTACTATGCATTCTATTTTTCTATAAATAGCAGCTCATTCCTTCATTATTTCTTACGAATTCACTGAACTCTAGAGAGAGAAACTATAGAGAGAAACTATAGAGAGAGAGAAGAAGAGTATTCTGCTACTTAACTACTTCCTTATTTCAGCTCGTCTTTAAAACGGTAAGGGGTGTTATTCTTTCTTATTCATGAAGAGAACTGTTGTTATTCCATTTCTTATTATTCTGTTGGAATAACCTGTATACGCGGTCTACCCTATACTTGGTGATATTCTTCTATTATTCTGTTGGAACATCCTGTCTGTGTGTTTTACACCGGACCTGGTTCCGTTTTTATTATTATTCTGTTGGAACATCCTGTCTGTGTGTTTTACACCGGACCTGGTTCCGTTTTTATTATTATTCTGTTGGAACATCCTGTCTGTGTGTTTACGCCGGATCTGGTTCCATTATTTATTATTCTGTCGGAATATCCTGTCTGTGCGTTTACGCTGGACCTGGTTCCATTATTTATTATTCTGTTGGAATAACCTGTCTGTGCGGTCTATCGCATGCATGGTGATTTCTTTTGTTATTCCATTCTTTATTGTACTCAGTTGGTTAAGTTTTGACTTCTATACTCCATGAAATTTGTGGAATATCCTTGATAATTGCGTTTCATCCAGTATCTATTCATGAAAATATTTTCCTGATCATTCTTGAATTTTACTCCACAAAGTAGTATCATGTTGACAATTTGGACGTTGTTAATTCTTGGATAAATTAATTCTTGAACTTGTTTTATTGAATTCTTATATCATTGTCATCATCCTCATGTTTATATTCTGTTGAAAGTCATCTGTGGCCTGTAGTGCATAGATGGACTTGGTATGATTATGATCAGGGATTATTCGGTGTAATCATGACCGTAATGTTACGAATGATGTGGTAAAAGTCCTCATTGGCCCGTAGTGCATTGATGGACAGTTGTTGGCATGATCATGACCATTAATGAATATACGAATATCCTTGGCCGTAGTGCAGGGGTGATTCGATGATGTGAATTATTTTATTAAGCTGAGTCTCAGCGATCACAGTGTTGGAAAATCTTTTAAATCATAAAAGATAGTAGAGTTTATTTTCTACTTGACTCTTTTAATGGATTGCTTGTTCCGCTGCAGTTAAACTTGATGTCTATTATATTTTATCAGTTTAACATTGTTGAAGGCTAATGATAATTTATTCTGCATTATATTAGTCATGATATTTCTTACTGGGCTAGTTGAGCTCACCCTTTCTTTCACTGTTCTCTTCAGGAAATGAGAACGTAGCTGGGGCAAGTCGGGGAACGGAGTGATGGTCCGAATGATAGTATTAGTTAGTAGTCCTCACTATTCTATGTAATGGTGTGTTAATAAATGTAATAAGGACTCCTTTTGAGTATGAATACTCTCTAGAAGATAATATTTGTATTCAAACTCACAGTTTATGTTTTGTCGTATTGTACACGACAGTTGTATTAGTAAGTTGTATTTGTATTTTGTACTATGTATCTGACGACCCAAGATGGGTGATGTATACCTAATTTTGGGGGCGTCACAGTTGGTATCAGAGCTTAGGGATATGATCTCTGGCTAAGATGTGAGAATAGAACTAGGAGGGGAGAGACGGGGAATTCCTTCGCTAGTATGACCTACCTAAGTTTATTTGCATGGTATTTAATTGGTCGGTCATAATATAAGGATAATATATGACATATCAATTAACTTTTATTTTGTGGCAGTATCTGAAAATGGCATCTGAGAATGTTGAGAATAGCAATGGAGCACAGACGATTATTGATTCACCACATATCAATAATCAGGATAATGTTCATCAGGAAGGTGACAATCCTCATGCAAACAACAACACTGACCAGATGATGAATGATGGAATGTTCAGAGGTTTTATGCAATTCATGCAACAACAGGTGAAAGCGGCTCCTGTCCACAACGTAGGTGGAAATACTTGAAACTCTCAGGCGGTCACCGCTAAACAGTTTAAGGAGCTGGGACCACCGGAGTTTAAGGGAGAACCAAAACCACTTGTAGCTGAAACATGGATAAAGCAGATCACCAAGATATTTGATGTCTTGGGTTGCTCCGAGGAGCAAAAGGTTCCCTTTGCCGCCTTTATGTTGCGAGGAGAGGCAGATTACTGGTGGGAATCGATAAAGCGTACTCAACCTGCCGCACTGAAGATGTTTTGGGAGAAGTTCCAAGAGCTATTTAACGACAAATACTTTCCCGAGAGTATTCGTCACATGAAGGAGGTGGAGTTCATTAAATTGGAGCAGAATAATATGACCGTGTCGCAGTACGAGGCAAAATTTGCGGAGTTATCCCGGTTTGCGTCCCACCTGGTGGATAATGAAGAAAGAATGACGTGGATGTTTTTAAGAGGTTTGAAGCCGGAGATACGTCAACATCTTGTTTCTTATAAATTGTGTTTGTATTCAGATGTTGTAAATAGGGCTCAGTTGGTGGAGCGCGATAACGAGACAACGCAACCAAAAGAGAGCAGCCGGCAAAATGATAATACTAGTGAAAGCAATCATCGAAGCGGTGACAACAAGCGTGGAGGGAATCAACAGGCCAGAAATGGTAACCACTTCGGTGGTAATCAGGGCCAATATAATAAGAATGGGCATTTCAAGAAGAGGAGATTCAACAATGATGGAAAGACGTCAGCACCAGCACCTGTCGTTAAGGAAGGAGAACGACCACCTATCATATGTTTCAAATGCGGAGGGGAGGGGCACATCAGTCCAAACTGCGCGATGCCGTCCAAAGCATGTTATAATTGTGGAAGAGAAGGTTATTTAGCCCGATTTTGTTGTTTACCGAAGACAAATTCAGCTAGGATGGAGGCACCAAAGGCCGTCCCAGAAAAATCAAAACCGATTGTGCAAGGGAGAGCGTTTGTTGTGAACTCCCAGAAAGCAAGGAACCCGAATGAGGTCATCACGGGTAAGCTTATCATAAACTCTAACGAAGTCTATACTTTATTTGATACCGGTTCTACCCATTCTTTTATTTCTCCTACTTGCGCTCATCGATTAAATTTGTTTCCGGAGAAATTAGACTTTGACTTAGCAGTTGAAACTCCATTGGGAGAAACCTTCATTACATCCACGGTTTATAAGTCTTGTTTGGTTCAAGTTGGTACCCACACATTACCTGTCGATCTTATTTCATTAAAAATACTTGCATTTGACGTGATTCTAGGGATTGATTGGTTAACTACTCATCATGCAAAAATTGATTGTTTTCGTAAGGTTGTTAGCTTTCATATTCCTAATCGACCTATTATACGAATTCAAGCAACCAAACCATTAAAATCAATCGCTGTTATCTCAAACCATAAAGCTATTCGTTTATTGAAAAACGGATGTCAAGCTTTCTTAGCTCGTGTCACAGATCTAAACAAAAATACGTCAGCTTTGAATGATATTTCTGTTGTTAATAAATTTCCTGACGTATTTCCCGAAGAACTTCCTGGCCTACCCCCAGAGCGTGAAATTAAATTTTGTATCGACCTTGAACCCGGTACAAAACCCATTTCCAAAACCCCATATCGAATGGCTCCTATTGAACTTCAGGAGTTAAAGACCCAACTGCAGGAATTGTTAGACATTGGTTTTATTCGTCCTAGTACTTCTCCTTGGGGTGCTCCTGTTCTGTTCGTGAAGAAGAAAGATGGGAGTATGCGACTTTGTATTGATTATCGGGAGTTGAATCATGTCACCATCAAAAATAGGTACCCATTGCCACGTATTGATGACCTATTTGACCAGTTGCAAGGAGCACAATTCTTTTCAAAGATCGATCTTCGTTCTGGATATCATCAGCTGAAGGTTAGAACTGAGGATATTCCAAAGACGGCTTTCAGAACTCGGGTATTTAAGGAATATTTGGATCACTTTGTGGTCGTCTTTATCGATGACATCATTGTTTATTCCAAAAGCCGTGAAGATCATGAGCAACACTTGAGGCTGGTACTCCAAAAGCTTCGTGAATACAAATTTTATGCCAAGTTGAAGAAATGCGAGTTCTGGCTGGAAGAGGTAGCATTCCTTGGGCACGTAGTATCAAGTCGTGGAATATCTGTTGACCCGGCAAAGATTGAAGCTATTCAAAGCTGGGAGCAACCTAAATCAGTAACCGAAGTACGTAGCTTTCTCGGTCTAGCTAGTTATTATCGGAGATTCGTGGAAGGATTTTCTCGAATCGCTACTCCATTAACTCAGCTGACTCGGAAAGATACAAAGTTCGGTTGGAGCGAAGAATGTGAGCAGAGTTTTCAAGAACTCAAGAGGAGACTCATTTCAGCACCTGTTCTAACAATACCATCTGGCTCGGAGGGATTTGTCATCTACAGTGATGCTTCGAGCAAAGGGTTTGGATGCGTTCTCATGCAACATGGAAAAGTCATAGCCTATGCATCAAGACAACTCAAGGAATATGAGAGGAATTATCCTACTCATGATCTAGAGTTGGCAGCTGTTGTCTTTGCACTTAAAATTTGGAGGCATTACTTGTATGGGGAGAAGGTGGAGATCTTTACGGATCATAAAAGCCTCAAATATTTCTTCACTCAAAAGGAACTCAACATGCGACAACGACGTTGGCTTGAACTGTTGAAAGATTATGATCATACCATTCAATATCATCCTGGAAAAGCGAACGTGGTAGCTGACGCATTGAGTAGAAGATCATATGCAAGTACGAGTGCGATATTGTCAACACAAAGACCCATTTTGTGTGATTTGCAAAGGATGGAGATAGAGTTAAAGACTCCAGGGACCCATGTGATGATGACGAATATACGAGTAGAACCGACTTTAATCGATAAAGTTAAAGCTGCTCAAGCTACAGACCTGGAGCTGATGCGTATGAGGAAGAAAGTGCAAGAAGGTGCTATGCCGGAAGCAAGAATCGATGAAGAAGGAATACTTCGAGTCAACTCCAGACTTTGTGTTCCTAACAACCCTGATTTAAAGTATGAAATCATGATGGAGGCGCACAACACACCGTTTGCAATCCATCCTGGAAGTACCAAAATGTATCATGATCTTCGTCATACATTTTGGTGGAGCAATATGAAGAGAGAGATAGCGTTGTTTATCTCAAGGTGTCTAACTTGTCAACGAGTCAAAGCGGAGCATCAAGTACCAAAAGGTCCATTGCAACCACTTAAAATTCCAGAATGGAAGTGGGAGCACATTACCATGGATTTCGTTACCGGTCTTCCTAGGGTTTCTCAAGGTATTGATGCGATTTGGGTCATTGTTGATAGATTGACCAAGTCTGCTCATTTCTTACCGATACGAGAAACTTATACACTTGAACGTCTTGCTCGTATGTACATAAACGAGATTGTAAGACTGCATGGTATGCCAGTATCCATAGTTTCTGACCGAGACCCAAGATTCACTTCACGATTTTGGGTTAGTTTACAAAAAGCTATGGGCACGGAGTTACGATTTAGTTCAGCATATCATCCTCAGACGGACGGACAATCAGAGAGGACTATTCAAACTCTTGAAGATCTATTAAGACTCTGTGTCTTTGACTTCAAGGGAAGTTGGGACAAGTTCTTACCATTGGTGGAGTTTTCCTACAACAACAATTATCAAGCAAGTATTGGCATGGCTCCATTCGAAGCATTGTATGGAAGAAAATGTCGTTCTCCAGTATGCTGGGATGAGGTGGGTGAAGCAACGTTGTTGGGACCGGAGTTGGTACGTATGACTACAGAAAAGATTCAAACGATCCGACAACGTATAAAAACCTCACAAGATCGACAAAAGAGTTATGCTGATCTTCATCGAAAGGACGTGGAATTTGATGTAGGAGATCATGTGTTCTTACGTGTTGCTCCATGGAAAGGAGTTACGAGATTTGGAAAGAGAGAAAAGCTCAATCCTCGATTCATCGGTCCATTTTTAATCCTCGATCGAGTAGGAACTGTGGCTTATAGACTCGCTTTACCGCCAAGTATGTCTCGTGTTCATAACGTTTTTCACATATCCATGTTACGCAAATATGTGGAAGACCCGAACCACATTATTGAGTTAGAACCGGACGAAATAGCGGAAGATTTGACGTATGAAGAAGTTCCTGTTCAAATCTTGGATAAGAAGGAACATATTCTACGCTCCAAGGTTATACCTCAAGTCAAAGTTTTGTGGAGAAACCACGATGTTGAGGAAATGACTTGGGAGTTAGAATCTGAAATGAAATCAAGGTATCCTTACCTCTTCGACATACCAGGTACGTACCCTAATTTCGAGGGCGAAATTTCATAAGAAGGGGAGGTTGTAAGACCCCAACTTTTATAAATAAAGATGAATTTTCTATAAATATCATTTTTGAATATTATGGAGTTAATTTGATATAATGTTATAGTTGTGGGTAATATTTATAAATTTTGCAAAGTACGCAAGTTGTTATATAATATTCGATTGGTCGGGGAATATTCGTTTTAACAGGGAATATTCGTACAACGACACAATCATTGGTGGACCCCACAACGGAATTATTGTCGGATTGAGAAAACGACAAAAATATTTTATAACGGCGGAAATTTTACCATTGTTACTGTTGAACTACTCGGTAGTAAAAGTACAGTAATACGTGTGGTTGCATAGTAGCACACAGTATTGATTATTAATGCTTATGTGAGAAGTCACTCAGTTTGATTCAATTATTGTCAGTTAATAATATGAATTATTTAGCGATAATGACGTTTTGTTTTATTCGTATTATTAACGTAATAAAACAGAAACATCTTTTTATATAAAACAGAATACTTTATTAAAGTTATTCTATAAATAGAATATATTATATTTTATTTAAAAGATTTTTCTTTAAATATGGACCGTCAGATTAAAGTAATCAATCTGGACCGTTCATGGATTAGTTACTATGCATTCTATTTTTCTATAAATAGCAGCTCATTCCTTCATTATTTCTTACGAATTCACTGAACTCTAGAGAGAGAAACTATAGAGAGAAACTATAGAGAGAGAGAAGAAGAGTATTCTGCTACTTAACTACTTCCTTATTTCAGCTCGTCTTTAAAACGGTAAGGGGTGTTATTCTTTCTTATTCATGAAGAGAACTGTTGTTATTCCATTTCTTATTATTCTGTTGGAATAACCTGTATACGCGGTCTACCCTATACTTGGTGATATTCTTCTATTATTCTGTTGGAACATCCTGTCTGTGTGTTTTACACCGGACCTGGTTCCGTTTTTATTATTATTCTGTTGGAACATCCTGTCTGTGTGTTTTACGCCGGACCTGGTTCCGTTTTTATTATTATTCTGTTGGAACATCCTGTCTGTGTGTTTACGCCGGACCTGGTTCCATTATTTATTATTCTGTCGGAATATCCTGTCTGTGCGTTTACGCCGGACCTGGTTCCATTATTTATTATTCTGTCGGAATATCCTGTCTGTGCGTTTACGCTGGACCTGGTTCCATTATTTATTATTCTGTTGGAATAACCTGTCTGTGCGGTCTATCGCATGCATGGTGATTTCTTTTGTTATTCCATTCTTTATTGTACTCAGTTGGTTAAGTTTTGACTTCTATACTCCATGAAATTTGTGGAATATCCTTGATAATTGCGTTTCATCCAGTATCTATTCATGAAAATATTCTCCTGATCATTCTTGAATTTTACTCCACAAAGTAGTATCATGTTGACAATTTGGACGTTGTTAATTCTTGGATAAATTAATTCTTGAACTTGTTTTATTGAATTCTTATATCATTGTCATCATCCTCATGTTTATATTCTGTTGAAAGTCATTTGTGGCCTGTAGTGCATAGATGGACTTGGTATGATTATGACCAGGGATTATTCGGTGTAATCATGACCGTAATGTTACAAATGATGTGGTAAAAGTCCTCATTGGCCCGTAGTGCATTGATGGACAGTTGTTGGCATGATCATGACCATTAATGAATATACGAATATCCTTGGCCGTAGTGCAGGGGTGATTCGATGATGTGAATTATTTTATTAAGCTGAGTCTCAGCGATCACAGTGTTGGAAAATCTTTTAAATCATAAAAGATAGTAGAGTTTATTTTCTACTTGACTCTTTTAATGGATTGCTTGTTCCGCTGCAGTTAAACTTGATGTCTATTATATTTTATCAGTTTAACATTGTTGAAGGCTAATGATAATTTATTCTGCATTATCGTAGTCATGATATTTCTTACTGGGCTAGTTGAGCTCACCCTTTCTTTCACTGTTCTCTTCAGGAAATGAGAACGTAGCTGGGGCAAGTCGGGGAACGGAGTGATGGTCCGAATGATAGTATTAGTTAGTAGTCCTCACTATTCTATGTAATGGTGTGTTAATAAATGTAATAAGGACTCCTTTTGAGTATGAATACTCTCTAGAAGATAATATTTGTATTCAAACTCACAGTTTATGTTTTGTCGTATTGTACACGACAGTTGTATTAGTAAGTTGTATTTGTATTTTGTACTATGTATCTGACGACCCAAGATGGGTGATGTATACCTAATTTTGGGGGCGTCACATAACTCATCACAAAAAACGTTCTAACAGTCATTTATACTTCTTGTACTAGTAGTCATTTATACACTAAATGTAATATTACACATACAAGTGACTAAAATTCATAAAAAATAAATTAAATTACATTATTTACTTTTAACTTTATTATATGCACTACAACTTATATTTAGTATATATAAAACATATATAGTTTATTATAAAGTGTGATCCAGTACGGTATGATTTTTAGTACAATTTTAATATATAATTTATTCGCAATCATAATGTGTTGTTAATAAAAAAATAAAAATTACACTCCATAACCCAGCGCAATTATTAATGCGATTTTTCGCTCACCCATACTAATCACAATCCTGCATTTTTAAAGCTCAGCATGCATTTGAGATAGTAGAAGGGTAAATGTTTTTTTAACACGCACGCAATTATTACACTAGACGAATATTTGGAGACTGGTGCCCAAATTGAATTATGCATGCATGCATGCATAGCGTCGCGCGGGCATGTGCATGCATGCAGGGGCGGCCCTACTTTGAAAGAGAACTTAGAGAGAGGTAATTAATTGGTACTACTACTAATTTGTTTTTTAATAGAGAATCTAATCTAAAGATTAAGTAAAGCTAATTAAGTTTTAGTTGATGTGAGTGCTCAATTATTTAATTGATTCTAAATTTTAATAATTGCCTACACAAACAAATTAAAGAGAAGCTGATTAGTATTTAATTAAACATTAATTAATTTATTAATTAATTAATTACGTATACACAACTAAATGCTCTAGCTGCACTATGCATATCACTACTTTCAATCACTTTTTTGAAATCCAGTTCGGATAGGCCAGAACTGAGAATCAATTTTATGTATGATCCGATTTGGTCAATTTGAACCAGTTTTGTCAAAATTCAAATTAAAATTGTTAATTACTGATCAAACCGGTAGTTCAAAAAATAAAATCGACAAAGTTGATCCGGTAAACCGATTTTATATTATTTTTTTGTAATATTAAAATTAATTATTTTTAATAATATTGTAACTCAACTTTAATCTTAAAATTTTGTTAATATTAAAATTATATATGTATGTATGTATGTATAACTTATTACCTTTAATCTTATTTTTTAATCCAATAGTTGCATGATCAGTTTTTGGGGTTGGCCGTTGGATGGAATAGTGGTGTGGAATCTTCTGGATGATCGATGCCACCAAAGAGTGAAGTAGTAAAGCATAAATGTGAATAATATTCATACCAAAAAGTCGTAATTAATTAATGAAGCCAAAAATGCAATACATATACGTACATATTCAAACACTCAACTTCAGTATTACTAGAAAAATAAATACTAATACGTGTGTAAGTATTAATTTTATGGTACGTACGTAGTGAAAATCAAACCAAATTAATGATGTCGGCGGGCGTGAATTCAAGCAGCTCGATCTTTTTGGGTTTCCAAATTAAATCGGGGGGACGTCCGGTGCCACTAACGACAGGTACGTCTGGTGCATGTTTTTTTTATTATAATTATGAAAAAAAAAATTTATAGAATAAATTTGAACAAAAAATTATAAAAAGAAGTATATTTTTTATTTAAAAAACATTGCAAATTGCAATCAATCTAATTCTTAGAAACTCCTTTAATTTTATATATGCAACTACTAAGTAGGAGTAGAATATTTTAGGAGTAATAATTTGGTTAGATGCATGCATGCATCTTGAGGATATATGCTAGTAGTCTAGTACTCCCTCTGTTCTTTAATATAAATCGTTTTAGAGAAATATTTTTATTCTTAAATATAAGTTTTTTGAGAATTTCAAGTAAGCATTAATTGCTTAGTTTCCAATATTACCCCAAAGTAATAAATATAACTTTGGTTCTCTCATTATTTTTTAGCCAATAAATAACAATCTCTTTTTCCAATACAATGACAATATAGACAATTGATAGTATATTTAATGTTTTACAATCATTTATTTAATACTTATACATAACTCTAAAATGACCTATATTAAAGAACGAAAGGAGTAATAATTAAGGTTGTCCATTACTAATTAATTTCCCATACGTACAATTATATAGTAGTAGGACAAAACGTACTGCTACCCAAAAAGCTAGGATACTACTAATGTTTCAACATCATTAATTGTTAAATGTTTCTCTAGCAAATCATTCACTCTCCACTTATCAAATCATTCATTCTCTACCGTAACATTTTAATTTGTGTATGCCAAAGTCAATAACTTGTTTCTCCATCACTAACATTCTCTCTCTCTCTCTCTCTCTCTATATATATGTATATAGCTTAATTAATTAATTAGCAAATGACTCGTGTTAGAGGATTCATTCCTATTTTCATGAGTCTAATCTAACTGCTGTTTTTGTAAAATATTTCTTATATAATATAATTGCTGGACGTTTTATATAAAATAAATAACAATTCTTTTATTTTACACGTAGCACGATTCTTTTATCATGGTTATTAACAAACTTAAATTAGACTAATGGATATATATTGTCTATTTTAATTTGAAAAATAATATAAGTGTCTGAGCAAGTTGGATTGCGATTAACATGTTAAGATAAAATAAATTAAGGTGAGACTCTTCTTAATTATAATTCGATTAAAAAAATTCACAATTTATAACAAGAGTCGATAATTAATTATGAGGACAAAATAATTTCATAATAAATTCTGATTAATATAAAATCTTAAATGATAAACTAGAATGATAATGTAGTACGTAGTCTAGAACTAGAATGTTTCTCTTTTTATCATGATACCGGTCGGTCTGATTTCTATTTTCAGGGGTTGTTTGGAGTATTTGACAGAAGACACTAAAGTATCGCCACGTTTATGTGTTGCAGGAGACCTTGAGTTGAGGGGGTAGGCATGCACAGGATCTGAATCAAGAGAAGAGAAGAGAGAAATTCCACTGCATTGCAAAGAACGGGGGAAACTTTTCCGTGAATTATGGATCTTGGTAGGCATTTCATTTTTAAAGGTTTTATGAGCAATTGGCAATTGCAATTGCGTGGTGAAAAACATGACCGCGTGGACCTTCAAGTATTAGTGTATTACTACTCCCTCTCCTTTATTTTTAAAATACATACATACATACATACATACATACATATTAAAAAAATAATTAATATTATATTTATTAATTACAAATTATTTTAATATTAATATTGTCATAAAAAAAGTGTTACTTAATGAATAGAAAGTATAATTTTGATCTATTAGAAGGTGAACGATAAAGAGCAGTCGCACTATTTAGAAGAAGAAAAAAAGAAAGAAAGAAAGAAAGAGGAGGTAAGCTTAGATTCTAAGGAATTTTTTATAAGAAATTAATTATTGTTAGAAAAGTTTCCTCGAAAACTTAATTAATCTAAGAGTTTATTATATATAGAGTGTTTAAAAGAAATCTTATTATTCAAAGTTAAATTCAACAAATGTTTAAAAACTATCACTCCATTTCAAAAAAGATATACTATCGACCATATAGATGTAAAAAACAAGAAGCTTATTTCAAGTTACTTTCTCAGTCTTCAAAAGATGACTAAATATTAATTTTTTTTTTTTTATGATTGGCCCCTGAAAGAATGATTAAAAATATAAAAAAAATTTGTTCCCAAAAAGATAAAATAAAATATATGAAATGGAAGGTAAATATGTGATTTATTGCGGTCCATTATTACAAAAAAATAAAAATATTCATTATTTTATATAATAAATTATTATCTTTTTCTTTTATACGTAGATAAATTGTGCTCGACTCTTGGAAAGGAAACATTAGAGAATAAAAACTTAAAATCTTGATTAAATTATTATATGTAGAAATAAATACCGTCCGTCCGTTGGTCCAACCGTAGACCACATTGAATTACTAATTACTCCACAAAATATGTACAAACAATTACAAATATGAAAGTCAATAGAGTGGACATTACATGACTTTTCATTGTTTACCGACAAACGTGGAGGTCGGCAACTGTCGGCCGATTCAAAGGGGAGACCATGACGCCGTAATATTTCCATTAAATCTCCAACCGAATTAACAACAAGTTTGATTAAATAAACTCCCTCCTTTTTTTTATATTTATTATGGACGTCTCATTTAAATATTATTTTTAGGCCTTCTACTTCTCTCCCTCACCTCTCCAGGCCCCCCTGTCTCACCGAATCAGCAGATCCAAACACAGAACCCCCGAGTCTAATGATATGGAAGATAGATCAATACAAGCTAAATTAAGTCCACGAATTTAATAACTCCTCTCCATCTGTTTCTTTCATGAAGCCTCCTTGGATTATGTAGTTAATTCCTGGTATGTTTTCATTACAAACCCTAGATTTTCTTTTCTTTTCTTTTATAACCACTGAATGGTTTTGTTTCTGGAAAATGTTTTTCGTTTTTTGCTTTGTTATTCCCAAGTATAAATTATATATTGCTGACAATTCTTAATTGCTGAGAGATTGTTTTGCCTGTTTCCATAATTTTTTTTTTATTTTCTCATTGGCATTTCAAAGTTCGCTTTTTGTTTTCAATTTCTTAGCCATATTTGAGAGGATTTTTTTAATTTTATTTTTATGTTCTCTGTTTTTTTGTTGGAGTTGGTGTTTGGGATGTTTACAGCAATCTGTGTGTTGGTTTTGGCTTTCATTTTCACCATCCTTTCAAAATTATGTTGTTTAAAAATTATTTAAGCTTCATTTGATTTGAATGATGTAATTAACTAATAATTGAACTCTAGTTTATTTGTAATGCATTGTTATTATATGCGGGACTGCGGGTTTCATTGATTGAATATAAGCGGTTAAAGTTTATGTTTACAGTTGCTTGATTAATTTCCGTAGTCTATGATGGCTATTACTATGATCTCATCCTTATTTTAGAATTACTATGCGTCTGTTTTGTTGTGTTTAAATTCTTTTATGAAGTACGCATATTATGATTGAAGTCTTTATTAGCTTTAAATCTCACTAAGTTAATATGACAAGTTACATTGTTATCTGCTGCTATCAAGACTACTAATCCCATAAATTATCCATCTTTTTCGAAATGGAACTTCTGCTCGTAATAATATTTTCAAAAACCTATGGTTAATTACAGAACGTTCTCACAAGGTTTATGTGAATCATGGATGCTGCTGAGGTCGAAGAACATTTATACTCAATTGGGGAACCAAAGGTATATATAAATATAGAATATACCTTTTTCTTTTCTTTTACCCCTTCTTATCATGGGCATCGTACCTTCAGCGAGTTTGAGCTTATTCCTTCCGTGTTATTGTTAAAATTTATGACATGTAACTTAAACCAGGCATTTGCTTTATGTTTAATTTTACATTTCAAAGTTGAGATTGACTGTAATTTTGGTCTGTTGATAGCTAGTTTTTAGAAACAATTTTTTTGCCGCTCCAAACGTGTCATTTTCGGTTTTAATTTTTCTGTTCATATTCTTTCTTTGTTTGCCAGTTTCCACCGTTCTGGGTAGTTTCTACTAATTTGGTTGAATGATTAACATGATATTGCTATTGCAGTTACATGGAGGGATGTGCAAGATTCTCTCTACTATTTATTGCAAAGTGTTGGGCATTTTTCCTGACTTGGAAGCAGCTAGGCCTAGGAGCACATCAGGTATTCAGGCTCTATGTTCTTTGCACATTGCACTCGAGAAGACCAAGAACATTCTTCAACATTGTTCAGAATGTAGTAAACTGTACTTGGTAAGATTTTTTCTTGTTATACACTTAATGTCGATACAAATGTTCTTATGCAGAAATTATGATCCGCAGTGTTGGGATTACACATTGAGGGTCTTTAGTTGATATTCCTATTCTCCCAGCTGAGGAGTTCATTTTCTGGAGTTTGTTGGGTAGGGAAGAATATGTGTTGAACTCGGGCTTACCATAGTATGTATTAACGCGCAAGACATGTATACACGTATAAGTCTAACTAATAAAACATAATTGCTTTGTATGTGGGTTTGAATGGGTGGATGAGGTCCAACTCCAGAAGTTTTTAAAGCTTATTCATCCTATGTTAATACAAACCTTGATTTGTAAAATAATTGTTTTTGAATTGGTGTTCCTATATATGTATATATATCCGATATATTACGTCAGAGGGATGTTTTACAAATGAAACCATTCTGATCATGCAGGCTATCACTGGGGATTCTGTTGTTCTAAAATTTGAGAAGGCTAGATGTGCTCTTGAAGATAGTCTTAGGCGGGTAGAAGATATTGTTCCACAAGCTATTGGTTGTCAGGTAATATTGATTCGTTATCTTCTAGGTATCTCTTTCTGTGTCCATATTAAATGTGAATGTAGTATTAAAAGTTATTCTCAAAGGATTTTGCAAGATTTGTGACCATCTGGAAACAATTTTGACTCCAATTTATTAAAGCAGTGGTTCGAGGATTTTCATATAGTTTTACATATTTCAGATTTCAGAAATTTTAAGTGAAATTGAGGGGATTGAATTCTCACTTGCTCCATTGGAGAAGCAAGTGGGTGACGATATAATTGCTTTGCTCCAACAAGGGAGAAAATTCAACAGCAACTGTGGTGACACTAATGAGCTTGAATCATTTCACCAAGCAGCTTCCAGGCTTTGTATTACCTCTTCGAGAGCGGCTCTTAGAGAGAGAAGGGCTCTGAAGAAGCTCATAGAAAGAGCTAGGGCTGAGGAAGACAAGCGGAAGGAGTCCATTGTGGCATATCTCTTACATCTCATGAGAAAATACTCTAAACTATTTAGGAGTGATGTCTCGGATGATAATGATTCACAGGGTTCGACACCTTGTTCCCCCACTGTTCAGGGGTCGTTTGAGGGATGCGGTGGGCCTGAGGGCAATGGGCAAGCCTTTGAGCGGCAACTGTCAAAACTCAGTTCGTTCAATTTCAAACCAAACTTCAGGAGGTCAGGGCAAATGGCTGTCCCTCCTGAAGAGTTAAGGTGTCCAATATCATTGCAGCTCATGTATGACCCAGTCATCATTGCTTCAGGGCAAACATATGAAAGGATTTGCATTGAGAAATGGTTCAGTGATGGACACAATACCTGCCCAAAAACTCAGCAACAGCTCTCTCATCTTTGTTTGACTCCTAATTACTGTGTTAAGGGTCTGGTTACTAGTTGGTGTGAACAGAATGGAGTTGTTGTTCCAGATGGTCCCCCAGAGTCCCTTGATCTCAATTACTGGAGGCTGGCTTTGTCAGAGATTGAATCTGCAGACTCAAAATTAATGGACAGTATTGGCTCCTGCAAATTCAAGGGCATGAAGGTGGTTCCTTTAGAGGAGAGTGTTATTATTGAAGAGACCGAAGGAAATGAACAGGAGGATGGGTCTGCACCCGAGGATGAGCCTGAGAGTGAGGCTAATGTATTTGGAAGGTATGAGGAATTTTTGACCATCCTGGACAAAGAGGAGAACTTGAGGAAAAAGTGCAGAGTTGTAGAACAGGTAAGGCACTTGCTGAGGGATGATGAGGAAGCTAGGATTTACATGGGGGCAAATGGTTTTGTTGAAGCTTTGATGCGGTTCCTAGAATCTGCTGTACATAAAGAGAATGAGATGGCTCAGGAGATTGGAATTATGGCTCTCTTCAACCTAGCTGTTAACAATAACAGGTATATACTTGTGTCAGTTATTTTTTATGTTGAACTTGATGGCTATTCTCACAGACCAAATGTAACAATAGCAGTTTATTTATTTATAGGGTTCCGAACATAAAATATGGCTCTCAGCATAATAAATATTAGCCTGCATATCTGCACCCGCACATGGGCAGTTATGGTGGGCCGTTCTGCATTTTTACCTCTCTTCCACTCCCTCTTTGGCAGTAGTTTCCATATGTCCAATTTGTGGATAGATTGAAGCAACAAATGCAACCTGTTGCATAGTTTTCTGCTGGTGACTTGTCAATCTTTGGTCTGTTACCCTACACAAATAGCTTCCCTCATGGGATTCTGAAGTAGAATCGATACAAGGGGAAATTAATAGATCTTACTTCTTTTGATGCTTAAATTTGACTCTCTGCTTTTACTACCCTGAACAACTGTTCCATCCTCCCTCAAATAGAAAAAAGTAAATAACAATGAAAAATGGTCTTATGGAATTATAGGATTAAGAGGTCCAAAGTCCAGGGTTGTAATTACTTGGATGTATTGAGAGGTGGACTCGTTCCTCCTTTCTGCTCTTATATAATTCATGTTTTAAGTCGATCATTTGGCTGAATTTGTTCCTCTTTTAGCCATGAAGGCTTATAGTAATATATCCATGAACTTTTATTTATTTATTTTGCCTTTCAGAAACAAGGAAATGATGTTGGCAGCAGGAGTACTTCCATTGCTTGAGAAAATGGTTGCCAATTCCAATTCTCTTTCATCAGCGACAGCCCTTTACCTGAACCTTTCGTGCCTTGAAGAAGCAAAGCCCATTATTGGCTCGAGTGAGGCCGTCGCTTTCTTAGTTGAAGTTCTTCAGGGAGAAACTGATCCCCAGTGTAAGATGGATGCACTACATGGTCTTTATAATCTCTCCAGCCTGCCCTCCAATATTCCTCGACTTTTATCAGCTGGCATCATCAATGGTCTTCAGCAAGCTCTGATCAAGGATTCTGGTGACCGTATGTGGACAGAAAAATCCATAGCAGTCTTGATCAACTTGGCTTTGAGTAAATCAGCAAGAGATGATATCATAATAGCCCCAGGCCTTATTAGTGGGCTTTCGACTATATTGGACATTGGTGAGCCTATTGAGCAGGAGCAAGCTGCAGCTTGTCTTCTAATTTTATGTAATGGAAATGACAAGTGCATTCAAATGGTTCTTCAGGAAGGGGTGATACCTTCACTGGTGTCTATTTCAGTGAATGGAACTATGAGAGGAAAACAGAAGTCTCAGAAACTTTTGATGTTGTTTAGGGAGCAGCGGCAACGGGAACCACCAGCAGTTCAAATCCGTGAGCTCCCTGAAAGCAGTGAGATGACCGTGCCTCCTGAAGAATCAAAACCACTATTCAAGTCGATCTCAACGAGAAAATTTGGGAAGAATTTGAGTTATTGGTGGAAGAACAAGAGCTTTACCGTGTACCAATGTTGAGTTGAGCCTCCCATCCTGTTATATTGGCAGTTTGTAAATTACCGATGCCTCACCCTTTGTGTTATGTGTTGTGTCCAGCTCTCCATGGGCATCACCTTTTGTTTACCACTGAGGAGATGTATAGGCCATGTATGTAATCATCTATGGGATTTTGGTCAGCCTTGTGTTCTCTAGTCTAGGTTTACATGTATTTTGAACCAATAGTTCAATCAAACCTTAGATAAGATTTCTAGTTGCACGTGGACTTGCATGTTGCTGTAAATGTTGGTGATCAAGTAATGCAGCTGAATCTTCTACAGACTACACCCTCTTTTATCTTTTTTTGTTGCTCAATTTTATATCCGATGGTTCCTCTCTCTCTCTCTCTCTCTTGTCAATTCTTGTTCATCCAAGGTAAGGCGTGGAGCAAATATTGTTTATTTTTTTTTTTTAAAAAAATCATCTTCTGAAAGTTACTTTTCATATGATAGACCATTATGAAAGCTCCAATATTATTTTTATTTTTTAAAAAAATATTTTATTGCACACTGACTCGTTGTTTTCTGAAAATTTGTTTCTTGTTTTCAAATTGATTCCGTTATAATAAGTTAAGAACATGTAAAATTAAAACATGAGTGACATAAATAGTTAAACCGTTATCGCATGGTCGTGGGCTCGAGCCCCACGGTGGGCGTTTTTTTTTAAACATCTATCATTCATCCATGAGCCCCACTATTTATTTATTTTTCTTCAATATTTCCTCAAAGACGATCGGTCAGTTAGATGATATGGTGCCAACCGTAGGGAGAAATCAATGAGCAATTACAAGCCACAACGTCATTTCACAAATATGTCACAACACATGAGGCTTTTGATCCGCGTTGTTGAGTTTTGTTTTTACTTCGACTTTAAAAAACTCGTGTCAATGCAAAAAATTACCATGGTTAGTTTTAAGAATTTAGGATGTCATTTTGGGGGAATCATTCCGGCCAAACATAAATTTTATGTCTAAAATAAAATATTAAATTTGAAAGACAAATCTTTATAAATTAGACCTAACAAACGGGTCGGGCCAAAACGGCCCGAGTTTTGGCGGGCTGAAAAATGAAAGTTTAAAACTCGTTTTTTTACGGGCGGGCCGAGATTATTTTATGCCTAATTTTTGACATTTTTTTGACTTTAGCCCAAACGGGCCGGGCCAAAACGGCCCCAATTTTTGTGGGCTAAAAAAATACAGCCCAAAACTCGCTTTTTGACGGACGGGCCGGCCCGACCCGCGGGCTTGGACCAATTTTGCTAGGTCTAATATAAATATATAATAATACAAAATTTAGTTTTTTTGGTTTATGAGTCTAAAATTTGACTTAAAAATCATATTTATGACTTTAGTTTAAGTTTCTACTCAAATTTAATCTCTAAATAACTAAATATTAAAATATTATGAGTACCTAATAATTAATATTAAAAAACATATTACATATATATATATATATATATATATATATATATATATATATTAGAAATATATTAAAGATTACTTTAGTTACCAACTCTATTACATATATAAATACAAAAGCTTGAATATAAAAACTAAATATTAAATTTAAAAACTATATAAAAACTTAAAATTAAATTAAAATAACAAAAAGATCACATTAATAACACTCAATTGTGATTATACGACAATTATATGTAATATATAGTCATTCATTTTAAAGTAAAAGTTGTAGTCGTTCTAATAATAATAGTAAGTTAATTTAAAATTCAAAAAATATATTTATAATTATTATATATAAAATAAATTAAGTAATTAAAAAAGAAACTTTTATTTAAAAAAACTAACCGGTGCTTCGCAATCAATCTCAATCGTTTGGATTTTATTCCAGAATACTCCCTCCGTTCCTTAATATAGGTCGTTTTAGAAAAATGTTTTTGTTCCTAAATATAAGTCGTTTTAGAATTTCAAGTAAGTATTAATTGCTTAGTTTTCAATATTACCCCAAGTAATAAATATAACTTTGGTTCTCTCACTATTTTTTGTCCAATAAATAACACTCTCTTTTTCTAATACAAGGGCAATATAGACAATTGATAGTATATTTAATGTTTTACAATCATTTCTTTAATACCTGTGCACAACTCTAAAACGACCTATATTAAGGAACGGAGGGAGTATATGTTATTGAATCTCAATTGCTTGTTTTGACTACATCCCGTTGAGACCATATCAAATGAATACATTTGGGAATGTGCAATTGTGATGCCCCCAAAACAGGTATACAACACCTATTCTGAGTCGCCAAATACATGGTACAGAAAATAACTATAACTTTATTATTACAATTGTCGTGCAAAATACGACAACACATATACTGTGAGTTTAAATACAAATATTGTCATCTAGACAGTATTCATACTCAACTAAGAACTCATTATACTTATTGATACACTATTTTACAAAATAGTGAGGACTACTAAAACGACTGTCTTGAACCATCATTCCACACCCCGACTAGTACTCGCTACATTCTCGCCTCCTGAGAAGAAAATTGGAACAACAAGGAAAAGGGTGAGCTCAACTAGCCCAGTAAAGAATATTATGACTAAGATAATATACAACAAATTATCGTTAGTCTTCAACAGGGAAAAATTTAATAGAATACAATAGACAACAATTTTTAAATCAATATTCGCAGCGGAAAATAATAATTCATAGAAGAGTTACGTAGAGAATGAAATCTACGATTATCTATGAATTTAAAAGTCCATCATCAATATTTTATCCCTGTAACATCAATCAATATATATCTGGAATCAAATATTCATCTTTGCACTACAGGCCAAAGATATTCATCAGTTGGTCATGTTCACCTCAACACCTGTTCATCTTTGCACTACGGGCCAAAGATATTCATCATAAAATCATCAATCTTTGCACTACAGGCCAAAGATATTCAGTAACATCATCATTTAGGACTGAGGATGATGAAAAATATGTTAGAGAAAATGAATCCAGTGAAACAAAAGAGTAAATATTAAGGATTCGTATTTCAGCTATTCCATGTCCAAAAATACCTCATAAACAATCATAGTGAAGTAAAATTCAAGAATGATCAAAACATGGATACAATCAAAGATAGTAACCATAATAGATATTTTGGATGAAAAGAAGAAATTTTTATTTTTCGGTGAATAGTAACTCGTGAATAGTAACTCATGAATAGTAACCCCGACATGAAAAGTTCCAAATTTGATAAAAATTCAGATCAATACTTCGGCATAATGATATTGAAGAAAATAATATCATTTAAGAAGAAATAACATCCCTTACCTCAGCAAAAACAATACTTTTAGTTGAAACACCGGATATAGGCTATGACTTGAACTTGCACCGTAGAGCAATACTCAAAGTATTAGAATACTCACAAGAATACGCTCACTAATATAGAGAGAGAAATAGAGAGAAACTTGTGTTTCTGGTGTGATTTTCAATTCTAACCTAAGCACCCTATTTATAAGAAAATGCTTAGAACACCAAAGCAGAAAATTAAATATAATAATATTATATTTACAAAATTGTCAATCCCATCTAAGAAATCTGATTTCAGATCATGTATAACACATGTGAGCCACTCAATTGCAACAAAAAACGTTTTTCTTAAAAAAAACATTTTAAACTCCAAAAATCAATTATTTCGGAACTTCAGAACTTCAATAATTCATAATAAATAGCCCTTTTATCAGAAAATTCGAATCTCGCGAATTTTTATAGGAAATTCAATTCTCTACAACTTTGCAGAAGAAAGTTTTTCTAAATTCCAAACAGAAATTGATCAAAATCCACAAACGGACGATTTTACAGTCAATAATAAATTTTCGGTCAAGAATTGTGTCCACCAACACACAAAACATGTGTTAATCATTTAATGCCACAAAAATACTCTTCTTCCTCATATACTCATATATCCCACATTTATTATAAAAATATCACAATCAATATATTATTAAAATAATATATTTAAATGAATTATTTTATCAGAAAAAGACAAAATATTAATTTTCAACAATTGTCACATTAAAAATTTTCTCCATCTATATCCACATAAAATTAATATTTTCCTCATCATATAAATCAATAATTAATTATACACAAATAATATTACAGAATCACAGTACTGGCAACCAGGTCGTTCCCAGGAAAGAGGGGGCTTTCCAATAAGGATCTCTCCTTACTGGCGCGCAATTAGATGACCAAACCTCTCCTTAGACAGAACTTTCTAGACATTGCCAATAATGTTATCTAATAATATTATTCAGATAATATGAATTATTGTTCCGATAATAGAAAATACTGTGTAGTGACAATTATTAAAACAACAGTAATATAAAATATCAACGCAGCAATTATTGAATCAATAAAATACAATATTAAACAGTAATTACTGTAACAATTATTGAGTAGTGCCTTCTTACGTAAGAATCAATAATTGGTGCAATACCGTGTGCTACTATGCAACAACGCGTATTACCGTGTTTTAACCACCGGGTATTCCAACAGTATTAACGGTAACAACTACGCCGTTATTTATAAACAACTTATTTTTGTCGTTTTCTTCATCCAATCGCTTTCTGTTATGGGGCCCACACAAGGCTGCGCCGTCGTACGAATATTCCCCGACAACAAGAATATTCCACGACCAAACAAATATTTTCCGACAACAATGAATATTTTATAACCACTTGCTTATTTAAAATATTTGCGCATTTTACCCATAACTAACCACATTAATCAAATCAACTCTTACTATTTCAGAATAATAAATAGAGGAAATTAAATTTCATTTATTAATAATTTGTGGTCTTACAACCTCCCCTCCTTATGAAATTTCGTCCTCGAAATTGATATACGTACTTGGTGTTTCGAAAAGATGAGGATACCTCGCTTTCATTTCCGTTTCCAACTCCCAGGTCATTTCCTCAATAGCATGGTTTCTCCACAAAACTTTAACTTGTGGTATAACCTCGTGCGTAGGACATGCTCCTTCTTATCCATGATCTTGACAGGTATCTCCTCGTACGTTAAGTCTTCGGCTATCTCGTCCGGTTCTAACTCAATAACGTGGTTCGGGTCTTTCACATATTTACGAAGCACAGATATATGAAAAATATTATGAACACGAGACATACTTGGAGGTAACGCAAATCTATAGGCCACATTTCCTACTCGGTCAAGAATCTAAAATGGACCAATAAATCGTGGATTGAGTTTTCCTCTCTTCTCAAATCTTGTAACTCCTTTCCATGGAGCTACACGTAATAATACATGATCCCCAATGTCAAATTTCACGTCCTTTCAATGAAGATCCGCATAACTCTTTTGTCGATCCTGTGCCGTTTGTATACGTTGTCGAATCGTTTGGATCTTCTCTGTAGTCATTCGTACCAACTCTGGTCCGAACAATGTTGCTTCACCCACCTCGTCCCAGCATACTGGAGAACGACATTTTCTTCCATACAACGCCTCGAATGGAGCCACACCTATACTTGCCTGATAACTGTTATTGTAGGAGAATTTCACTAATGGTAGGTACTTATCCCAACTTCCTTTAAAATATAGGACACAAAATCTTAATAGATCTTCAAGGGTTTGAATAGTCCTCTCTGATTGTCCGTCCGTTTGAGGATGGTAAGCTGAACTAAATCGTAAATCCGTGCCTATAGCTTTTTGCAAGCTAACCCAAAATCTTGAAGTGAATCTTGGGTCACGATCTGAAACTATGGATACTGGCATGCCATGCAACCTCACAATCTCATTCACGTACATACTAGCAAGACGTTCAAGGGAATAAGTCTCACGTATCGGCAAGAAATGAGCGGACTTGGTTAATCTATCAACAATAACCCAAATCGCATCTATGCCTTGAGAAACCTTGGGAAGACCCGTAACAAAATCCATAGTAATGTGTTCCCACTTCCATTTCGGAATCTCAAGTGGTTGCAAAGGACCCTTTGGTACTTGATGCTCCGCCTTTACACGTTGACAAGTTAAACATCTCGAGATAAACTCCGCGATCTCTCTTTTCATATTGCTCTACCAAAATGTATGTCGAAGATCGTGATACATTTTGGTACTCCCAGGATGGATTGCAAACGGTGTGTTGTGTGCCTCCATCATTATTCTATGCTTCAAGTCAAAATCGTTAGGAACACAAAGTCTGGAGTTGACTCGAAGTATTCCTTCTTCATCGATTCTTGCTTCTGGAATAGCACATTCTTGCATTTTCTTCTTCATACGCATCAGCTCCATGTCCGTAGCTTGAGCAACTTTAACTTTATCGATTAAAGTCGGTTCTATGCGTATACTTGACATCATTACACTCGTTCTTGCATATGATCTTCTACTCAATGCGTCAGCTACCACGTTTGCTTTTCTAGGATGGTATTGGATGGTATGATAGAAATCTTTCAACAGCTCGAGCCAACATCGGTGTCGCATGTTGAGTTCTTAGAAGCTCTTCTCGCATTCCTCGGTCCATTCGAAGTTTGTATCTTTTCAAGTCAGCTGAGTTAACGGAGTAGCGATTCGAGAAATCCTTCCACGAATCTCCGATAGTAACCAGCTAAGCCTAGAAAGCTACGTATTTCGATTACTGACTTAGGTTTGCTCTCAACTGTGACTCATATCCCAATCTTGGATAGCACGTCACAATGACACCTATCAGTTTACTACCGCACGAATATGGCGTCCCCTACAGAGAGTTTAGATTCGGTGCATTCCACAAAGGAAGTCACCAGATAGAGGCTCGGTTATCAACTTCTATAGCTGGGTTTTTAACTCCTGAAGTTCAATAGGAGCTATTCGATATGAGATTTTAGAAATGGGTTTTGTACCGGGTTCAAAGTCGATACAAAATTCAATATCACGCTCTGGGAGTAAGCCAAGAAATTCTTCAGGAAATACGTCAAAAATTTTACTAACAATATAAATATCATTCAAATCTGACGTATTTTTGTTCAAGTCCATAACATAGCTAAGAAAGCTTGACATCCGTTTTTCAATAAACGAATGACTTTACGGCTTGATATGAAAGAGTTTGACTTCAATGGTTTGGTTGCTTGAATTTGAATAACAGGTTGCTTAGGAATATGAAAACTAACAACCTTACGAAAGCAATCAATTTTAGCATGATGAGTAGTTAACCAATCAATTCCTAAAATCACATCAAAAGCAAGTATCTTTAAAGAGATAAGATCAACAGGTAATGTGATGATGCTAACTTGGATCAAACAAGATTTATAAACAATGGATGTGATGAAAGTTTCCCCTAACGGAGTTTCAACAGATAAGTCAAAGTCTAATTTCTCCAGAGTCAAGTTTAAACGTTGAGCACAAGCAGGAGAAATAAATGAATGGGTAGAACCGGTATTTAATAAGGTATAGACTTCGCAAAAATTTATAATTAACTAACCCGTGCTAACTTCGTTCAGGTTCCTCGTATTCTGACCAGTCACGAAAAACGCTCTTCCAGGAACCGTTGACTTTGACTTTTCTGGGACAACTTTTTGAGTCACCACCCCCGTTGGACTTGGTTTCGCTACAGTACAATCTCGAGCGATATGTCCTTCCTTTCCACAGTTATAACATATAATCGGTGGTCGTTCTCCTCCCTTGGAACCAGTTGCTGCTGGTGCTGACGTCTTTGTATTGTCATTGTTGAATCTCCTCTTTTTAAAATCTCCTCCCGACTCGCTTCTTCTATTCTCATGGCCACGATTACCACCAGAGTGGTTGCCGCTCTTGTCCGTATTCTTCTTTCTCTGTTGGTTATCATTGTTCTGATGACTGCTGTCACCGGTATGATCCTGGTTGTGGTCCCTCGATTGACCGTACTCGTTATCTCGCTCTAATAATTGATCCCTGTTGACAACATCTGAATAGAGAGAAAATTTATGAGAAATGAGATATTGACGTATGCCGGGTTTCAAACCTCTCAGAAACATCCGCGTCATACGTTCCTCATTCTCCACCAAATGAGGTGCAAACCTGGACAACTCTGTAAACTTCGCCTCATACTGGGACACCGTCATGTTATTCTGCTCCAGTCTAATAAACTCTACCTCCTTCATATGACGAATACTTTCAGGAAAGTACTTGTCATTGAATAGTTTCTGAAATGTCTCCCAAAACATGCTGAGTGCGGCTGGATGGGTACGCTTCACAGATTCCCACCAGTAGTCTGCCTCGCCACGGAACATAAAGGTGGCGAATGGAACCTTATGTTCCTCCGTGCATCCCAAGACATCGAATATCTTGGTAATTTGCTTGACCCACGTCTCCGCCTTAATCGGATCCGGCTTTCTCTTAAATTCGGGTGGTCCCAACTCTTTGAACTGCTTGGCTGTGACAAGCCACGCATTGCTATCATTTTCACCCGTATTTTGTACACGAGTCTCCCTCGTCTGGTTTTGCATGAACTGAAAAAAACTCCTAAACATCTCATCGTTCATCGTCTGCTCAGTGGTGTTGTTCACAGGAGGAACATTGCCAGCCTGTTGCACGTTCTCCTCGTTGGTGAGTATAGGCATCTCCACCGTCTCATTTACTCCACTGTTAACATTCTCAGTCGATATTCTCAAATACTGACATAAACAAGGGTTAATTTAACAAATTAACAAATCACATAATATCCCTATATTATGACCGACCAACAAATAAGTTTAGGTAGGACACACTAGCGAAGGATTTACTCGTCTCTCCCCTCCTAGTTCTATTCCCCGATCTCCGCCAGAGATCATATCCCTAAGCTCTGATACCAACTGTGACGCCCCCAAAACAGGTATACAACACCTATTCTGAGTCGCCAAATACATGGTACAGAAAATAACTACAACTTTATTATTACAATTGTCGTGCAAAATACGACAACACATATACTGTGAGTTTAAATACAAATATTGTCATCTAGACAGTATTCATACTCAACTAAGAACTCATTATACTTATTGATACACTATTTTACAAAATAGTGAGGACTACTAAAACAACTGTCTTGAACCATCATTCCACACCCCGACTAGTACTCGCTACATTCTCGCCTCCTGAGAAGAAAATTGGAACAACAAGGAAAAGGGTGAGCTCAACTAGCCCAGTAAAGAATATTATGACTAAGATAATATACAACAAATTATCGTTAGTCTTCAACAGGGAAAAATTTAATAGAATACAATAGACAACAATTTTTAAATCAATATTCGCAGCGGAAAATAATAATTCATAGAAGAGTTACGTAGAGAATGAAATCTACGATTATCTATGAATTTAAAAGCTCATCATCAATATTTTATCCCTGTAACATCAATCAATATATATCTGGAATCAAATATTCATCTTTGCACTACATGCCAAAGATATTCATCAGTTGGTCATGTTCACCTCAACACCTGTTCATCTTTGCACTACGGGCCAAAGATATTCATCATAAAATCATCAATCTTTGCACTACAGGCCAAAGATATTCAGTAACATCATCATTTAGGACTGAGGATGATGAAAAATATGTTAGAGAAAATGAATCCAGTGAAACAAAAGAGTAAATATTAAGGATTCGTATTTCAGCTATTCCATGTCCAAAAATACCTCATAAACAATCATAGTGAAGTAAAATTCAAGAATGATCAAAACATGGATACAATCAAAGATAGTAACCATAATAGATATTTTGGATGAAAAGAAGAAATTTTTATTTTTCGGTGAATAGTAACTCGTGAATAGTAACTCATGAATAGTAACCCCGACATGAAAAGTTCCAAATTTGATAAAAATTCAGATCAATACTTCGGCATAATGATATTGAAGAAAATAATATCATTTAAGAAGAAATAACATCCCTTACCTCAGCAAAAACAATACTTTTAGTTGAAACACCGGATATAGGCTATGACTTGAACTTGCACCGTAGAGCAATACTCAAAGTATTAGAATACTCACAAGAATACGCTCACTAATATAGAGAGAGAAATAGAGAGAAACTTGTGTTTCTGGTGTGATTTTCAATTCTAACCTAAGCACCCTATTTATAAGAAAATGCTTAGAACACCAAAGCAGAAAATTAAATATAATAATATTATATTTACAAAATTGTCAATCCCATCTAAGAAATCTGATTTCAGATCATGTATAACACATGTGAGCCACTCAATTGCAACAAAAAACGTTTTTCTTAAAAAAAACATTTTAAACTCCAAAAATCAATTATTTCGGAACTTCAGAACTTCAATAATTCATAATAAATAGCCCTTTTATCAGAAAATTCGAATCTCGCGAATTTTTATAGGAAATTCAATTCTCTACAACTTTGCAGAAGAAAGTTTTTCTAAATTCCAAACAGAAATTGATCAAAATCCACAAACGGACGATTTTACAGTCAATAATAAATTTTCGGTCAAGAATTGTGTCCACCAACACACAAAACATGTGTTAATCATTTAATGCCACAAAAATACTCTTCTTCCTCATATACTCATATATCCCACATTTATTATAAAAATATCACAATCAATATATTATTAAAATAATATATTTAAATGAATTATTTTATCAGAAAAAGACAAAATATTAATTTTCAACAATTGTCACATTAAAAATTTTCTCCATCTATATCCACATAAAATTAATATTTTCCTCATCATATAAATCAATAATTAATTATACACAAATAATATTACAGAATCACAGTACTGGCAACCAGGTCGTTCCCAGGAAAGAGGGGGCTTTCCAATAAGGATCTCTCCTTACTGGCGCGCAATTAGATGACCAAACCTCTCCTTAGACAGAACTTTCTAGACATTGCCAATAATGTTATCTAATAATATTATTCAGATAATATGAATTATTGTTCCGATAATAGAAAATACTGTGTAGTGACAATTATTAAAACAACAGTAATATAAAATATCAACGCAGCAATTATTGAATCAATAAAATACAATATTGAACAGTAATTACTGTAACAATTATTGAGTAGTGCCTTCTTACGTAAGAATCAATAATTGGTGCAATACCGTGTGCTACTATGCAACAACGCGTATTACCGCGTTTTAACCACCGGGTATTCCAACGGTATTAACGGTAACAACTACGCCGTTATTTATAAACAACTTATTTTTGTCGTTTTCTTCATCCAATCGCTTTCTGTTATGGGGCCCACACAAGGCTGCGCCGTCGTACGAATATTTCCCGACAACAAGAATATTCCACGACCAAACAAATATTCCCCGACAACAATGAATATTTTATAACCACTTGCTTATTTAAAATATTTGCGCATTTTACCCATAACTAACCACATTAATTAAATCAACTCTTACTATTTCAGAATAATTAATAGAGGAAATTAAATTTCATTTATTAATAATTTTGGGTCTTACAGCAATAAGTGATTGCGATTCTCATCAAAACCGTTGACAACTAACGTACTTTTGTACTCCCTCCGTCCCTATTTAAATGACGTTTTAGAGATGGACACAAGAATTAAGATAAAGATTGGAAAGCATTAAATATAATAGTCAATTGTCTATAATACCCTTAAATCATTAATTTACCATAGCATAAGAGTTTAAAGTACTAAAAAAATAAATAGAGTAATGATGGATAATTTTGAAAAAATTATTATTAATTTTCCTAGATTTAAACAAACGTTAATTAATTAAGGACAAATAAAATACTCTAAAACGTCATTTAAATAGGGACGGAGGGAGTATTGTTTTATCAAGTAGTACATGCATTCATTTTTGCTTGACAATTGAATCTACTAGGTTATCTAACTCTCATTTTCTTGCCCTCTATTATTACTTCCATCCGCTCACCCTCTTTTGATTATTAATATCTTCTTGAAGTAAATACACCAAGCTTATTTTATTTTACATATTGTTTCCTCACACTAAATCCTAACTTTCTTCCATAGTTATTATAGAAATTAAAAACAGTCTCCCCCCAATCAAAATTTTGTCCTATGTAAATAATTTCAATAAGTGGAATACCTTATGAACTTCTCTCCTCCATTTAATTCTTTCTATGTTTCAACTGTCAAAATAAATTAGATCTCACAAATTAAACATCATATACATAACAATATTAATTGATAGAAACAAATGGAACCATATGAAACCAACTTTTTCTTATATGTATATGTGTGTGTGTATATATATATATATATATATATATATATATATATATATATATATATAAGTTGCATCCAGACCATTAATCTAACTACTAGAATTACTAAAATTCAATCATTTAACTTAAACTTGTATTATACTATTTGCATTACAACACCTGCTTCTCTATTTCCACTTCATTAATTTAATTTTGATCAACTCAAATTCTTTCTACATTTTATAATTACGAATCAGTCATCACATATTGAACTTTTTTTCTATGCCCAACTATTGCATATAGATTCACGATTTATATAAGCCAACAAATTGTGCAATAATTAATAATAATCTTCATTTACTAAATATTCAAATCTATTGCATCAACGTACATTTTTTTATAGCTTCGTTATTGCTTTATATCGGAGTTTATTGCATCAACTATTTCCTTTTAATATCCTAACTAATATTGTTAAACTCATTTATGGATTCTAACCTCAATATTTTCGCGTACAACTGTTGATCCACGCAACACCTGTTGATGAGGTGAATAAAGACCAAAACAATGATAAGGTTCAAATTACATTTTACCAGTTTTTTCTAGTTAGTTGAAAATATACTAAATTATAAATTATAGATCGAAAACTTTTTAGATGAATATGTTCGAAGCTCTGTTTTATATTAATAATATATTTACTCTTCAAATTTGAATTCTTAACCATGGTTACATGACGTATACTGTCAGAGCGAGTAATTTGCTTATTACTAGCTTCTTATTTGACCGATATATTATCTCTTTGTCAAACGATGTCGTGCCTTGTCTTGTAATTTAATATCGCTCATTAATGAGTCATGATGACATGTCGACACCATATCATCCAACGTTAACGACCGATGGTTTGCCTCTAAAAACATCGCCGGGCCGCACTTTTTAACCTCATTTGAAAGATAATCAAGTGGGTTAAAACAGACGAAACTAGATCAACAGTAACCCAGAAATAGTGAAAATTAAGCAAGAAGGATATCCCACAAGGCTTAGACCACAATGGGCTGATTGTATGTATATATATATATTTAATACAGTACTAAATGGCTAGAACTAAAATCATTTTTTCATGTGAATGAATAAGAAGTTGGGAATGAACTTCCTTTTGTTGGATTCATGTGCCAGCTGGACTCGAATAGTTCTAAAATCGGATCCTCCGACGCGATGTTTTCTTCATTGCTTCCATTTCCGTCCTTGTCCTCAGCTTCGTCGGTGCTAAAATAAGTTTCAGGATTAATTTCCTCGGTCACATGACAATCTTCTTTCTTTTCACTACTTTGTTTTTTCCCCTTCTCAAGAATTTCTTTGTAACTGCACTTGATATTCCCAACCGTTTCAGACGAGTAATTTGAGTTGGAGCAAGCATTAGAGTAGTCAACTAGTGCCGCCGATCTCTCCAAATTAATCTCATTTTGGGACTCGCAATTTATAATATGATCAACCATAATCTCCTTCTCCCACGTATCATTTGAACTACTCCTAGGTATCAAAAAATTGACCCAATGAAAGAGTAGAGGAAAATTATCAAACTTTGGTGGAAGAGTTTCAACAGCATCGATGAGGATGTCAATCTTGTTGAATAAAGGCTTTGATGGTGGGAAAATTGTTGTCAACATGTTTACCACAACTATGATATGATCATCAACAAAGCTGAGCAATATCAACCATTGATATTGCACCGCGTAGATGAATGGTAAGGCTGATTTAAGGAATGTGGCAATCTTTTTGGTAACTGGTCCATCATGATCAAGATCTTGTACTAATTTGGTGCAGGCTTTTTCAACAATTATAAACAATGAAACTCCAAAGGGGTGTAACAGTCCACGTCTAAATATCACTCCGCTCTCTGCTGTTGATTCCTGATCGACAAATTCATTTAAAATCATGTAATACTACTACTATAATATAGAAACTACTAACAGGAAGAATATATTAATTAATGCAACCTTAATTCGTAAATAAAACTGTTTTTTTCCCTTCCTTCCTTCCTTCCTTCCTTCCTTCCTTCTAGAACTCACTCGATGAATATATATATATATATATATATATATATATATATATATATATATATATATATATATATTATCAAAAATGGAACATAAGAAGAAATTAATCACAGATATATATATGTTGTACGCACATCTCAAATGATGTAAGAATTAAAATCTTAATTGCGCAATGCATACACAATTGATCACAAATTAAGGCGCAATTATCTAAACATTAATTTATAAGGCATAGTTAATTAATTAGACTGATAATTAAATCAATTCTGGTTAAAAGATCGAACGTACCGATGGCAATGAGGAGTCCGTTGAAGCCATAATCTTAGAGATCGTATACTGAAATTATAGATAGATTTTATATACATACATATATATATATATATATATATATATATGTCAATATATATGTACGTGCGTTTAGATTTAGAGAGAGAGAGAACTCAAACCAAAATCAGACTGAGGTAGCCCAGTTAGGAGAGAGAAGAAATTAAGTACACAGATTTATAACTAGCTTTAAGTGCGGCGGGAAATTGGAAGAATGGGTGGTGGTTAGGTTTATTCAGCCCGGTCTATTTGGATATACGGAATACTAATTGTGTGTTGGGTTGGGGCCTGGGCCTGGGCCTGGGCCTGGGGGTTTTAAAATTTTTAATAGATTTGATTTTCCCTACTCCGGGTAACCCGACCTCAATTTGCCACGTTGTTCAATCCATCTATCTATCTATCAGAGGTCTACAATCTTAAAAAGTGGGAGGGTGGGAGGGTGGGAGGGAGAAAAACTATCTATCTATCCAGTAGATTGGATTGGATAGGATAGGATATATTGTTTGATACTTGAATATCCACATGGTAATTAACTATCCACAAAACCAAAATGCAGCAGCAATGGAAAGTTCAACTGCTCAGCTCGAATTAAAGCTGCTATTCAAGTTTTTTTGGTTTCTCAAACTTTAAGCTATTGAAGTTGGTATTCGAATTCAGAATATATAACTCAAAGCTCAAAATTTCAGTTAAAGACATAAGATATGTTCGGCTATCAATATTAATTTATAGCATTTGCACCACTAACACAACCATAAATGATTTATATGTATGTATGTTCATAAATCATTTCTCCGTATGCCCATTAATTATATTGCCTGTATCAAAAGGAAGCTGCAATGGAAAGGATGTTCCTTCGGTTTGCATGTATTATTCTTTAAAATGGTATCAGAAATCCTCAAGAAAAATTTTGTATTTAAACTTATTCGAAATAAAAATTTCTCTTAAACAGTAATCATCTCGACGACTTGTAATCAAGTTAAAACCTTGCTAATATACAAATACATGCATGCCTATTCACCATCTCTCCATACTTCCCGGAGGAGCTGATATCTGACTACATTTCGGCCTCCCTTTCCTTTTGGCAACTTGTCACCTATGATTGAAGTTAATGGGGAGTCGAGCTCCTCGAGCTCATCATCACTAGTGTATGCTTTTCTGAGCACTGACGATCCGCTTCTCCGTAGAGACTGGCTGCCTACCTCTCCCAAAATGCCTGAAAGTGAGGCCGCTGCAGGTGGAGAATAGACTGTACAACTTGCAGTGCATGGAAACCCTGTGAGAGTCTCTTCGGCAGCCTCTACAGCATCCTTCATCAAGAAAAACGAAAAATAAAAAATGGTTTTAACATGAATCCAAGTCTTAACTAATGATCCTAATGCATTGTATTACCTAGATGGAACTAACTACGGGAATAATTAAACGTCCAATCAATCTACTCTTGCTGATTCTCAAACTAGAAGTCTTAACTTTTTCTCAAGGCATGTACCAACCTCAGAATCCAGGGCATCAAATACCGAATCCGGAAATGGTTCTGGACAGAACTCGTCTGGAACAAAATTGTTAAAAACCCTCTTGATCAATGGTGCAGAAAATGTCGGGCAAACCTTCAAAAGATAAAATATGTAAACAGTCATTCAAGGAAATGATGTGGACCATTTAAATATTATATGAAGAAACTTGAGTTACAAGGACTAACCTCTTTTCTTGTAGAGGTATCAGCAAGCATTTCAAATGGAAGCATCATGAGATCACTCAATGCATTAAGGAGACGAAAAGGCTTGAAGGATGTATCAAATTCCAACCTCTTATCATCACCAAGATTATCAGTATCTTCAAGGGAGTCATTATCTTCAATGCCAAAGAGATCCGTGAGCCATCTTGACCAGTTGCCAATCTAGTACCAAGTATAAAAGAGCCAAGATCCTCAAATTAGATAACTGAAAATTACGTTCTTCATGATTGATTGATAGAAAATTTTGGTTAGAAGCTCAGTAATACCACACCAGAAAATAATCGTTACCAGCATATTGATGGATAAAACACGACATAGATCATAACATGGTCAGATGTTTTACTACTCACGGCATTTTTTAGTTGTGCGCCAGACCCAAAGCTTGATCGCCCGGAAGGTACTGGGAGGACTTTAGAATCAGCTATGGGATCAGACACAGGATCTGTTGGCATTTCTTCAGCTGATTCACGAAGAATGGCATTAAACATTGCCACATCAAGTCTACTCACTAACTGCTCCATCACCTAGAACACGAAAGGAAACACTATTCTGATCACAACTGATCAACCAATATTACTGCCATATGTTGTTATAAAAAACACATTAAACATTTAATTAAATTCAAATCATCCACGATGCAGATTTAGTGGTCTTCTCTCTAAGGGTAATGTAAAATGTACCAACATGCATTCGAGTCCAAATATAGTACAGAACTGGCAGTCAACTGATATAGCCAAACTAGAAGAGTATCAACTGATAGGTCCACCTAGTAAATACACATATCCCATGTGATATGGTTGAGAGCACATTGAGGAATAGAATTCTAATTCATCGTCACATACCAATCTAGCTAACACAGGTAAGCAACCACACTCATGCCCTCCGGCACGAATCGGACAAAGCCTTTCACAAGCATCCTTGAAAGCCCTCTTCCAAAGTTCTACAGAAAAATTTCCCTGCTCTTGATCACCCAGTACATATCTACTTCCATTAGTTTTCCTTGAGCTTGAACTCATGGTTCTACTGCTCTTTGCAACTGTAGGCTGCATATGTGGAGTCAGGGTCTGCAAAAGGCAAATGAAAATCAGATATGTTAAGGAATCACACTTGAGCAAAAATTGCTATTTAAAGAAACTCAAACAGAAGCAGGTAAAAGAATAACTAGCAAACAACCTGCCACCACACTGACTCGACGATCCGATAGAAGATCCAAGCTTCAACCTTTTCCAGTGCGATGGTAAATGTTATTGGATCCTCCCAGTCATCAAATTCTTCTCTTGATTTACTCTTGTCTTCAACAGAAGGAGATGACTTATCCCATTTCCTTAAAGATCTTCCATCAGACCCATTTCCACCACCACTACTTTTGTTGTGTGGTTCAATAAGTGATATTTCCCTAACAGCCTGGCTGACAATTGCTCTCAACATAATTGAATTCGACAACCAGAATGTCAACCTGTATAAAATACAAAGCATACCTGGTGAAATTACCAACATAACATATGATGCACTATAATGTACGAAGAATTCCCACATCATATAAAGAGTGGTATAAACCTTATGTGCAAATTATACATGCATTTTCATGGCCAACAGTCTCCCTACCTACCCCCGTCCCCCAGCACATACACATACACACACAACTCATTAATGTTATACCCAAACAGCATGCACAATATCCTTTTCAGGCACCTTCAATCTGAGACTTATATCACCAAATTGAAAGATGACTTTCTATAAAGCCCACTATTGGTGTTGCTCAATTTTTAGAGTCAATACAGGATTAGCATTGGGTTTATCTCTAAAGATTTAAACAGGTACAAATACACAATCTTTACGATAATCAACCGCACCTTTAAGCATTGCACAAGGCAGTGGATCACTCATCCTAGTATAACTCTCACCCAATCATCTGGAACTTGATATTTTCAAAAAATTCCAACCATTTAAAATTATGCAAAATCCAAACATATGATCAGATAAAGTATATCTAAGTACTTGACTGATATGTACCTTGGCACATCATTTCCACATGCTTTGGAGACCAAAACTAATCCCGAGGTAACAGCTCTTGCTGCACTTGCCCTTTTATCTTGGGACTTTGCTTTGCAAGCATGAAAATAGAATCTGGAGAGGCGCCGAGCTGGAGCATGGACCTTGTTTGTGGAACTCCCATGCTCAGCAACAACAGAATAAAGACCAACCTCAAGGGCTGCTGCTTCCCTCAATTCTTCCTCAAGCATCTCAGTTCTAGATTTCCATTCAGTTTTATTGCCAGAAAAACTATTTGTTGGCTCTTTCCTTCCAGTTGTTGCACTGCTTGTAAGGTTACTATGAGCATCATCGACACTACCTATTTTCTTAACCTTCTTGGTGTTCTGACTATTGCCATAAAACATGTTGGCCTTAGCCGGGTCAATTGGAAAATGAGCAGATTTCACATGCTTTAGTTTGCTATTGGTTAATGTAGTTCCCTGAACTCCAACCACTCTGGATGTCAGAATAGTACTCTTTAATGTGCCTTGCTTTTTGGTAGCATCTTGTGAAACATTACCAGCTATTTTGTTTTCCGGAGCTTGTGTCTTCTCCTCTAACATCTTTTCATCATTTGCAACTCCTCGCCTTTCCATTTTCTCTTTCCCATCCCCCAAATAAATATATAAATCATTTACAGTTGTTGCCTCCACTTTTATCTGTTGAGGTACAAGTTCATTGCCATTTTGACTGGGTTGATCATCTATACAGCTATCAGTGTCAGAGTTCACACCCACCTCAATACGTGAGGTTGCAACTCTGGCTGTAAGTCTGTCAAAATCTTCTTTAGCAGATTGCATTGTATTTTCTTCAATTTTGCCATTCCCAGGGGCAACATTTTTATGAATATTATGGCTCGTATTTTCTTGTTCAAAGCATCTCATGCAGTCTCTTGAGTCCCTATTTGTGTCTCGATATTGTAGGGATGAGGAAGAAGACTGAACTACAGGAGGATCATATTCTTTCTTGATTGACGCGATGTTTTGTTCAGGAAAATTAGACATAGAAGCATGATTGTTTATTAGATTCTCCGGATCAGGAGCCCAGTCTTTTGATGACAAAGTGTGTGAACTCCCAGTTGGCTGTTTGAATGCTTCAGTCGCTGGATTAAGTATTGGTATCAAAGGTTCTACCACCAAAGGAAGAACAGGCTCTGTGTTAGCCCTTCCTATGTCTTTCGTAGCTGAATCTGATACAACCTACATTTTTTACAGTAATAAAAAATTAAAAACACAAAACTCAAGTCCAAACTAATGCACACTATGCAACGAGGTTAATCCTTATTTTTTTTCTTCTAATTGCTTACTTTCGGTCCTCATTATGTTAATAGTCCTAATCCAAAGATGCATAGTTTGGAAAACACAAAGATGCAATCACCGTCTACAAATGTTGAGCTTAGGGGGAAAAAGAAAACATCTAAAAATCATTGTTTAAGTCCCTCTATAGGAGTAGAATGAACCTAGAGCATCAAAACTATATCATTTACATTAAATCTTCAAGATCCTCTTTTTAGTAATTATACTTGTCCATTTTTCGAATCTACCAAAATTTGATAGTATCCTGCGTTTTTTTATCTTTGCAAATATCCTGCAACCAATTAAAACAATATGATACATATAGTTTTGTTAAACTCATCAAATGGAATAATCACCACAGAGCATGTGCTACAGAGATGATAAAGTGCAATAGACAGTCCAGAAACTGACCAATAGAGATACACTGAGTTCTATGTACTGTAAATAGAAATTGAAATTAAAGTACATTCCCGTTCTGATAATTAATCAAGTCAATCAGAGTGGATGTCATCCCAGAACTGTACCATGAATAAATAAAAAAGAATGGACACAATTACCTTCTCACTTTGATAATGTGAAGCTTCTACAGCCTCAAAAGCAGAAGAGGCGATAGTCCGTGATGAATGAGAAGAAACATCATCATCAGTAAAAGAAGCTATCTCAGATTCATCGTCATTTTCTTCATTCATTAATTCAGAAGCAGATTCTCGCCCTTCATTTTCTACAGATGCTTCTTTTGACAAACTGATCTTAGGTGACGAACTGGAGCTAATTTTATCAATCGACTGTATTTTAAGAAACAGAACAGGTTGTACAGTGTTCTTAGAATTCTTCTTGCAATTCACAGGAGCACTAATTGTTATGACATCCTCGATAATTCCATAATCTGCAAGATTTATTATGGCAGTTCCCAGGAGCTGACCTTTAGCTACCTTATCCTTTCGAGGTTCATATAAGGAGAACTCCAAGAAGTTCTTCTGAAATTTATCATGGGCTTTTTTTTCTCTACATAAAGTTAATGGAAGTGTAAAAGACATGTTGAATTCAATATTATCATCCCCAACACTAGACGTAAGGGAACCAGAATTATGATCACCATTTTGCCATTGAAGTAGTATTGATTGCACCGATCTAAGAGAATGAGATGGAGGCCAAGGGTTAATATCCTCTACATGGACAAGATAATCAACTTGAACAGAAGCACCCTTTCGGTGCTTTGATCGCAGCCCAAGAACCATGGTGGGTATTTGTGATTAACTAGATTCACCTGAAGTCAATAATACAAAATCGCTGTTAAGAGCTCACGTGAAGATCGGAATTAGAATACACACGAATATATATATATACACAGAGATAAATTATTAGCGTTATTTAACAAATTTATTTGTAGAGCATTGCAATTGAAATTTGAAATTAGACAAAGAAAGGCTTTACATACAAATCAGTAATGCTTTTGGATATACCCCAACCTCCATATTCAGCTAAAATTTAATACACAAAAGCAAGCAAAATCATTTGGATATATCCCCACCTCCATATTCAGCTAAAATTTAATACACAAAAGCAAGCAAAATCATTTGGATATATACAATGCTTGAAGCAGAGTTCAACAAATGTGTGTCTGAGAGAGAGAGAGAGAGAGAGATAATAGAAGGCAAAAACAGAATTTAAGCTCAATTGAACTGTGTTGTTAGATTGAAAGAAGTTAAGAATATTTCAGGTTCACTTACAATCATATAACCATACTTTACAATAATAGAATAAACTTTGAGTATTATTAAAGCAACCAACCTAGAAAAATCAAGCGCAAAGGAGAAGTAAAAAGCCGATCCAGTAGATTTTCTAGAAAAAAGGATGAGGTGGAATCAATATAATGCAGCCAATTTGAAATACCCAAAAGCTACGAGGAAGAAAACTTGTTGATGGCGTGAATGATTGGTGCTTGGTGCAATATAATTGTCAGCTTTGTTGATCAATTCTTTTCAGTTTTGTGATTGTTTGTAGCCGAAAATAAGCTGAAAGTGAGAGGAAAAGTCGAAACGCATACGGGGAAGGAGGGAAGGAGGGAGCTTAATGGCGAAAAGTCGATGAAGAAGATGACACAGTTGATGATGTTGCGCTGGTAACACAAAAGTCCTTTTCCCACGCGATAGATATATATATATATATACACACATAAATGATCAGATCCTTATTAAAACGAGGGATTTATTTTTATTTTATTTTTTTATTTTTTAAAAATAATTAAAAAAAAATTTAATATTTTATAGAACTGAATTTTTTTTATAATACAATATTTTGGGCGTGTTTTGAATACCTATACCAAAAAGTAATGGTATAATCTGCCCTATACATATATGTTTTGTTATACGTATCCAAATCACACCTAAAACACTGTATTATAAAAAAAATTCAATTTCATAAAATATTAAAATTTTTTTAATTATTTAAAAAAAAAAAATTCTCATTTTAAAAAAAAAAAGAATCTCTTACTCGATCCTGACCCTGTACACACATACATATATATCATAATGCCTTATAAACGAAATCCAATAGTTTTGCTTTACCACTTTTGTAGCATGACGACATAACTAAATGATAAAACTTTTTTAAAATTATTTTTATTTTAATTGATTACGAGAGGAAATTTGGTAGAAATTAGTTTGACAGATAAATTCTATATATATAATAAAAGAAAAACTGTTCGCGAATAAATAAAATTATAAAATACTCGTATAAGCGATACTTAACAACAACATACAACAAAAATTGTATAAGTATACAATGTGCTCCAAATTATACTTATACTTTTAGTGGTGGGATTCTATATAAACAATAATTTTTAAAAATAAAATATAACACCTACCTTATCAGTAGTATTAATGTAATAAAAAAATATAGTTCTCTCTCATTAATTATGAGTTTATTTGTAAATAGTTAGTATGCAAAGTTTTATTCTTAATAGAAAGAAATGGAGAATGCATTGAATAAAAGATTGATACTACTAATTACTACACAGAGGAATTAATGTGAGTTGGAGATTTAAGAAATTTTGGTTAATTAATTAATACGACCCAAACGGATCTGGAGGTTACTACTACTAACACTTAATTGAAATAGTATGTTTGAAGTTGCCATAATTAATTTCATAAATGTCGAGTAATCCAAATCCTTCTGGAGGAAGGAAAGAAGCGGCCAGGCCATCTTCCATTTCAAGTAATATGATATTTGAATATAAAAAGTAGTAGTAGAGAAGACGAGCTTGAATTGAATCGAATCGAATCGAAGCATCCACGACCACGTCTGAGTTGAAGACATCGACTCTGTTATTAAAGTTGAGTTCAGTTCACTTCAATTATTGGTAGGGGCAGGAGATGCTGACAGTGGAGGAGGTTGGATCCTCTCTTCCGCACCATACTCGTTTATTTATTTTTATTTTTATTTTTATTTTATGCACACACTTTTATTACTACTGTTTTATATGCAATAATCCATTCCAGATATGATTTCATGATTATCAACTACTAATGCTCCCAAGTATTTAAGCAAGATCTGGTCGAATACTGATGATAAGCAATAATTTGTTTGACAAAATACACATTTTGAAAGCAATGACGAATTTATCTTTTATATCCTTCACAACACACAAAAAAACATCATCATCATCATCATCAGGTAAGTTACCCTGACCCTACTTAGCTCATCAGCTCAGGTGCCAGTCAACAAAAAATAGTAGCATCTTCTCTCAGGTGCCAGTCATAGTAGTGTTCATTCATACAAACATAAAACGAAAGAAACATGTTCGATGCTCCTCAGGACAACGAGAATCTTCTGCATCTTTATTCTACAGTATGCAACATCTGCAAAACAGGAGACAAAGCAACAAATATTACCAACAAGTAGTAATCCAAGCACCCTACACTAAGAAATCTACTCTAGCTCACACAGAGCCCACAGCCACTCGGCCTACACAAATCAAACATAAACTGAAATCATGGACATGTCATCTAACCCTTGGTTTATTACATGTCTTCCTCTATGAAAGAAGTAATAATACAAAATTGAGGAACCAAAAAAGTGCAAATCTTGTACTTTTCTAATTTATATTTGGAAACCCGCATATAGATAGCAATTCAAAATTTTGAGGCTGCAATCATGAAACATCATATACTTGGTCCTCTAACAAACAACTTAGTACTCCACAAAGTAGCCTTCAAAAGAGGCCAGATCTCCCAATAACATTGGAGTACTTTAAAAACTATAGGTCATTTGACACATCACTTGTACTGAACAGTCTAAACCTAATAAACAATATGCCACACCTCTATGCGTACCAAATGCAAGGATGGAACTAAAACAAAAGGTCAAATTATGATATTTACAGACAGAAAAGAGTTGGTAGTTCCTACTGTTTGAAATAGAGGCAACACCATATATATATATATATATATATATATATATATATATATATATATATATATATCTTAATTTCTCAATTTCGTAGTTGTTTTTTCCAGCAAACCATGTAAATGTGGTCAACAAACAAATGAAAGTTAGATTTCCTTAAGAACTAAATGGAAAGCATACCGATTTAAGAGCCTACCCGATGTGGGAATTCAGGCAGCAGCAGCCTGTTGTAACTCCCTATCTGCCCGCTCCCTGATTCTCCTTTCAAGCTCTGGTCTGAAGTGCCTGATAAGACCCTGAACAGGCCAAGCAGCAGCATCACCCAAAGCACAAATTGTGTGTCCTTCAATCTGCTTTGTCACCTCCTGAAGCATGTCGATCTCTTCCAACTTTGCATTCCCAACCTTCATTCTCTCCATGATCATCCAAAGCCATCCTGTACCTTCCCTGCAAGGTGTACACTGCCCACAACTCTCGTGCTTGTAGAAGTAAGAGAGCCTAGCAATTGCATCTACAACATCAGTTGACTTGTCCATCACAATAACAGCAGCAGTCCCCAATCCCGACTGGACAGCCTTGAGTGCATCAAAATCCATTAGCACATCCTCACACATGTTCTTGGGAATCAATGGAACAGATGAACCACCTGGTATTACTGCAAGTAAATTGTCCCATCCACCTCTAATACCGCCACAGTGCCTCTCTATCAACTCCTTCAATGGTATACTCATCTCCTCTTCCACTGTGCAAGGCTTGTTCACATGACCTGACACACAAAATAGTTTAGTACCAGAATTGTTTTTCCTGCCAAAGCTAGCAAACCACTCTGGCCCACGCCTTAAAATTGTTGGAGAAACTGCTACTGTTTCCACATTTGTAACAGTTGTAGGACAGCCATATAGCCCTGCATTAGCCGGAAAAGGAGGCTTCAATCTAGGTTTTCCTTGTTTTCCCTCGAGGCTCTCTAGAAGTGCAGTCTCTTCACCACATATATAGGCACCTGCACCATAGTGGATATGTACATCAAAATCATAACCAGATCCACAAGCATTCTTCCCTAAATATCCGGCTTTATAAGCTTCTTTCCTAGCCTTTTCAAGGTTCAGTCGTTCATTCACATATTCACCCCTAATGTAGATATATGCAGCACTAGCCCTCATTCCCACTCCAGCAATCAGGCATCCCTCTAATAACTTGTGTGGATCATGACGCATAATTTCCCTGTCTTTACATGTTCCAGGTTCACTTTCATCAGCATTGACAACAAGATAGGAAGGACGGCCATCAGATACCTTCGGCATAAAGGACCATTTGAGGCCAGACGGAAAACCAGCACCACCACGCCCACGAAGGCCAGATTTCTTCATTTCATTTACAATCCAATCAGTGCCCTTGAGTACTAGATCTTTTGTTCTATACCAATCACCTCGTTTCAGAGCACCTTTGAGAAACGGATCATGCAAACCATACACATTGGTGAAAATACGATCTTCATCTTTCAGGCCACCAAAGTGGGTTTTCTCTGGGGGAGGGGGAGGTGGTGGAGGCTGTGGGGTACTACCAGTTGTTGCAGACTGAGTACTGAATAATCTACTTCCTATTCCCCAAATCTCATTGTGACGCCGAAACAAAGCAGCTCTATGCAGAGAAAGCATGCCCTTGATAGGTGCCTATCGAAACATTGCAGAATAACATCAAATTTAGAGAAACAAGACTTAAGAGTCCACCATTCATACAAGCATTATTCCATCAAACTATCACATATACACTAACCAGTAACCACCAACAATAACTTGATCAGTATTTATGCTTCAAGGATCTTACTCTAATTATTATTCCCGCATGTACATACTTTAATCAGTACTTGCACAATTCCAAGTACTAGCGGGACTAATGGCACAAGGCTTCACAGTTTACATTGTTACAAAGAGAGGATTATTAAACGTTTTAAATTTCATAAATTCTAAATAATTATTGTTATGGTATATTAAATGACCCATTGAAGTAAGAACAAAGTATTGACGGAAGAGGAAGGGAAAATAAAATGCGAGGTGGGGGTAACTTTTGACCATTAACATTTCTTTCTATTTGAGTGTTCTTGTAGATAGTTTACATGAATGAAATTAGTGCTAGAATCCAATTAAACTGGTAAACATAAGAGCTTGGCTGGTGCACACAAAAGAATAAGGTTCATATGTTATCAATTATATTAAGCACATTGTTCCAGTTCGTCCACCTATTTCAAATTGTTGGATTTTGGGTAACCAAATGGGGTGCCCAATTAGGGTCCAACTCATTTGGTTTATTAGTCAGCTTATGAGATTGACTAAAGAGTTGGAGAGTTGGAGAGATTGTAGGGAAGTGGTTCAAACTAAATATTTACGTAATTGAGAATTGGAGAGTTGGAAAGATTGTAGGAAAGTGGTTCAACTACTTCTGCCTAACGTCTCCTCTCCTAAGTACCTCACAATTAATCAGTTGGCCCAAAAAAAAACCTAGAAACTTATATCAGTAACCTCTCCCAATACTCCCAATACAGACCCAAAACCTAACTGTTACAAATCGTGGATTTGAGCTCCATTCTCGTATTGTAGTTTGGAGACGTCGTTGGGTTATAGAGGATAATCAATTGCAGAAAGCTTTCCGCACCAAAAATTATATCATGCTTCAAGAGGTACGATTTAATTTTCGTTTTTGTGTAAATATGTCCTTCAAAAATATTGGCAACAAAAAAACTAATAAAATAAACAAAATCTCTCAATTAACCACGTGCGTATATACAAATCATTCCTGAATCCAAGATGGCCCAAAATTCTTTAATCAAAATGAAAACTTTAAAGGTCCGGGAAGCAGAATTGAAATTTACATATGAACTTATACTACAAGACTTATATGTGTGGTGACCGACAAAAGTTCATCTTTTTAATTAACAATAAAAAAGTTTTTTAAAATTCCACAAGGCATTAGAAGTAGAATCAAGCATTACGCCCAGCTAAATTCTAGGATCATTTTATGCCTTTTATTCAGATTAAGCGAATCGCCCATTGATTTTCGTAGTTATCCTGTTTAAACCCTAAAGAAGAATCACAGGATCCATAAACAAGCTCAACCTTAGCAATTATATAAACACGTGATGATACAAATCCCTAACGTATAGAAAGTAGAGGGAGAGATAGAGAGAGAGCGTACCATAATACCGTGAAAAAGTTGCAGAAGAGAAAGATGAGATTCAGTTTGTGTTGGTGATGATTAACGGATCCAGTGGAAATACATCGTGGGCTTTAATTCCCAACAAATGCAGACATTCATGGACCGCCCATTAAGTATGTCTAATGAAAGTTGGCCCAAACATAATTGAATTGGATAGAAGTCAAAAGTGGTTTAGCTTTTACGCACAAAATAATTATTTCATTCTCTTAAAATAATAAATAAATAAAATCGTGGATGGAGTATCAAATCAAATGGTCCAAATATAATATTTTATTTTATTTTCGTACGGAATTAAGTATATCATTAAGAGGGAGGGTTTTTGGATAAATTAACAGTGAGTTATTGTCAACAAATTATCACGAATTCTCAATATAAATTAAGTGAATTCATACATAACAACATGTCTACTATATCTGCAAAACGACCAAAGGGTGAGAAAATTACACTTTTAACTAATATCACATCCATATTATTTTTCCAACCTTTTTATAAAATAAAAATAAAAATTGAACCGGAAAAATTTTACTAGGCTCCTTAATAGTGATCATTCGATTAAGCTATTCAGTTATAACCTAAAATCCAAATTAATACCGTTTTAATATTCGAACTATTAACCGAATTAGCTGATAACCGAATTTATAATTCGGCTGCAATGAGACTACGAAAACGTAGCGAGAAAAATCAGGAAATGAATCTTCTCATCAGCCACAGAATCATCTTCAAACGATAAATCTAAAGAATTGCTACTCTCTTAGAACCCATTTATGAGAAACTCAAAAATTTTCTTTACCTATAAATTAGTTCAATTAGTATTCTTATGCAATTTGTGCTCACTAAATGCTACACCAAATGGGTTTGGTTAGTGAGAGATGGATCTGGATCTCGGTTTTGAGTAGTGAGGGTGAGAGTCTGAGAGAGAGACTCTAAGAGTGAGATGAGATTAGTAGATTATTGTTTTAATTTTAAGCTTTAATTTCTTTTTTTTAATTCGGTTAGCCGAATAACCAAATATTGAAAATCAAATCCGAATCCGAAAAAAAAATCGATTCTATTCGATAATTCAATTTTATTCGCTTTTTGATCACTCCTGCTCCTCATTATGTTGGTACTATTTGCTCTTGTATTAGTATTTTTATTATGCCATTGGTATCAACAAAACTGAGGAGGGAAAATGCTTACGCAATGAAAAAAGATTTAATTAAGTGCTGAAATGAGTAATTATATTTTTTAGAGAGGGAAGTGAAAAGTTATACATATAAAAAGTGTAATCAACTTTTATGAAGATCCATGAAACGAGAGAGATGATCCATTATAATTGAATTGAGGGCAGATGAGATCAAAGACTATTACAAATGTTTTTCTTTTCCAACCTTTTTCTAACTCAAATACTGTAATATATTGAGAACTATTAATGACATTGGTATGGAATGGAAATGATTCATTTAATAAATTGACATTTAATAGAATAGAATATGAGTGATACTACAGACATAAATTATTTTATAAATTACTGATGTGGCATACTACATCTCAGCATATTGATCAACAAATTGCTTCAATATAGTTTTCGGTCCCACACAATATGCTGAGGTGGAGTATGCAACATCAACAGTTTGTAAAATATTTGTAGAATAGTTTGTGTCTCTAGCATTATTCATAGAGTTTCTATATGGTTACGATAATCAAGAGCATCTCACATTTAATCAACCGGCCGACAGCTAAAATAGATTATCATGTACTACTAATTTTATTCCACATTAGTTTGGTGAATTTAATAGAAGAAATAAGCAACTGTATGTTTTTAATTTACTTAAAACTTTGGGAGAGGCATATGTGCATTGTGCAGGCCACATCCGGCTGTATTTTTACTTTGATTCTTCTTCTTCTTCTTCTTGTTGCTGTATTTTTGTGCAAAGTAGGCCACAAGGCCTCACTCATTCTTCTTGCTGTTATCATCAGTTGGTCAATTTTTATTTCTCCCAATTCAATTTTTACCCGCTATTCAATCACACTCTCTACTTTTATGTAACAATTCTATCTAAATTTTGTAGTAAAATTCTATATTTAATGAAGAAGAAAAAAACAAGGTTATAAGAAAATATAATATTTTAAATTTAATTCCAAGTCACTAAAACAATCATCGGTGTAAAATAAATATATATTTGAATAGTTTAAATTTATTTATTTTTATTAGTATAAAATCATTAATGCACGTCATCAAACAATATGAGAATTTATGCGTTCTTATATACTCCCTTCATTCCAGGATAAAAGTTCTAGTTGACTCTTCAGGCATATTAAAAAGAGGATTGAAATGACAAAATTGTCCATAATAATATGGGCTTAAATATAAATTAGTATCCTATACTATAGGCCATATTCCACTTCGGTGATTCACTTTTCAATTTTGTCAATTAGATGATTGAACTATTAATTTTTTCCAATTGCAATAAATTGAGCCTGCCACGTCAGAAATTGCTGACGTGACTATTTGTGTGGGGCCATAGGAAGCTGATGTGGCTAAAAAAATAATTTTTTAATTATAGATTAAACAAATCTGATATAATGAAGGGTAAAATAATCACAGTCCATACAAAACAAATCAAAAGCTTCAAAAACAATAATAATCTATCAAAACACAAGCCCCAAAATGGATCAAAAAAGCTCTAGATATGAGAATCATAAACTGCTCAATGACTCTGGCGAAGAAGGTTTGAGAAAAGCAAATCGATCAACGATTCCAACATAGAGGTGGAATTCCAAAGAACCGGCAAACCCAAATCACCATCTGTATCATTAACCCCATCTGTCTTGTCTTCGATATCTGAATCTGATTTAACTCCGGCAACTCGAAGACCATTTAAGCTCGAATCCATCATTAAAATCGAATTATAGTCTAAAAAGAGCATAAAATTCCTGCACCTAAACACACACTAGTAACTTTTTCTCATCAAAATCAGCAACTTCAATAAACTCAAACACATAATTTTCAGCTTTTATAATCTAGAACCCTGAATTGAGCAATGAAGGAAGAAAAACCTTAGAAGCAGCAGGCTTAGTAATATGCTCCTAATACCTTGAAGATCTGGCAACTGAACAGTCAAACAATCCCTAGGAGTTTCAAAGGAAGAAAGAGAAAATTGCTTAGAAACAACATCGACATCAAAGTAAATTAATCTAGAACTTGGAACATCAACCCGAATTTCGTTGACAGGGAACAACAAAAATAAATATTGGGTCGAAATACCCGTCAACCCATCGATCATCCCCAGAGTCAAAACCCCAAACCCTATATCCTCCTCAACGCCATCTGAACCACTAACCCTTACCCCAAAGTTCTCATTCACGGAATCAAAAAAGGAATTCGAAATCAAATTTTCATGAAGATCATCATCATGAACATAATCTTGACGAGATTTGAACCAGAATAATTAGAATTGTACTTAAAATCGGGATAGATGTGGGGAAGGGGTTGGGGAGAGAAAAAAGGATTTAAATAAACGAAAGCGTAGTGGTGGTCGTTGTTGTTGTTGTCGGGGAAGGGCCAATCGATAATGGAGGAATCGATTAATTGAATATATGAATCTTTTTCCTCTTCTAGTTGAGATTTACATTCATGTTTTAGTTCTTGTTGATAATAATAGATAACATGAAGAATGTTAGAAACCTCCGCCATCTTACTGTTTGATAAATTGACGCAAAGAAAGAAGTGACCAATTGTTATATGATTTGTTTAATTTGTCTGAATTATTGTTGGACCATTTTACCCTCCATTATATCAGATTTGTTTAATCCATAATTAAAAAAATATTTTTTAGCCACATCAGCTTCCTATAACCCCACACAAATATTCACGTCAGCAATTTATGACGTGACAGTCTCAATTTGTTGCAATTAAAAAAAATTAATTATTCAATCATCTAGTTGACAAAAATGAAAAGTGGATCACCGAAGTGGAATATGACCTATAGTTTAGGATACTAATTCATATTTAAGCTAATAATATGTAATTAATTATTTTTAATGTAGGTGAGAAAGTGACTTTCTAACTATTCAATTCAAAATATTATCTCTCCATACTTATTAATTATGGATAGAGAATTATAATAAAAAAATATGAGATATTTAATGTTACGGGCATAATAGGAAAAAAATGTGTAAAAAATTGGTTATTAAAGGAAATTAGACATTTAACATAAGAATACCCAAAATAGTAATAAAGATTTTTATCATGAGACGGAGGGAGTATATTTTTTATATAATTACAATATATATATACAACACGGATCAGGTCCGGGAGTCCGGACCTGATAAAAAACGGACCCCAAATTTTTTAAAAAAACAATAAAAAAAATTAATATTTTATGGAACTAAAATTTTTTTATAATACAGTGTTTTGGGCGTGTTTTGAATATCTATACACCATATTTTGTTATACGTATCAAAATCACGCCCAAAACACTGTATTATGAAAAAATTTCAATTCTATAATTTTTTTTAGTTGTTTTTTTTTTAAAAAAAGGTCCGGATTTTGGTCCGGTCCGGGAGTCCGACCCGATCCGGACTATATATATATATATATATATATATATATATATATATATATATATATATATATATATTTTAACCGTTTGGACGCATATACGGGACTGCGTCAAGGTAACATTTTAACTATGGTTAAGTAGAACACTGCTCTTACTCTCCAATAAAACGCTTGTTTTCCCTCCTCCCTGACGTTTCTCTGTTTATACACACTCGTAGACACATTAATGCATCCCCTCGCCGGCTAATCTCACCGGAACGGAAGCAAGAAAAATGACTATATTCGCCAACAACGGCGTCGGAGGATTTATGTCGGGTAAACAACAAGTATTCCCCGTCGATTACGAAGCTCAGGTGTCTCAACGTCTTGTGGACGCTGCACATTCCAACGACCTGAAGGCGGCATTTGACTGCCTAACGGACCCGTTCGTCGACGTCAACTTCATCGAAGCTGTTAATTTTAAGGCCAGGAAGACTGAGATCTTGCTGCACGATGAGTCCGCCAATGAAGTTCGCGTTGAGTTCCAAGAGTTTAAAACGGAGGTCACCGCTTTATTCCTCGCTGCTAATGCCGGAAATGTGACTCTCGTTAGAAAATTACTGGTAAACCTTTTCCCTGCCTTTTTCTTGTTTGATTTCTTAGCTTTTTGCGGAAATTGAAGCTCGTTTCTTTTCTCCCTTGCCTTTTTATTTAGGACTTGTATAATCGATTTTTTTTTATTTGGTAAAATTGAAGAAAGCTTTTGAGTTGTTTAAAGAAAATGGAAACTGGGAAAAATCAAAAAAAGGAAGAGAAAAAATCAACAAAAATATACTAGCACCGTTGTTTCTTGAGCTTTTGTTTTCCATTTCAAAATTTGAAATTCTAGATATCTGTTTATTGTAACGGATATCCACTAGTTGATTAATGAGATCATTACTATATTGATTTTTGTAGTTACTTTCTAGGCTGGAATTATAAATTATTGAAGTAGTTGTAACGAGAAGACCCTGCAGAACATGATTTTTATTTCCCCCTACCCAACTAGCATATAATTTTTGGTTGACTGCATATTCCTAGATATTCTTTCCTTTGACAAATTATCTGATATCAGAATGGGGTCTTATTTTGTGCGAATGTCATCAAATTTTGGTGATAAATTTGTTCATTGCCAATTGGCCAAAACTAAATGCTAGAATTAAAGCTAATATTCTATACATCCGCAAACGAGAGTCTTATTGGATTCTATTTGCGAGGTCACACTTAAATATAACCCTTTTTTTAAAACAACAAATTTAGTCTTTAAAAATACTTCATTTCTTCCACACAAAAAAGTCCCATTTCCCAAATTTTTATTCCACAAAAATAGTCACCTTTTATTGATTGTAGTATAAAATAAAATCATTTTCTCAACTTTATCATCATAATTTCATTGTCATGACACCATTACTAAATTAAAAACTTACTATCTTTAGTGTAAATATGGAATAAAATACAATTTTAATATTTGCAAATTAATAAAGATTGAGAAGAACAATGATAATCCGTCTCTTTGTGGAACCAAGATGTTGGCATTCCTTCATTTGTTTAAGGGACCCATGCTTGTTTTTGTTAAAAAAAAAATAATAATTTGAAAAGACAAATATGTCCTTAACATATTATGATTACAATTAAGGCTGTAAAATGAGCAAACAGTTCGGGCTCGATTCGTACTCGCTCGACTAAAAGTTCGATTCGAGCTCGACTCGAAATATAAATGAGTCAAATATGAGCACATTTTAAAGTTCGATAAATTACTCGAACCTCTTCAAATTATAATTTTCTATTGATACTCGGATTATATTCGTTAGAAAAGTCCAAACTGCTCGGGCTCGATTCGGAATCGTGCTCGACTCGGTAGCTAAATGAGCCTCAATCAAACCTTATTTTATACTCGATAGATTTTGTGAACCAAATCTGAACAACTCAATACTCGGATCGATTCGGTTCGTTTACACCCTTAATTACAATATTCTTATAGTGATGAATTGGCGACGCACTTATTGCTATCAAATTGCTTGTTGAATTCATCAATTGGACATTTTGGAGCTTTCATATTTAGAATAAAGATAAAGAATATGCTACTTTAATAATTCATCAATGCAATATTTGTCACCAGTACCACTGCTACTTTTTAGATTTACACCTACAATACATCTAGCAAAAATAATAAATAATTTTTTTAACTAAATTTTGTGGGAGCTTTTGGAATTTTTAATTTTTAATTATTCATAGTTAATATCTTAATAAATAAATTTATTCACATGAAATAGAAGAGGGTGAATTTCGTCTTTCCATAAAAGTCAAATGATGAGCGTAGTGCAGGTAACAAATATTTGAAAAACAATAACACTGCCTCAAAATAATACTAGTGCTGATGCCAATTAACTCTGCCAAAAATGACAATAATGTTGTTTTAGTAATGAGGTTGATAATTTTTATGACAGAGTGTTGGAGCTGATGTAAACCAGAAACTATTCCAGGGATATGCAATAACAGCAGCAGTAAGGGAGGGCCATATTGAGGTATTTAAGATAATACTAAATAGTGGGGTTTCTCAGCCTGCATGCGAGGAGGCCTTGCTGGAGGCAAGTTACCTGGGATGGGCCAGACCTACTGAGTTCCTCATGGGAGCCAGCATGATTCGCCCACATGTTGCGGTGCGTGCTCTTGTCACTGCATCTTGTAGAGGGTTTGTTGATGTTGTTGAGACGCTCATCAAGGTAATCATATTGCTGTTTCTGTCTCTCATGCATGAGGGACATCCTAGAAATTTTATTTCACATGCTACCTATCAGACTTATATAGACTAATGATTGTAGAACCCTGCTAAATAAGTTATATTCTATGCACTTCAAACAACTATCCTCCCCAATGGAATGGCAAAATAGGATTCTGAGGATGTATAAGAACTCGTTGAGTTGAGTAAATGTGATGTGCCATACTGATGGTAAGGCCAAGGTACCCAAACTCCTTGCTAGTGTGGACTAACAATAGAAATCTAGGTCTTATATGCTATATTTTATCCAAACTTTACTATTCACAATTTCAGCATGAAGCTTTTGACATAAAAATTTCTGAGAACCCAACTTCATATTTGTAATTTTCAGAATTATAGCTAACTAAATCATAAAATGTCTGTACTTCCTAGCTATGTTCCAATAGTTTTAAGGCAAAATAAATGCTTATTGAAATATCAATCTAACATTGATAATATTATCAAATAGTATTTTATGACCATTAATAAACTTGATATTTGTGAATATTCAATTACCGTAGTTTTGGTGGGAATTTTTTTCATGAGCACTGCTATTCAAATATCATGATGCATATTTTGGCCTTCCTAGTAAAGTGCTTCAATGCCAAATTATATCTCTGTACTTGATTAATTGAACTTGCTCATGACATGTATTTTTTAATCGAAAGCAGTGTGGAGTCGATGCCAATGCCACAGCTCGGGTGTTGCTTCGTTCCTCGAAGCCTTCTTTGCATGCCAATGTTGATTCTAATGCACTTGTTGCTGCCATTGTGAGTAGGCAGACTGCTGTTGTGCAGCTGCTATTACAGGTAACCATCTTGCCGAGGTAACCACCAATCATCCACTACGGCCAACCACTGTCTTACAATCTGCTTAAGTGTTGTTTCTACAAATGCTGCGCATTGCATATGCTACATATACACATGACATGAGCAGTGATTATTAAACTCTTTTTGGTACTTGCTTCCTATTTTACTAAAACAACAACCTGAGATGAAATTTACCTTTTCGACAATGAACAGAAGGGTGGTGCTAGAACCGACACTAAGGTAAGACTTGGAGCCTGGTCATGGGACACGGCTACAGGAGAAGAATTTCGGGTGGGAGCTGGATTAGCTGATCCGTACAATGTCACTTGGTGTGCTGTTGAGTATTTCGAAGCTAGCGGTGCTATCTTGCGCATGCTCCTCCAGCATATCTCCCATAATTCTCCTCATTTAGGGAGAACAATCATTCACCATGCCATCCTATGTGGCAATGCAAGAGCAGTAGAGGTGCTTTTGAAATGCGGTGCTAATGTAGAGTTCCCTGTTAAAACAACTGAAAAAACAGAGTTTCGCCCAATACATTTGGCTGCCCGACTTGGGTTTGCTGATGTTCTCCAGCACCTAATCAATGCAGGCTGTAATCTCAATTCAAAAACAGAAGCTGATGAGACAGCACTAATGATCTGTGCAAGATACAAGCGTGTGGAGTGTCTTAAACTTCTGGCATCAGCAGGTGCAGATTTTGGTTTGCTCACTTTGGCTGGTCAGTGCGCCAAGTCAATTGCTGGATTGATGCAGTGGGCTACTGAGTTTCAACATGCAGTTCTAGATGTCATTGGAGCAGAGAAGGTTCCTCATTCTAGCAATATCGAGATATTTTCTCCTCTAATATATGTGACTCAAGCAAATGATACTGCAGCCTTGAAAAAACTACTTCAGCAGCCTGGCGTTGATCTTGATGAACAAGATGAAAAGGGATTCTCAGCAGTAATGGTTGCTGCAGCATGTGGTCATGTGGAGGCTTTCCAGTTGCTCGTCTATGCTGGGGCTGATGTAAAGCTACGTAGTAAGTATGGTGAAACTGCAATTAGTCTATCAGAAGCTAATTGGAACAGTGATGCATTTGAAAAGGTAATGCTTGAATATGCCCTTGGGAAGGGAAACCACTGTTCTGGTGGATTTTATGCTCTGCACCGCGCTGCACGTCGTGGTGACGTAGTCTCAGTTCGTATGCTTACTAGTGGGGGCTACGATGTTAACGTCCCGGATAGTGATGGATACACTCCACTCATGTTAGCAGCAAAGGAAGGTTATGGGAGCGTATGTGAGCTTTTGATCTCATGTGGGGCAAAGATTGATGTTGAGAATGCGAGGCACGAAACTGCACTGCAGCTGGCAAGGAAAAATGGTTTGGGAAATGAAGCAGAAGGGGTAATATTGGATGAGCTTGCACGAATTCTCGTGTTGGACGGGGCTTCTGTGAAAAAATACCGTAAGGAGGGTAAAAAATCCTCCCATGGGAAGTTATTGAAGATGGTTCGAAATGTTGGAGTATTGAGGTGGGGCAAATCAAGTAAGAGAAATGTGATATGTAGAGGGGCTGAGGTGGGGGCGAGCTCTACATTCCGATGGAACCGCGGGAACAAGAATGATGCTGAAGAACCCGGAATTTTCCGAGTGGTTACTACAAAAAATAAGGAGTTTCATTTTGTGTGTGACGGTGGAACTGAAATGGCCGAGTTGTGGGTGAGGGGGATCAAGCTTGTAACTCGAGAAGCTATCTTTGGCAATAAAGTGGCGGATGCAAAATAGTGTGTACTGCAATTGTAGCTTAGCTTTCAGGCATTTTGTATAGAGGCTGGGGAGTTATTCTAACGTCTCCTGCAATATTATTTATTTCTTAATTATGTGTGACATTTCTTCACCACTATAATTGTAGACAACAACTGTTTGTGATTACGACAATAGATACACCAATACCCTATTGGTGGAATTTTACATACATAAATAGCTTATATTTCTTGTCACTGTTTTGTTGTGGCTATATACATCAACGTGCCTAATAATAATATGTACTAAAAAGGTGCAAAACTGTTGTTATTTGGATCATCGGTCTTTATAACCAACATGTAGCAGCATAATAGTATTTCTGGGTCTCTTTTTTGTTTTGGTTTGCGAGGAATACTCTACAAATTATGCTCTTCGTAGTAAGTGCTTGTTTGGTGTAGGGTTTCAGTGAAATAAAACGTTTTTAATGGAAGAAGCTTTTGACATATGTATGGTTTTAACTTTTAAGAGAGGTTTTAAGTCTTTGGTTAAGAGCAAACTTGAACACAAGTGAAATAATTAGGGGGGTGTATTCAATTAAGATTTTTAAAGACTTTTTTTAAGTGACAGACTTTTGTAGAATTTGTGGGATTTTAATGACTTTCACAGACTTTAAAGACTTTTTTAAAATGACTTTTATAGACTCCGTGAAATAAATAACAGACTTTTATAAACTTTTTATTAAGACTGTGATAGACTTTTGTATACTTCTAATATATCTTCCAACTTATATTAATTGTTAATTAGCCCATGTGTACAACATCTCCCTCTTTTTCATGAACTATAGTAAATCTAATTATATTATTGTGGCATGAGATTTTATATATGTTGAAAGCGTTCACATTATTCTATTCATTTCATGATATATTTGGATACTCAGATACTAATAAAACTTTAAAAATTACAGACGCAATACAAAAATTAAGCTCACTTTTCATTGAGCTATATATACTTTATGCATATGCGTACGCTTTTTACTAATAATTGATTGCTTTTATTATTGATTGTTTTATTAATATATATATATATATATATATATATATATATATATATATATATATATTGATTGTGTGATTCTGTCAACCCAAATTTTCATCTTAACTGCTGCTAATTTTGTTTGATTGTGTGGACTTTTTTTATGCGCCTAATGTAAGACCCCAATTTTTATAAATAAATATGAATTTTCTATAAATATCATTTTTGAATATTATGGAGTTAATTTGATATAATGTTATAGTTGTGGGTAATATTTATAAATTTTGCAAAGTAAGCAAGTTGTTATAAAATATTCGTTTGGTCGGAGAATATTCTTTTTGTCGAGGAATATTCGTACGACGGCACAATCATTGGTGGACCCCACAACGGAATTATTGTCGGATTGAGAAAACGACAGAATTATCTTTCTATAAAAATAACGGCTGAGGTGTTACCGTTAAAACTGTTGAACTACTCGGTAGTAAAAGTACAGTAATACGCGTGGTTGCATAGTAGCACACGGTATTGATTATTGATGCTTACGTGAGAAGTCACTCAGCTATACTCAATTATTGCTACAGTAATTGCTGCATCATATCTCTTAAATTATTGTCATAGTATCATCTGTATAATATGTTATATTATTAAATCAATAATTGAGACGTTGTGGTAAGTTTGGTTATTTTATGGGGGGCCATATGTCATCATCTAAGAGTCTCTTCGTCAATAGTAATTACCGTCGTCAATAGTATTTACCTTGGTCAATAGTAATTACCTTCGTCAATAGTATTTACCTTCGTCAATAGTAATTACCGTCGTCAATAGTAATTACCTTCGTCAATAGTATTTACCTTGGTCAATAGTAATTACCTTCGTCAATAGTATTTACCTTGGTCAATAGTAATTATTTTCGTCAATAGTAGTTGTCCCTTCAATATTACCAAGAGTCATTTGACCCTTCGTTAAGACCAAGAGTCATTTGACCCTTCGTTAAGACCAAGAGCCACCCTCGGTTTTTCTATAAATAGAGGCCTAGGGCTTCATTATTTTTCACGAATTCATTCAAGCTATAGAGAAAGAAAGTATAGAGAGAATAAGAGAGAGAGAATAAAAGTATTCTGCTACATCACTTTTCCAATATCCAGTTCTTTTAAGGTAGGGAATATTATTTCTTTTATATTCATGAAGAAAACTTCTGTTATTCCATTCGTTATTATTCTGTTGGAATAACCAGTATACGCGGTCTACCCTATACTTGGTGACATTCTTCTATTATTCTGTTGGAACATCCTGTCTGTGTGTTTTACACCGGACCTGGTTCCGTTTATTATTCTGTTGGAACATCCTGTCTGTGTGTTTTACACCGGACCTGGTTCCGTTTTATTATTATTCTGTTGGAATATCCTGTCTGTGTGTTTTACACCGGACCTGGTTCCATTATTTATTATTCTGTCGGAATATCCTGTCTGTGCGTTTACGCCGGACCTGGTTCCATTATTTATTATTCTATTGGAATAACCTGTCTGTGCGGTCTATCGCATGCATGGTGATTTCTTTTGTTATTCCATTCTTTATTGTACTCAGTTGGTTAAGTTTTGACTTCTATACTCTATGAAATTTGTGGAATATCCTTGATAGTTGCGTTTCATCCAGTATCTTTTCAAGAAAATATTCTTCTAAGCGTTCTTGAATTTTACTCCACAATGCAGTATCATGTTGACAATTTGGACGTTGTTAATTCCTGGATAAATTAATTCTTGAACTTGTTTTATTGAATTCTTATATCATTGTCATCATCCTCATGTTTATAAAATGTTGAAAGTCATCTGTGGCATGTAGTGCATAGATGGACTTGGTATGATTATGACCAGGGATTATTCGGTATAATCATGACCGTAATGTTGCAAATGATGTGGTAAAAGTCTTCATTGGCCCGTAGTGCATTGATGGACAGTTGTTGGCATGATCATGACCATTAATGAATATACGAATATCCTTGGCCGTAGTGCATGGGTGATTCGATGATGTGGATTATTTTATTAAGCTGAGTCCCAGCGATCACAGTTTTGAAAAACTTTTTAAATCATAAAAGATAGTAGAGTTTATTTTCTACTTGACTCTTTTAATGGATTGCTTGTTCCGTTACAGTTAAACTTGATGTCTATTATATTTTATCAGTTTAACATTGTTGAAGGCTAATGATAATTTATTCTGCATTATCTTAGTCATAATATTTCTTACTGGGCTAGTTGAGCTCACCCTTTCTTTCACTGTTCTCTTCAGGAAATGAGAACGTAGCTGGGACAAGTCGGGGTACGGAGTGATGGTCCGAATGATAGTATTAGTTAGTAGTCCTCACTATTCTATGTAATGGTGTGTTAATAAATGTAATGAGGACTCCTTTTGAGTATGAATACTCTCTAGAAGATAATATTTGTATTCAAACTCACAGTTTATGTTTTGTCGTATTGTACACGACAGATGTATTAATCAGTTGTATTTGTATTCTGTACTATGTATTTGACGACCCAAGATGGGTGATGTATACCTAATTTTGGGGGCGTCACAGTTGGTATCAGAGCTTAGGGATATGATCCCTGGCTAAGATGTGAGAATAGAACTAGGAGGGGAGAGACGGTGAATTCCTTCGCTAGTATGACATACCTAAGTTTATTTGCATGGTATTTAATTGGTCGGTCATAATATAAGGATAATATATGACATATCAATTAATTTTTATTTTGTGGCAGTATCTGAAAATGGCATCTGAGAACGTTGAGAATAGCAATGGAGCACAGACGACTGTTGATTCACCACATATCAATAATCAGGATAATGTGCATCAGGAAGGTGTCAATCCTCATGCAAACAACAACACTGACCAAATGATGAATGATCAAATGTTCAGAGGTTTTATGCAATTCATGCAACAACAGGTGAAAGCGGCTCCTGTCCACAACGTAGGTGGAAATACTGGAAACTCTCTGGCGGTCACCGCTAAACAGTTTAAGGAGCTGGGACCACCGGAGTTTAAGGGAGAACCCAAACCACTTGTAGCTGAAACATGGATAAAGCAGATCACCAAGATATTTGATGTCTTGGGTTGCTCCGAGGAGCAAAAGGTTCCCTTTGCCGCCTTTATGTTGCGAGGAGAGGCAGATTACTGGTGGGAATCGATAAAGCGTACTCAACCTGCCGCACTGAAGATGTCCTGGGAGAAGTTCCAAGAGCTGTTTAACGACAAATACTTTTCCGAGAGTATTCGTCACATGAAGGAGGTGGAGTTCATCAAATTGGAGCAGAATAATATGACCGTGTCGCAGTACGAGGCAAAATTTGCGGAGTTATCCCGGTTTGCGTCCCACCTGGTGGATAATGAAGAAAGAATGACGCGGATGTTTTTAAGAGGTTTGAAGCCGGAGATACGTCAACATCTTGTTTCTCATAAACTATGTTTGTATTCAGATGTTGTAAATAGGGCTCAGTTGGTGGAGCGCGATAACGAGACAACGCAACCAAAAGAGAGCAGCCGGCAAAATGATAATACCAGTGAGAGCAGTCATCGAAGCGGTGACAACAAGCGTGGAGGGAATCAACAGGCCAGAAATGGTAACCACTTCGGTGGTAATCAGGGCCAAAACAATAAGAATGGACATTTCAAGAAGAGGAGATTCAACAATGATGGAAAGACGTCAGCACCAGCACCTGTCGTTAAGGAAGGAGAACGACCACCTATCATATGTTTCAAATGCGGAGGGGAGGGGCACATCAGTCAAAACTGCGCGATGCCGTCCAAAGCATGTTATAATTGTGGAAGAGAAGGTCATTTAGCCCAATTTTGTCGTTTACCGAAGACAAATTCAGCTAGGATGGAGGCACCAAAAGCCGTCCCAGAAAAGTCAAAACCGGTTGTGCAAGGGAGAGCGTTTGTTGTGAACTCCCAGAGAGCAAGGAACCCGAATGAGGTCATCACGGGTAAGCTTATTATAAACTCTAAAGAAGTTTATACTTTATTTGATACCGGTTCAACCCATTCTTTTATTTCTCCTACTTGCGCTCATCGATTAAATTTGATTCCGGAGAAATTAGACTTTGACTTATCTGTGGAAACTCCGTTGGGAGAAACCTTCATTACCTCCACTGTTTATAAGTCTTGTTTGGTTCAAGTTGGTACCCACACATTACCTATCGATCTGATTTCATTAAAAATACTTGCATTTGACGTGATTCTAGGGATTGATTGGCTAACTACTCATTATGCAAAAATTGATTGTTTTCGTAAGGTTGTTAGCTTTCATATTCCTAATCGACCTATTATGCGAATTCAAGCAACCAAACCATTAAAATCAATCGCTGTCATCTCAAGCCATAAAGCTATTCGTTTATTGAAAAACGGATGTCAAGCTTTCTTAGCTCATGTCACAGATCTAAACAAAAATACGTCAGCTTTGAATGATATTTCTGTTGTTAATAAATTTCCTGACGTATTTCCCGAAGAACTTCCTGGCCTACCCCCAGAGCGTGAAATTGAATTTTGTATCGACCTTGAACCCGGTACAAAACCCATTTCCAAAGCTCCATATCGAATGGCTCCTATTGAACTTCAGGAGTTAAAGACCCAACTGCAGGAATTGTTAGACATTGGTTTTATTCGTCCTAGTACTTCTCCTTGGGGTGCTCCTGTTCTGTTCGTGAAGAAGAAAGATGGGAGTATGCGACTTTGTATTGATTATCGGGAGTTGAATCATGTCACCATCAAAAATAGGTACCCATTGCCACGTATTGATGACCTGTTTGACCAGTTGCAAGGAGTACAATTCTTTTCAAAGATCGATCTTCGTTCTGGATATCATCAGCTGAAGGTTAGAACTGAGGATATTCCAAAGACTGCCTTCAGAACTCGGTATGGGCATTATGAATTCTTAGTTATGTCTTTTGGATTGACTAATGCTCCTGCTGCCTTCATGGATATGATGAACAGGGTATTTAAGGAATATTTGGATCACTTTGTGGTCGTCTTTATCGATGACATCCTTATTTATTCCAAAAGCCGTGAAGATCATGAGCAACACTTGAGGCTGGTACTCCAAAAGCTTCGTGAATACAAGCTTTATGCCAAGTTGAAGAAATGCGAGTTCTGGCTAGAGGAGGTAGCATTCCTTGGGCACGTAGTATCAAGTCGTGGAATATTGGTTGACCCGGCAAAGATTGAAGCTATTCAAAGCTGGGAGCAACCTAAATCAGTGACCGATGTACGTAGCTTTCTTGGTTTAGCTGGTTATTATCGGAGATTCGTGGAAGGATTTTCTCGAATCGCTACTCCATTAACTCAGCTGACTCGGAAAGATACAAAGTTTGGTTGGAGCGAAGAATGTGAGCAGAGTTTTCAAGAACTCAAAAGGAGACTCATTTCAGCACCTGTTCTAACAATACCATCTGGCTCGGAGGGATTTGTCATCTACAGTGATGCTTCGAGCAAAGGGTTGGGATGCGTTCTCATGCAACATGGAAAAGTCATAGCCTATGCATCAAGACAACTCAAGGAATATGAGAGGAATTATCCTACTCATGATCTAGAGTTGGCAGCTGTTGTCTTTGCACTTAAAATTTGGAGGCATTACTTGTATGGGGAGAAAGTGGAGATCTTTACGGATCATAAAAGCCTCAAATATTTCTTCACTCAAAAGGAACTCAACATGCGACAACGACGTTGGCTTGAACTATTGAAAGATTATGATCATACCATTCAATACCATCTTGGAAAAGCGAACGTGGTAGCTGACGCATTGAGTAGAAGATCATATGCGGGTACAAGTGCAATATTAACAACGCAAAGGCCCATTTTGTGTGACTTGCAAAGGATGGAGATAGAGTTGAAGACTCCAGGGACCCATGTGATGATGGCGAATATACGAGTAGAACCGACTTTAATCGATAAAGTTAAAGCTGCTCAAGCTACAGACCTGGAGCTGATGCGTATGAGGAAGAAAGTGCAAGAAGGTGTTATGCCGGAAGCAAGAATCGATGAGGAAGGAATACTTCGAGTCAACTCCAGACTTTGTGTTCCTAACAACCCTGATTTAAAGTATGAAATCATGATGGAGGCGCACAACACACCGTTTGCAATCCATCCTGGAAGTACCAAAATGTATCATGATCTTCGTCATACATTTTGGTGGAGCAATATGAAGAGAGAGATAGCGTTGTTTATCTCAAGGTGTCTAACTTGTCAACGAGTCAAAGCGGAGCATCAAGTACCAAAAGGTCCATTGCAACCACTTGAAATTCCAGAATGGAAGTGGGAGCACATTACCATGGATTTCGTTACCGGTCTTCCCAGGGTTTCTCAAGGTATTGATGCGATTTGGGTCATTGTTGATAGATTGACCAAGTCTGCTCATTTCTTACCGATACGAGAAACTTATACACTTGAACGTCTTGCTCGTATGTACATAAACGAGATTGTAAGACTGCATGGTATGCCAGTATCCATAGTTTCTGACCGAGACCCAAGATTCACTTCACGATTTTGGGTTAGTTTACAAAAAGCTATGGGCACGGAGTTACGATTTAGTTCAGCATATCATCCTCAGACGGATGGACAATCAGAGATGTAAGACCCCAATTTTTATAAATAAAGATGAATTTTCTATAAATATCATTTTTGAATATTATGGAGTTAATTTGATATAATGTTATAGTTGTGGGTAATATTTATAAATTTTGCAAAGTAAGCAAGTTGTTATAAAATATTCGTTTGGTCGGAGAATATTCTTTTTGTCGGGGAATATTCGTACGACGGCATAATCATTGGTGGACCCCACAACGGAATTATTGTCGGATTGAGAAAACGACAGAATTATCTTTCTATAAAAATAACGGCTGAGGTGTTACCGTTAAAACCGTTAAAACTGTTGAACTACTCGGTAGTAAAAGTACAGTAATACGCGTGGTTGCATAGTAGCACACGGTATTGATTATTGATGCTTACGTGAGAAGTCACTCAGCTATACTCAATTATTGCTATAGTAATTGCTGCATCATATCTCTTAAATTATTGTCATAGTATCATCTGTATAATATGTTATATTATTAAATCAATAATTGAGACGTTGTGGTAAGTTTGGTTATTTTATGGGGGGCCATATGTCATCATCTAAGAGTCTCTTCGTCAATAGTAATTACCTTCGTCAATAGTAATTACCGTCGTCAATAGTAATTACCTTCGTCAATAGTAATTACCGTCGTCAATAGTAATTACCTTCGTCAATAGTATTTACCTTGGTCAATAGTAATTACCTTCGTCAATAGTATTTACCTTGGTCAATAGTAATTACTTTCGTCAATAGTAGTTGTCCCTTCAATATTACCAAGAGTCATTTGACCCTTCGTTAAGACCAAGAGTCATTTGACCCTTCGTTAAGACCAAGAGCCACCCTCGGTTTTTCTATAAATAGAGGCCTAGGGCTTCATTATTTTTCACGAATTCATTCAAGCTATAGAGAGAGAAAGTATAGAGAGAATAAGAGAGAGAGAATAAAAGTATTCTGCTACATCATTTTTCCAATATCCAGTTCTTTTAAGGTAGGAAATATTATTTCTTTTATATTCATGAAGAGAACTTCTGTTATTCCATTTGTTATTATTCTGTTGGAATAACCAGTATACGCGGTCTACCCTATACTTGGTGACATTCTTCTATTATTCTGTTGGAACATCCTGTCTGTGTGTTTTACACCGGACCTGGTTCCGTTTTATTATTATTCTGTTGGAATATCCTGTCTGTGTGTTTTACACCGGACCTGGTTCCATTATTTATTATTCTGTCGGAATATCCTGTCTGTGCGTTTACGCCGGACCTGGTTCCATTATTTATTATTCTATTGGAATAACCTGTCTGTGCGGTCTATCGCATGCATGGTGATTTCTTTTGTTATTCCATTCTTTATTGTACTCAGTTGGTTAAGTTTTGACTTCTATACTCCATGAAATTTGTGGAATATCCTTGATAGTTGCGTTTCATCCAGTATCTTTTCAAGAAAATATTCTTCTAAGCGTTCTTGAATTTTACTCCACAATGCAGTATCATGTTGACAATTTGGACGTTGTTAATTCCTGGATAAATTAATTCTTGAACTTGTTTTATTGAATTCTTATATCATTGTCATCATCCTCATGTTTATAAAATGTTGAAAGTCATCTGTGGCATGTAGTGCATAGATGGACTTGGTATGATTATGACCAGGAATTATTCGGTATAATCATGACCGTAATGTTGCAAATGATGTGGTAAAAGTCCTCATTGGCCCGTAGTGCATTGATGGACAGTTGTTGGCATGATCATGACCATTAATGAATACACGAATATCCTTGGCCGTAGTGCAGGGGTGATTCGATGATGTGAATTATTTTATTAAGCTGAGTCTCAGCGATTACAGTGTTGAAAAATTTTTTAAATCATAAAAGATAGTAGAGTTTATTTTCTACTTGACTCTTTTAATGGATTGCTTGTTCCGCTATAGTTAAACTTGATGTCTATTATATTTTATCAGTTTAACATTGTTGAAGGCTAATGATAATTTATTCTGCATTATCTTAGTCATAATATTTCTTACTGGGCTAGTTGAGCTCACCCTTTCTTTCACTGTTCTCTTCAAGAAATGAGAACGTAGCTGGGGCAAGTCGGAGAACGGAGTGATGGTCCGAATGATAGTATTAGTTAGTAGTCCTCACTATTCTATGTAATGGTGTGTTAATAAATGTAACGAGGACTCCTTTTGAGTATGAATACTCTCTAGAAGATAATATTTGTATTCAAACTCACAGTTTATGTTTTGTCGTATTGTACACGACAGTTGTATTAGTAAGTTGTATTTGTATTCTGTACTATGTATCTGACAACCCAAGATGGGTGATGTATACCTAATTTTGGGGGCGTCACAGTTGGTATCAGAGCTTAGGGATATGATCCCTGGCTAAGATGTGAGAATAGAACTAGGAGGGGAGAGACGGGGAATTTCTTCGCTAGTATGACCTACCTAAGTTTATTTGCATGGTATTTAATTGGTCGGTCATAATATAAGGATAAAATATGACATATCAATTAATTTTTATTTTGTGACAGTATCTGGAAATGGCATATGAGAATGTTGAGAATAGCAATGGAGCACAGGCGACTGTTGATTCACCACATATCAATAATCAGGATAATGTGCATCAGGAAGGTGACAATCCTCATGCAAACAACAACACTGACCAAATGATGAATGCTCAAATGTTCAGAGGCTTTATGCAATTCATGCAACAACAGGTGAAAGCGGCTTCTGTCCACAACGTAGGTGGAAATACTGGAAACTCTCTGGCGGTCACCGCTAAACAGTTTAAGGAGCTGGGACCACCGGAGTTTAAGGGAGAACCCAAACCACTTGTAGCTGAAACATGGATAAAGCAGATCACCAAGATATTTGATGTCTTGGGTTGCTCCGAGGAGCAAAAGGTTCCCTTTGCCGCCTTTATGTTGCGAGGAGAGGCAGATTACTGGTGGGAATCGATAAAGCGTACTCAACCTGCCGCACTAAAGATGACCTGGGAGAAGTTCCAAGAGCTGTTTAACGACAAATACTTTCCCGAGAGTATTCGTCACATGAAGGAGGTGGAGTTCATCAAATTGGAGCAGAATAATATGACCGTGTCGCAGTACGAGGCAAAATTTGCGGAGTTATCCCGATTTGCGTCCCACCTGGTGGATAATGAAGAAAGAATGACGCGGATGTTTTTAAGAGGTTTGAAGCCGGAGATACGTCAACATCTTGTTTCTCATAAACTGTGCTTGTATTCAGATGTTGTAAATAGGGCTCAGTTGGTGGAGCGCGATAACGAGACAACACAACCAAAAGAGAGCAGCCGGCAAAATGATAATACCCGTGAGAGCAGTCATCGAAGCGGTGACAACAAGCGTGGAGGGAATCAACAGGCCAGAAATGGTAACCACTTCGGTGGTAATCAGGGCCAAAACAATAAGAATGGACATTTCAAGAAGAGGAGATTCAACAATGATGGGAAGACGTCAGCACCAGCACCTGTCGTTAAGGAAGGAGAACGACCACCTATCATATGTTTCAAATGCGGAGGGGAGGGGCACATCAGTCCAACCTGCGCGATGCCGTCCAAAGCATGTTATAATTGTGGAAGAGAAGGTCATTTAGCCCGATTTTGTCGTTTACCGAAGACAAATTCAGCTAGGATGGAGGCACCAAAAGCCGTCCCAGAAAAGTCAAAACCGGTTGTGCAAGGGAGAGCGTTTGTTGTGAACTCTCAGAGAGCAGGGAACCCGAATGAGGTCATCACGGGTAAGCTTATCATAAACTCTAACGAAGTCTATACTTTATTTGATACCGGTTCTACCCATTCTTTTATTTCTCCTACTTGCGCTCATCGATTAAATTTGATTCCGGAGAAATTAGACTTTGACTTAGCAGTTGAAACTCCATTGGGAGAAACCTTCATTACATCCACGGTTTATAAGTCTTGTTTGGTTCAAGTTGGTACCCACACATTACCTATCGATCTGATTTCATTAAAAATACTTGCATTTGACGTGATTCTAGGGATTGATTGGTTAACTACTCATCATGCAAAAATTGATTGTTTTCGTAAGGTTGTTAGCTTTCATATTCCTAATCGACCTATTATGCGAATTCAAGCAACCAAACCATTAAAATCAATCGCTGTCATCTCAAGCCATAAAGCTATTCGTTTATTGAAAAACGGATGTCAAGCTTTCTTAGCTCATGTCACAGATCTAAACAAAAATACGTCAGCTTTGAATGATATTTCTGTTGTTAATAAATTTCCTGACGTATTTCCCGAAGAACTTCCTGGCCTACCCCCAGAGCGTGAAATTGAATTTTGTATCGACCTTGAACCCGGTACAAAACCCATTTCCAAAGCCCCATATCGAATGGCTCCTATTGAACTTCAGGAGTTAAAGACTCAACTGCAGGAATTGTTAGACATTGGTTTTATTCGTCCTAGTACTTCTCCTTGGGGTGCTCCTGTTCTGTTCGTGAAGAAGAAAGATGGAAGTATGCGACTTTGTATTGATTATCGGGAGTTGAATCATGTCACCATCAAAAACAGGTACCCATTGCCACGTATTGATGACCTGTTTGACCAGTTGCAAGGAGCACAATTCTTTTCAAAGATCGATCTTCGTTCTGGATATCATCAGCTGAAGGTTAGAACTGAGGATATTCCAAAGACGGCTTTTAGAACTCGGTACGGACATTATGAATTCCTAGTCATGTCCTTTGGATTGACTAATGCTCCTGCTGCCTTCATGGATATGATGAACCGGGTATTCAAGGAATATTTGGATCACTTTGTGGTCGTCTTCATCGATGACATCCTTGTTTATTCCAAAAGCCGTGAAGATCATGAGCAACACTTGAGGCTGGTACTCCAAAAGCTTCGTGAATACAAACTTTATGCCAAGTTGAAGAAATGCGAGTTCTGGCTGGAGGAGGTAGCATTCCTTGGGCACGTAGTATCAAGTCGTGGCATATCGGTTGACCCGGCAAAGATTGAAGCTATTCAAAGCTGGGAGCAACCTAAATCAGTGACCGAAGTACGTAGCTTTCTTGGTTTAGCTGGTTATTATCGGAGATTCGTGGAAGGATTTTCTCGAATCGCTACTCCGTTAACTCAGCTGACTCGAAAAGATACAAAGTTCAGTTGGAGCGAAGAATGTGAGCAGAGTTTTCAAGAACTCAAGAGGAGACTCATTTCAGCACCTGTTCTAACAATACCATCTGGCTCGGAGGGATTTGTCATCTACAGTGATGCTTCGAGCAAAGGGTTGGGATGCGTTCTCATGCAACATGGAAAAGTCATAGCCTATGCATCAAGACAACTCAAGGAATATGAGAGGAATTATCCTACTCATGATCTAGAGTTGGCAGCTGTTGTCTTTGCACTTAAAATTTGGAGGCATTACTTGTATGGGGAGAAGGTGGAGATCTTTACGGATCATAAAAGCCTCAAATATTTCTTCACTCAAAAGGAACTCAACATGCGACAACGACGTTGGCTTGAACTGTTGAAAGATTATGATCATACCATTCAATACCATCCTGGAAAAGCGAACGTGGTAACTGACGCATTGAGTAGAAGATCATATGCGGGTACAAGTGCGATATTGTCAATACAAAGGCCCATTTTGTGTGATTTGCAAAGGATGGAGATAGAGTTAAAGACTCCAGGGACCCATGTGATGATGGCGAATATACGAGTATAACCGACTTTAATCGATAAAGTTAAAGCTGCTCAAGCTACAGACCTGGAGCTGATGCGTATGAGGAAGAAAGTGCAAGAAGGTGTTATGCCGGAAGCAAGAATCGATGAGGAAGGAATACTTCGAGTCAACTCCAGACTTTGTGTTCCTAACAACCCTGATTTAAAGTATGAAATCATGATGGAGGCGCACAACACACCGTTTGCAATCCATCTTGGAAGTACCAAAATGTATCATGATCTTCGTCATACATTTTGGTGGAGCAATATGAAGAGAGAGATAGCGTTGTTTATCTCAAGGTGTCTAACTTGTCAACGAGTCAAAGCGGAGCATCAAGTACCAAAAGGTCCATTGCAACCACTTGAAATTCCAGAATGGAAGTGGGAGCACATTACCATGGATTTCGTTACCGGTCTTCCTAGGGTTTCTCAAGGTATTGATGCGATTTGGGTCATTGTTGATAGATTGACCAAGTCTGCTCATTTCTTACCGATACGAGAAACTTATACACTTGAACGTCTTGCTCGTATGTACATAAACGAGATTGTAAGACTGCATGGTATGCCAGTATCCATAGTTTCTGACCGAGACCCAAGATTCACTTCACGATTTTGGGTTAGTTTACAAAAAGCTATGGGCACGGAGTTACGATTTAGTTCAGCATATCATCCTCAGACGGACGGACAATCAGAGAGGACTATTCAAACTCTTGAAGATCTATTAAGACTCTGTGTCTTTGACTTCAAAGGAAGTTGGGACAAGTTCTTACCATTGGTGGAGTTTTCCTACAATAACAGTTATCAAGCATGTATTGGCATGGCTCCATTCGAAGCATTGTATGGAAGAAAATGTCGTTCTCCAGTATGCTGGGATGAGGTGGGTGAAGCAACGTTGTTGGGACCGGAGTTGGTACGTATGACTACAGAAAAGATTCAAACGATCCGACAACGTATAAAAACCTCACAAGATCGACAAAAGAGTTATGCTGATCTTCATCGAAAGGACGTGGAATTTGATGTAGGAGATCATGTGTTCTTACGTGTTGCTCCATGGAAAGGTGTTACGAGATTTGGAAAGAGAGGAAAGCTAAATCCTCGATTCATCGGTCCATTTTTAATCCTCGATCGAGTAGGAACTGTGGCTTATAGACTCGCTTTACCGCCAAGTATGTCTCGTGTTCATAACGTTTTCCACATATCCATGTTACGCAAATATGTGGAAGACCCGAACCACATTATTGAGTTAGAACCGGACGAAATAGCGGAGGATTTGACGTATGAAGAAGTTCCTGTTCAAATCTTGGATAAGAAGGAACATATTCTACGCTCCAAGGTTATACCTCAAGTCAAAGTTTTGTGGAGAAACCACGATGTTGAGGAAATGACTTGGGAGTTAGAATCAGAAATGAAATCAAGGTATCCTTACCTCTTCGACATACCAGGTACGTACCCTAATTTCGAGGGCGAAATTTCATAAGAAGGGGAGGTTGTAAGACCCCAATTTTTATAAATAAAGATGAATTTTCTATAAATATCATTTTTGAATATTATGGAGTTAATTTGATATAATGTTATAGTTGTGGGTAATATTTATAAATTTTGCAAAGTAAGCAAGTTGTTATAAAATATTCGTTTGGTCGGAGAATATTCTTTTTGTCGGGGAATATTCGTACGATGGCATAATCATTGGTGGACCCCACAACGGAATTATTGTCGGATTGAGAAAACGACAGAATTATCTTTCTATAAAAATAACGGCTGAGGTGTTACCGTTAAAACCGTTAAAACTGTTGAACTACTCGGTAGTAAAAGTACAGTAATACGCGTGGTTGCATAGTAGCACACGGTATTGATTATTGATGCTTACGTGAGAAGTCACTCAGCTATACTCAATTATTGCTATAGTAATTGCTGCATCATATCTCTTAAATTATTGTCATAGTATCATCTGTATAATATGTTATATTATTAAATCAATAATTGAGACGTTGTGGTAAGTTTGGTTATTTTATGGGGGGTCATATGTCATCATCTAAGAGTCTCTTCGTCAATAGTAATTACCTTCGTCAATAGTAATTACCGTCGTCAATAGTAATTACCTTCGTCAATAGTAATTACCGTCGTCAATAGTAATTACCTTCGTCAATAGTATTTACCTTGGTCAATAGTAATTACCTTCGTCAATAGTATTTACCTTGGTCAATAGTAATTACTTTCGTCAATAGTAGTTGTCCCTTCAATATTACCAAGAGTCATTTGACCCTTCGTTAAGACCAAGAGTCATTTGACCCTTCGTTAAGACCAAGAGCCACCCTCGGTTTTTCTATAAATAGAGGCCTAGGGCTTCATTATTTTTCACGAATTCATTCAAGCTATAGAGAGAGAAAGTATAGAGAGAATAAGAGAGAGAGAATAAAAGTATTCTGCTACATCATTTTTCCAATATCCAGTTCTTTTAAGGTAGGAAATATTATTTCTTTTATATTCATGAAGAGAACTTCTGTTATTCCATTTGTTATTATTCTGTTGGAATAACCAGTATACGCGGTCTACCCTATACTTGGTGACATTCTTCTATTATTCTGTTGGAACATCCTGTCTGTGTGTTTTACACCGGACCTGGTTCCGTTTTATTATTATTCTGTTGGAATATCCTGTCTGTGTGTTTTACACCGGACCTGGTTCCATTATTTATTATTCTGTCGGAATATCCTGTCTGTGCGTTTACGCCGGACCTGGTTCCATTATTTATTATTCTATTGGAATAACCTGTCTGTGCGGTCTATCGCATGCATGGTGATTTCTTTTGTTATTCCATTCTTTATTGTACTCAGTTGGTTAAGTTTTGACTTCTATACTCCATGAAATTTGTGGAATATCCTTGATAGTTGCGTTTCATCCAGTATCTTTTCAAGAAAATATTCTTCTAAGCGTTCTTGAATTTTACTCCACAATGCAGTATCATGTTGACAATTTGGACGTTGTTAATTCCTGGATAAATTAATTCTTGAACTTGTTTTATTGAATTCTTATATCATTGTCATCATCCTCATGTTTATAAAATGTTGAAAGTCATCTGTGGCATGTAGTGCATAGATGGACTTGGTATGATTATGACCAGGGATTATTCGGTATAATCATGACCGTAATGTTGCAAATGATGTGGTAAAAGTCCTCATTGGCCCGTAGTGCATTGATGGACAGTTGTTGGCATGATCATGACCATTAATGAATACACGAATATCCTTGGCCGTAGTGCAGGGGTGATTCAATGATGTGGATTATTTTATTAAGCTGAGTCTCAGCGATTACAGTGTTGAAAAACTTTTTAAATCATAAAAGATAGTAGAGTTTATTTTCTACTTGACTCTTTTAATGGATTGCTTGTTCCGCTACAGTTAAACTTGATGTCTATTATATTTTATCAGTTTAACATTGTTGAAGGCTAATGATAATTTATTCTGCATTATCTTAGTCATAATATTTCTTACTGGGCTAGTTGAGCTCACCCTTTCTTTCACTGTTCTCTTCAGGAAATGAGAACGTAGCTGGGGCAAGTCGGGGAACGGAGTGATGGTCCGAATGATAGTATTAGTTAGTAGTCCTCACTATTCTATGTAATGGTGTGTTAATAAATGTAACGAGGACTCCTTTTGAGTATGAATACTCTCTAGAAGATAATATTTGTATTCAAACTCACAGTTTATGTTTTGTCGTATTGTACACGACAGTTGTATTAGTAAGTTGTATTTGTATTCTGTACTATGTATCTGACGACCCAAGATGGGTGATGTATACCTAATTTTGGGGGCGTCACAAGAGAGGACTATTCAAACTCTTGAAGATCTATTAAGACTCTGTGTCTTTGACTTCAAGGGAAGTTGGGACAAGTTCTTACCATTGGTGGAGTTTTCCTACAACAACAGTTATCAAGCAAGTATTGGCATGGCTCCATTCGAAGCATTGTATGGAAGAAAATGTCGTTCTCCAGTATGCTGGGATGAGGTGGGCGAAGCAACGTTGTTGGGACCGGAGTTGGTACGTATGACTACAGAAAAGATTCAAACGATCCGACAACGTATAAAAACCTCACAAGATCGACAAAAGAGTTATGCTGATCTTCATCGAAAGGACGTGGAATTTGATGTAGGAGATCATGTGTTCTTACGTGTTGCTCCATGGAAAGGAGTTACGAGATTTGGAAAGAGAGGAAAGCTAAATCCTCGATTCATCGGTCCATTTTTAATCCTCGATCGAGTAGGAACTGTGGCTTATAGACTCGCTTTACCGCCAAGTATGTCTCGTGTTCATAACGTTTTCCACATATCCATGTTACGCAAATATGTGGAAGACCCGAACCACATTATTGAGTTAGAACCGGACGAAATAGCAGAGGATTTGACGTATGAAGAAGTTCCTGTTCAAATCTTGGATAAGAAGGAACATATTCTACGCTCCAAGGTTATACCTCAAGTCAAAGTTTTGTGGAGAAACCACGATGTTGAGGAAATGACTTGGGAGTTAGAATCAGAAATGAAATCAAGGTATCCTTACCTCTTCGACATACCAGGTACGTACCCTAATTTCGAGGGCGAAATTTCATAAGAATGGGAGGTTGTAAGACCCCAATTTTTATAAATAAAGATGAATTTTCTATAAATATCATTTTTGAATATTATGGAGTTAATTTGATATAATGTTATAGTTGTGGGTAATATTTATAAATTTTGCAAAGTAAGCAAGTTGTTATGTGACGCCCCCAAAATTAGGCATACATCACCCATCTTGGGTCGTCAGATGCAAAGTACAGAATACAAATACAACTTACTAATACAACTGTCGTGTACAATACGACAAAACATAAACTGTGAGTTTGAATACAAATATTATCTTCTAGAGAGTATTCATACTCAAAAAGAGTCCTCATTACATTTATTAACACACTATTACATAGAATAGTGAGGACTACTAACTAATATTATCATTCGGACTATCACTCCGTTCCCCGACTTGCCCCAGCTACGTTCTCATTTCCTGAAGAGAACAGTGAAAGAAAGGGTGAGCTCAACTAGCCCAGTAAGAAATATTATGACTAAGATAATGCAGAATAAATTATCATTAGCCTTCAACAATGTTAAACTGATAAAATATAATAGACATCAAGTTTAACTGTAGCGGAACAAGCAATCCATTAAAAGAGTCAAGTAGAGAATAAAATCTACTATCTTTTATGATTTAAAAGGTTTTTCATCACTTTTATCGCTGAAACTCAGCTTAATAAATAATTTACATCATTAAATCATCCCTGCACTACAGGCCAAGGATATTCTTTAGTATCACGATCACGAATTATCCATGCACTACATGCCAAATATAATCGTGTATTCATTAGTATCACGACCACAAATTATCCATGCACTACGGGCCAAAGATAATCGTGTATTCATTAGTATCACGACCACAAATTATCCATGCACTACGGGCCAAAGATAATCGTGTATTCATCAACGGTCCTGATCATGCCATAAAACAATTCATCTTTGCACTACGGCCAAAGAGAATCCATAGCCATAATCATACCAAAAACTGTCCATCAATGCACTACGGGCCAATGAGGACTTTTTCCACATCATTTGTAACATTACGGTCATGATTACACCAAATAATTCCTGATCATAATCATACCAAGTCCATCTATGCACTACAGGCCACAGATGACTTTCAACATTTTATAAACATGAGGATGATGACAATGATATAAGAATTCAATAAAACAAGTTCAAGAATTAATTTTTCCAAGAATTAACAACGTCCAAATTGTCAACATGATACCGCTTTGTGGAGTAAAATTCAAGAATACTTAGAAGAATATTTTCATGAAAAGATACTGGATGAACCGCAATTATCAAGGATATTCCACTAATTTCATGGAGTATAGAAGTCAAAACTTAACCAACTGAGTACAATAAAGAATGTAATAACAAAAGAAATCACCATGCATACGATAGACCGCACAGACAGGTTATTCCAACAGAATAATAAATAATGGAACCAGGTCCGGCGTAAACGCACAGACAGGATATTCCGACAGAATAATAAATAATGGAACCAGGTCCGGCGTAAAACACACAGACAGGATGTTCCAACAGAATAATAATAAAAACGGAACCAGGTCCGGTGTAAAACACACAGACAGGATGTTCCAACAGAATAATAAACGGAACCAGGTCCGGTGTAAAACACACAGACAGGATGTTCCAACAGAATAATAAACGGAACCAGGTCCGGTGTAAAACACACAGACAGGATGTTCCAACAGAATAATAGAAGAATGTCACCAAGTATAGGGTAGACCGCGTATACTGGTTATTCCAACAGAATAATAACAAATGGAATAACAGAAGTTCTCTTCATGAATATGAAAGAATAATATCCCTTACAGTAAAATAAACTGAATATAAGAGTAGGGAAGTAGCAGAATACTTTTCTATAGTTTCTCTATAATTTCTCTTTCTAAAGCTTCAGTGAATTCGTAAGAAAATAATGAATAAATGAGCTTCTATTTATAGGAAAATGAAATGCATAGTAACTAATCCATGAACGGTCGAGATTGATTTACTTTAATCTGACGGTCCATATTTAAAGCAAAATCTTTTAAATAAAATATAATATATATATTATATATATATTACATGCGAAGAAAAAATATCACGGGTGAAAATCCCCGTGAACCCACATCATTTGTTTCTGCTAAAATTTCAAACATTATACAATAATAATACATATAACACTCCATTATATGTTTTCCTCCCCCACCAACTTCAATCATCATATAATATATAATATAATATATATATTTATATACTACTCCACCAATCCCACATTCCACCCAATATACGGGTGGAATTCCTCCCACCTAAAACAATCCTTTCATTCCCCCATCTTTATCAAATCATGTCATATATATATATAACACCTTCTCTTACACACACACACACATATATATATATATATATATATATATATATATATATATATATATATATATATATATATATATATAATACACTCCACCTTTTCCATCATCCTCCACTAACATTATATAATATATATATATATATATATATATATATAAAAATATTTTATCTCCCCTTTACGTAATTTCCTCTCACCCCTATTTTCAGATTTCATACATCACATGTGGGCCCCATATGTGGTCCCCACATGTGGGCCCCACCTTTATTATATAAAATAATTTTCTACCAATTATTTTGAAAAATGGGCAAAATAGGGGGTCCATATAATGAGCAAAATTGAGTGACTTCTCACGTAAGCATCAATAATCAATACCGTGTGCTACTATGCAACCACACGTATTACTGTACTTTTACTATCGAGTAGTTCAACAGTAACAATGGTAAAACTTCCGCCGTTATTTTCATAAAGTATTTTTGTCATTTTCTCAATCCGACAATAATTCTGTTGTGGGGTCCACCAATGATTGTACCGTCGTACGGATATTCCCCGACAAAAAGAATATTCCCCGACCAATCGAATGACAACTTGCATACTTTGCAAAATTTATAAATACTACCCATAACTATTATATCACATCCACACCATAATATAAAAAAAAAAATTATTTCGAGAAAAATTAAATATTTATTCATAAAATCTGGGGTCTCACAATCTCCCCTCCTTATGAAATTTCGCCCTCGAAATTTACGTACGTACTTGGTATGCCAAACATGTGAGGATACCTTGACTTCACTTCAAATTCTAACTCTTGAGGTATAACCTTTAAGCATCGAATATGATCCTTCTTATCCAAGATGTTAACACGTATCTCCTCATACGTTAAATATTTCGCTATCTCGTCCGGTTCTAAATTAATAATGTGGTTCGGGTCGTCCACATATTTACGTAACATCGATATGAAAAAAAAATGTTCTGAACACGCAACATACTTGGCGGTAAAACGAGTCTTTAGGCCACAGTTCCTATTTCATCGAGGATTTCAAATGGGCCAATTAAATCGAGAGTTGAGATTTCCTCTCTTCGTCGATTCTTGCTTCTAGAATAACGCCCTCTTGAACCTTCTTCTTCACATTTATCAGCTCTGAGTATGTAGCTTGAGCGGCTTTAACTTTATCGATTAAAGTCGATTTTAATCGTATATTCGTTATCTTCACGTGGGTTCGTATATTCGCACTTGTAACCGTATACGATCTTCTACACAACGCGTCAGCTACCACGTTCACTTTTCCACGATATTATTGAATGGTACGATCGTAATATTCAACAGCTCGAGCCAATGTCTTTGGCGCATAATACGTTCGTTTTAGTTGAAGAAATATTTGAGGGTTTAAGAAATGAGTTTTGTACTGGGGTCAATACAAAATTCAATTTTACGCTCTGGGGTAGGCTAAGAAGTCTTCAAGAATACGTCAAGAAATTTATTAACAATAGAAATATCGTTCAAAACTGCGACCCTCATCCAAGACTTGGATAACACGTCACATTGATACCTATCAACTTGCCATCGTCATTTACAACGTCTCCTACGGAAAGTCTAGCTTCGGTGCATTCCACACAAGGAAGTCACCAGCGAAAGGCTCGGGGCTCTTTACTTATGGCTTGATATGATAATGATTGACTTTAATGGTTTGGTTGCTTGAATTCGCATAGCAGGTTGGTTAGGAATATGAAAGTTAACCACCTTACGAAAAGAATGATGAGTAGTTAACCAATCGTTCCTAAAATCACACCAAAGGCAAGTATTTTCAAAGAGATACGATCGACAGGTAACGTGAAAGTGTTGATTTGAACAAGATTTATAAATGGTGGATGTAACGAAGGTTTCTACTATCGAAGTTTCAACCAATAAGTCAAAGTCTAATTTCTTCGAAGTCAAATTTAAACGTTGAGCTCAAGCAAGAGAAATAAAAGAATGGATAGAACCGGTATCTAATAAGGTATAGACTTCGCAAGAATTTATAATTAACTAACCCGTGATAACTTCATTTGATTCCTCGTTAGGGTAATTCAAAACTCGATGCTGGATTTTCCCAATTACTGTCGAAAAAAAAATTACATATCATCTATTTTAGCTTTCTTGGATCGGACTTCTCTTTTCACAATATCAACGCGTCGTGCGGCTTTCACCCATGCATCTTTTATTCTCACTCGTTCAGTTATTTCTTCTTTCAGCTGCTCCTTGACATTTGAATACTCAGATTCCAGCTTTAATATCGTATACTCTGCCAAAGATTGCTTCTGTTCAACCATCGCACATCGGGTAATACAATTTTGAATTATTGCATTCCTTTGTTCTACGACCGCCTGTCGTTCTTCAACCTGCTCTTCTAACTCATGAATACGATTTTGTAATTCTACATTTTGATCAATAAGTTCTTCTAATAAATCAACCTCAGGTTCCTCTTCTTCCTCACTCTCAGTTGCTACCTTTGCGACTAGCTTAAGTGCAACTTTTAATTCCTCAATCACCACATGGATATCTCGAATCACATTAACCTGGTTGGTGATTATAGGTGTCTCCACGGTCTCATTCACTCCATTGTAAACATTTTCAGCTGCCATTCCCAAACACTGTCACAAAACAAAGGTTAACTGACATGTAACATATTATCCCTATATTCTGACCGACCAATTAAATACCAAATAAACTTTGGTAGGTCATACTAGCGAAGGAATTCCCCGTCACTCCCCTCTTAGTTCTATTCTCACATCCTAGCCAGGGATCATATCCCTAAGCTCTGATACCAACTGTGACGCCCCCAAAATTAGGCATACATCACCCATCTTGGGTCGTCAGATGCAAAGTACAGAATACAAATACAACTTACTAATACAACTGTCGTGTACAATACGACAAAACATAAACTGTGAGTTTGAATACAAATATTATCTTCTAGAGAGTATTCATACTCAAAAAGAGTCCTCATTACATTTATTAACACACTATTACATAGAATAGTGAGGACTACTAACTAATATTATCATTCGGACTATCACTCCGTTCCCCGACTTGCCCCAGCTACGTTCTCATTTCCTGAAGAGAACAGTGAAAGAAAGGGTGAGCTCAACTAGCCCAGTAAGAAATATTATGACTAAGATAATGCAGAATAAATTATCATTAGCCTTCAACAATGTTAAACTGATAAAATATAATAGACATCAAGTTTAACTGTAGCGGAACAAGCAATCCATTAAAAGAGTCAAGTAGAGAATAAAATCTACTATCTTTTATGATTTAAAAGGTTTTTCATCACTTTTATCGCTGAAACTCAGCTTAATAAATAATTTACATCATTAAATCATCCCTGCACTACAGGCCAAGGATATTCTTTAGTATCACGATCACGAATTATCCATGCACTACATGCCAAATATAATCGTGTATTCATTAGTATCACGACCACAAATTATCCATGCACTACGGGCCAAAGATAATCGTGTATTCATTAGTATCACGACCACAAATTATCCATGCACTACGGGCCAAAGATAATCGTGTATTCATCAACGGTCCTGATCATGCCATAAAACAATTCATCTTTGCACTACGGCCAAAGAGAATCCATAGCCATAATCATACCAAAAACTGTTCATCAATGCACTACGGGCCAATGAGGACTTTTTCCACATCATTTGTAACATTACGGTCATGATTACACCAAATAATTCCTGATCATAATCATACCAAGTCCATCTATGCACTACAGGCCACAGATGACTTTCAACATTTTATAAACATGAGGATGATGACAATGATATAAGAATTCAATAAAACAAGTTCAAGAATTAATTTTTCCAAGAATTAACAACGTCCAAATTGTCAACATGATACCGCTTTGTGGAGTAAAATTCAAGAATACTTAGAAGAATATTTTCATGAAAAGATACTGGATGAACCGCAATTATCAAGGATATTCCACTAATTTCATGGAGTATAGAAGTCAAAACTTAACCAACTGAGTACAATAAAGAATGTAATAACAAAAGAAATCACCATGCATACGATAGACCGCACAGACAGGTTATTCCAACAGAATAATAAATAATGGAACCAGGTCCGGCGTAAACGCACAGACAGGATATTCCGACAGAATAATAAATAATGGAACCAGGTCCGGCGTAAAACACACAGACAGGATGTTCCAACAGAATAATAATAAAAACGGAACCAGGTCCGGTGTAAAACACACAGACAGGATGTTCCAACAGAATAATAAACGGAACCAGGTCCGGTGTAAAACACACAGACAGGATGTTCCAACAGAATAATAAACGGAACCAGGTCCGGTGTAAAACACACAGACAGGATGTTCCAACAGAATAATAGAAGAATGTCACCAAGTATAGGGTAGACCGCGTATACTGGTTATTCCAACAGAATAATAACAAATGGAATAACAGAAGTTCTCTTCATGAATATGAAAGAATAATATCCCTTACAGTAAAATAAACTGAATATAAGAGTAGGGAAGTAGCAGAATACTTTTCTATAGTTTCTCTATAATTTCTCTTTCTAAAGCTTCAGTGAATTCGTAAGAAAATAATGAATAAATGAGCTTCTATTTATAGGAAAATGAAATGCATAGTAACTAATCCATGAACGGTCGAGATTGATTTACTTTAATCTGACGGTCCATATTTAAAGCAAAATCTTTTAAATAAAATATAATATATATATTATATATATATTACATGCGAAGAAAAAATATCACGGGTGAAAATCCCCGTGAACCCACATCATTTGTTTCTGCTAAAATTTCAAACATTATACAATAATAATACATATAACACTCCATTATATGTTTTCCTCCCCCACCAACTTCAATCATCATATAATATATAATATAATATATATATTTATATACTACTCCACCAATCCCACATTCCACCCAATATACGGGTGGAATTCCTCCCACCTAAAACAATCCTTTCATTCCCCATCTTTATCAAATCATGTCATATATATATATAACACCTTCTCTTACACACACACACACATTATATATATATATATATATATATATATATATATATATATATAATACACTCCACCTTTTCCATCATCCTCCACTAACATTATATAATATATATATATATATATATATATATATATAAAATATTTTATCTCCCCTTTACGTAATTTCCTCTCACCCCTATTTTCAGATTTCATACATCACATGTGGGCCCCATATGTGGTCCCCACATGTGGGCCCCACCTTTATTATATAAAATAATTTTCTACCAATTATTTTGAAAAATGGGCAAAATAGGGGGTCCATATAATGAGCAAAATTGAGTGACTTCTCACGTAAGCATCAATAATCAATACCGTGTGCTACTATGCAACCACACGTATTACTGTACTTTTACTATCGAGTAGTTCAACAGTAACAATGGTAAAACTTCCGCCGTTATTTTCATAAAGTATTTTTGTCGTTTTCTCAATCCGACAATAATTCTGTTGTGGGGTCCACCAATGATTGTACCGTCGTACGGATATTCCCCGACAAAAAAAATATTCCCCGACCAATCGAATGACAACTTGCATACTTTGCAAAATTTATAAATACTACCCATAACTATTATATCACATCCACACCATAATATAAAAAAAAATTATTTCGAGAAAAATTAAATATTTATTCATAAAATCTGGGGTCTCACATGTTATAAAATATTCGTTTGGTCGGAGAATATTCTTTTTGTCGAGGAATATTCGTACGACGGCACAATCATTGGTGGACCCCACAACGGAATTATTGTCGGATTGAGAAAACGATAGAATTATCTTTCTATAAAAATAACGGCTGAGGTGTTACCGTTAAAACCGTTAAAACTGTTGAACTACTCGGTAGTAAAAGTACAGTAATACGCGTGGTTGCATAGTAGCACACGGTATTGATTATTGATGCTTACGTGAGAAGTCACTCAGCTATACTCAATTATTGCTACAGTAATTGCTGCATCATATCTCTTAAATTATTGTCATAGTATCATCTGTATAATATGTTATATTATTAAATCAATAATTGAGACATTGTGGTAAGTTTGGTTATTTTATAGGGGGCCATATGTCATCATCTAAGAGTCTCTTCGTCAATAGTAATTACCGTCGTCAATAGTATTTACCTTGGTCAATAGTAATTACCTTCGTCAATAGTATTTACCTTCGTCAATAGTAATTACCGTCGTCAATAGTAATTGCCTTCGTCAATAGTATTTACCTTGATCAATAGTAATTACCTTCGTCAATAGTATTTACCTTGGTCAATAGTAATTACTTTCGTCAATAGTAGTTGTCCCTTCAATATTACCAAGAGTCATTTGACCCTTCGTTAAGACCAAGAGTCATTTGACCCTTCGTTAAGACCAAGAGCCACCCTCGATTTTTCTATAAATAGAGGCCTAGGGCTTCATTATTTTTGACGAATTCATTCAAGCTATAGAGAGAGAAAGTATAGAGAGAATAAGAGAGAGAGAATAAAAGTATTCTGCTACATCACTTTTCCAATATCCAGTTCTTTTAAGGTAGGAAATATTATTTCTTTTATATTCATGAAGAGAACTTCTGTTATTCCATTCGTTATTATTCTGTTGGAATAACCAGTATACGCGGTCTACCCTATACTTGGTGACATTCTTCTATTATTCTGTTGGAACATCCTGTCTGTGTGTTTTACACCGGACCTGGTTCCGTTTATTATTCTGTTGGAACATCCTGTCTGTGTGTTTTACACCGGACCTGGTTCTGTTTTATTATTATTCTGTTGGAATATCCTGTCTGTATGTTTTACACCGGACCTGGTTCCATTATTTATTATTCTGTCGGAATATCCTGTCTGTGCGTTTACGCCGGACCTGGTTCCATTATTTATTATTCTATTGGAATAACCTGTCTGTGCGGTCTATCGCATGCATGGTGATTTCTTTTGTTATTCCATTCTTTATTGTACTCAGTTGGTTAAGTTTTGACTTCTATACTCCATGAAATTTGTGAAATATCCTTGATAGTTGCGTTTCATCCAGTATCTTTTCAAGAAAATATTCTTCTAAGCGTTCTTGAATTTTACTCCACAATGCAGTATCATGTTGACAATTTGGACGTTGTTAATTCCTGGATAAATTAATTCTTGAACTTGTTTTATTGAATTCTTATATCATTGTCATCATCCTCATGTTTATAAAATGTTGAAAGTCATCTGTGGCATGTAGTGCATAGATGGACTTGGTATGATTATGACCAGGGATTATTCGGTATAATCATGACCGTAATGTTGCAAATGATGTGGTAAAAGTCCTCATTGGCCCGTAGTGCATTGATGGACAGTTGTTGGCATGATCATGACCATTAATGAATATACGAATATCCTTGGCCGTAGTGCAGGGGTGATTCGATGATGTGGATTATTTTATTAAGCTGAGTCCCAGCGATCACAGTTTTGAAAAACTTTTTAAATCATAAAAGATAGTAGAGTTTATTTTCTACTTGACTCTTTTAATGGATTGCTTGTTCCGTTACAGTTAAACTTGATGTCTATTATATTTTATCAGTTTAACATTGTTGAAGGCTAATGATAATTTATTCTGCATTATCTTAGTCATAATATTTCTTACTGGGCTAGTTGAGCTCACCCTTTCTTTCACTGTTCTCTTCAGGAAATGAGAACGTAGCTGAGACAAGTCGGGGTACGGAGTGATGGTCCGAATGATAGTATTAGTTAGTAGTCCTCACTATTCTATGTAATGGTGTGTTAATAAATGTAATGAGGACTCCTTTTGAGTATGAATACTCTCTAGAAGATAATATTTGTATTCAAACTCACAGTTTATGTTTTGTCGTATTGTACACGACAGATATATTAATCAGTTGTATTTGTATTCTGTACTATGTATCTGACGACCCAAGATGGGTGATGTATACCTAATTTTGGGGGCGTCACAGTTGGTATCAGAGCTTAGGGATATGATCCCTGGCTAAGATGTGAGAATAGAACTAGGAGGGGAGAGACGGGGAATTCCTTCGCTAGTATGACATACCTAAGTTTATTTGCATGGTATTTAATTGGTCGGTCATAATATAAGGATAATATATGACATATCAATTAATTTTTATTTTGTGGCAGTATCTGAAAATGGCATCTGAGAACGTTGAGAATAGCAATGGAGCACAGACGACTGTTGATTCACCACATATCAATAATCAGGATAATGTGCATCAGGAAGGTGTCAATCCTCATGCAAACAACAACACTGACCAAATGATGAATGATCAAATGTTCAGAGGCTTTATGCAATTCATGCAACAACAGGTGAAAGCGGCTCCTGTCCACAACGTAGGTGGAAATACTGGAAACTCTCTGGCGGTCACCGCTAAACAGTTTAAGGAGCTGGGACCACCGGAGTTTAAGGGAGAACCCAAACCACTTGTAGCTGAAACATGGATAAAGCAGATCACCAAGATATTTGATGTCTTGGGTTGCTCCGAGGAGCAAAAGGTTCCCTTTGCCGCCTTTATGTTGCGAGGAGAGGCAGATTACTGGTGGGAATCGATAAAGCGTACTCAACCTGCCGCACTGAAGATGTCCTGGGAGAAGTTCCAAGAGCTGTTTAACGACAAATACTTTTCCGAGAGTATTCGTCACATGAAGGAGGTGGATTTCATCAAATTGGAGCAGAATAATATGACCGTGTCGCAGTACGAGGCAAAATTTGCGGAGTTATCCCGGTTTGCGTCCCACCTGGTGGATAATGAAGAAAGAATGACGCGGATGTTTTTAAGAGGTTTGAAGCCGGAGATACGTCAACATCTTGTTTCTCATAAACTATGTTTGTATTCAGATGTTGTAAATAGGGCTCAGTTGGTGGAGCGCGATAACGAGACAACGCAACCAAAAGAGAGCAGCCGACAAAATGATAATACCAGTGAGAGCAGTCATCGAAGCGGTGACAACAAGCGTGGAGGGAATCAACAGGCCAGAAATGGTAACCACTTCGGTGGTAATCAGGGCCAAAACAATAAGAATGGACATTTCAAGAAGAGGAGATTCAACAATGATGGAAAGACGTCAGCACCAGCACCTGTCGTTAAGGAAGGAGAACGACCACCTATCATATGTTTCAAATGCGGAGGGGAGGGGCACATCAGTCCAAACTGCGCGATGCCGTCCAAAGCATGTTATAATTGTGGAAGAGAAGGTCATTTAGCCCGATTTTGTCGTTTACCGAAGACAAATTCAGCTAGGATGGAGGCACCAAAAGCCGTCCCAGAAAAGTCAAAATCGGTTGTGCAAGGGAGAGCGTTTGTTGTGAACTCCCAGAGAGCAAGGAACCCGAATGAGGTCATCACGGGTAAGTTTATTATAAACTCTAAAGAAGTTTATACTTTATTTGATACCGGTTCAACCCATTCTTTTATTTCTCCTACTTGCGCTCATCGATTAAATTTGATTCCGGAGAAATTAGACTTTGACTTATCTGTGGAAACTCCGTTGGGAGAAACCTTCATTACCTCCACTGTTTATAAGTCTTGTTTGGTTCAAGTTGGTACCCACACATTACCTATCGATCTGATTTCATTAAAAATACTTGCATTTGACGTGATTCTAGGGATTGATTGGTTAACTACTCATTATGCAAAAATTGATTATTTTCGTAAGGTTGTTAGCTTTCATATTCCTAATCGACCTATTATGCGAATTCAAGCAACCAAACCATTAAAATCAATCGCTGTCATCTCAAGCCATAAAGCTATTCGTTTATTGAAAAACGGATGTCAAGCTTTCTTAGCTCATGTCACAGATCTAAACAAAAATACGTCAGCTTTGAATGATATTTCTGTTGTTAATAAATTTCCTGACGTATTTCCCGAAGAACTTCCTGGCCTACCCCCAGAGCGTGAAATTGAATTTTGTATCGACCTTGAACCCGGTACAAAACCCATTTCCAAAGCTCCATATCGAATGGCTCCTATTGAACTTCAGGAGTTAAAGACCCAACTGCAGGAATTGTTAGACATTGGTTTTATTCGTCCTAGTACTTCTCCTTGGGGTGCTCCTGTTCTGTTCGTGAAGAAGAAAGATGGGAGTATGCGACTTTGTATTGATTATCGGGAGTTGAATCATGTCACCATCAAAAATAGGTACCCATTGCCACGTATTGATGACCTGTTTGACCAGTTGCAAGGAGCACAATTCTTTTCAAAGATCGATCTTCGTTCTGGATATCATCAGCTGAAGGTTAGAACTGAGGATATTCCAAAGACGGCTTTTAGAACTCGGTACGGACATTATGAATTCCTAGTCATGTCCTTTGGATTGACTAATGCTCCTGCTGCCTTCATGGATATGATGAACCGGGTATTCAAGGAATATTTGGATCACTTTGTGGTCGTCTTCATCGATGACATCCTTGTTTATTCCAAAAGCCGTGAAGATCATGAGCAACACTTGAGGCTGGTACTCCAAAAGCTTCGTGAATACAAACTTTATGCCAAGTTGAAGAAATGCGAGTTCTGGCTGGAGGAGGTAGCATTCCTTGGGCACGTAGTATCAAGTCGTGGAATATTGGTTGACCCGGCAAAGATTGAAGCTATTCAAAGCTGGGAGCAACCTAAATCAGTGACCGAGGTACGTAGCTTTCTTGGTTTAGCTGGTTATTATCGGAGATTCGTGGAAGGATTTTCTCGAATCGCTACTCCATTAACTCAGCTGACTCGGAAAGATACAAAGTTTGGTTGGAGCGAAGAATGTGAGCAGAGTTTTCAAGAACTCAAAAGGAGACTCATTTCAGCACCTGTTCTAATAATACCATCTGGCTCGGAGGGATTTGTCATCTACAGTGATGCTTCGAGCAAAGGGTTGGGATGCGTTCTCATGCAACATGGAAAAGTCATAGCCTATGCATCAAGACAACTCAAGGAATATGAGAGGAATTATCCTACTCATGATCTAGAGTTGGCAGCTGTTGTCTTTGCACTTAAAATTTGGAGGCATTACTTGTATGGGGAGAAAGTGGAGATCTTTACGGATCATAAAAGCCTCAAATATTTCTTCACTCAAAAGGAACTCAACATGCGACAACGACGTTGGCTTGAACTGTTGAAAGATTATGATCATACCATTCAATACCATCCTGGAAAAGCGAACGTGGTAGCTGACGCATTGAGTAGAAGATCATATGCAGGTACAAGTGCAATATTAACAACGCAAAGGCCCATTTTGTGTGACTTGCAAAGGATGGAGATAGAGTTGAAGACTCCAGGGACCCATGTGATGATGGCGAATATACGAGTAGAACCGACTTTAATCGATAAAGTTAAAGCTGCTCAAGCTACAGACCTGGAGCTTATGCATATGAGGAAGAAAGTGCAAGAAGGTGTTATGCCGGAAGCAAGAATCGATGAGGAAGGAATACTTCGAGTCAACTCCAGACTTTGTGTTCCTAACAACCCTGATTTAAAGTATGAAATCATGATGGAGGCGCACAACACACCGTTTGCAATCCATCCTGGAAGTACCAAAATGTATCATGATCTTCGTCATACATTTTGGTGGAGCAATATGAAGAGAGAGATAGCGTTGTTTATCTCAAGGTGTCTAACTTGTCAACGAGTCAAAGCGGAGCATCAAGTACCAAAAGGTCCATTGCAACCACTTGAAATTCCAGAATGGAAGTGGGAGCACATTACCATGGATTTCGTTACCGGTCTTCCCAGGGTTTCTCAAGGTATTGATGCGATTTGGGTCATTGTTGATAGATTGACCAAGTCTGCTCATTTCTTACCGATACGAGAAACTTATACACTTGAACGTCTTGCTCGTATGTACATAAACGAGATTGTAAGACTGCATGGTATGCCAGTATCCATAGTTTCTGACCGAGACCCAAGATTCACTTCACGATTTTGGGTTAGTTTACAAAAAGCTATGGGCACGGAGTTACGATTTAGTTCAGCATATCATCCTCAGACGGACGGACAATCAGAGAGGACTATTCAAACTCTTGAAGATCTATTAAGACTCTGTGTCTTTGACTTCAAGGGAAGTTGGGACAAGTTCTTACCATTGGTGGAGTTTTCCTACAACAACAGTTATCAAGCAAGTATTGGCATGGCTCCATTCGAAGCATTGTATGGAAGAAAATGTCGTTCTCCAGTATGCTGGGATGAGGTGGGCGAAGCAACGTTGTTGGGACCGGAGTTGGTACGTATGACTACAGAAAAGATTCAAACGATCCGACAACGTATAAAAACCTCACAAGATCGACAAAAGAGTTATGCTGATCTTCATCGAAAGGACGTGGAATTTGATGTAGGAGATCATGTGTTCTTACGTGTTGCTCCATGGAAAGGAGTTACGAGATTTGGAAAGAGAGGAAAGCTAAATCCTCGATTCATCGGTCCATTTTTAATCCTCGATCGAGTAGGAACTGTGGCTTATAGACTCGCTTTACCGCCAAGTATGTCTCGTGTTCATAACGTTTTCCACATATCCATGTTACGCAAATATGTGGAAGACCCGAACCACATTATTGAGTTAGAACCGGACGAAATAGCAGAGGATTTGACGTATGAAGAAGTTCCTGTTCAAATCTTGGATAAGAAGGAACATATTCTACGCTCCAAAGTTATACCTCAAGTCAAAGTTTTGTGGAGAAACCACGATGTTGAGGAAATGACTTGGGAGTTAGAATCAGAAATGAAATCAAGGTATCCTTACCTCTTCGACATACCAGGTACGTACCCTAATTTCGAGGGCGAAATTTCATAAGAAGGGGAGGTTGTAAGACCCCAATTTTTATAAATAAAGATGAATTTTCTATAAATATCATTTTTGAATATTATGGAGTTAATTTGATATAATGTTATAGTTGTGGGTAATATTTATAAATTTTGCAAAGTAAGCAAGTTGTTATAAAATATTCGTTTGGTCGGAGAATATTCTTTTTGTCGAGGAATATTCGTACGACGGCACAATCATTGGTGGACCCCACAACGGAATTATTGTCGGATTGAGAAAACGACAGAATTATCTTTCTATAAAAATAACGGCTGAGGTGTTACCGTTAAAACCGTTAAAACTGTTGAACTACTCGGTAGTAAAAGTACAGTAATACGCGTGGTTGCATAGTAGCACACGGTATTGATTATTGATGCTTACGTGAGAAGTCACTCAGCTATACTCAATTATTGCTACAGTAATTGCTGCATCATATCTCTTAAATTATTGTCATAGTATCATCTGTATAATATGTTATATTATTAAATCAATAATTGAGACGTTGTGGTAAGTTTGGTTATTTTATGGGGGGCCATATGTCATCATCTAAGAGTCTCTTCGTCAATAGTAATTACCGTCGTCAATAGTATTTACCTTGGTCAATAGTAATTACCTTCGTCAATAGTATTTACCTTCGTCAATAGTAATTACCGTCGTCAATAGTAATTACCCTCGTCAATAGTATTTACCTTGGTCAATAGTAATTACCTTCGTCAATAGTATTTACCTTGGTCAATAGTAATTACCTTCGTCAATAGTAGTTGTCCCTTCAATATTACCAAGAGTCATTTGACCCTTCGTTAAGACCAAGAGTCATTTGACCCTTCGTTAAGACCAAGAGCCACCCTCGGTTTTTCTATAAATAGAGGCCTAGGGCTTCATTATTTTTCACGAATTCATTCAAGCTATAGAGAGAGAAAGTATAGAGAGAATAAGAGAGAGAGAATAAAAGTATTCTGCTACATCACTTTTCCAATATCCAGTTCTTTTAAGGTAGGGAATATTATTTCTTTTATATTCATGAAGAGAACTTCTGTTATTCCATTCGTTATTATTCTGTTGGAATAACCAGTATACGCGGTCTACCCTATACTTGGTGACATTCTTCTATTATTCTGTTGGAACATCCTGTCTGTGTTTTACACCGGACCTGGTTCCGTTTATTATTCTGTTGGAACATCCTGTCTGTGTGTTTTACACCGGACCTGGTTCCGTTTTATTATTATTGTAAGACCCCAATTTTTTATAAATAAAGATGAATTTTCCATAAATATCATTTTTGAATATTATGGAGTTAATTTGATATAATGTTATAGTTGTGGGTAATATTTATAAATTTTGCAAAGTAAGCAAGTTGTTATAAAATATTCGTTTGGTCGGAGAATATTCTTTTTATCGGGGAATATTCGTACGACGGCACAATCATTGGTGGACCCCACAACGGAATTATTGTCGGATTGAGAAAACGACAGAATTATCTTTCTATAAAAATAACGGCTGAGGTGTTACCGTTAAAACCGTTAAAACTGTTGAACTACTCGGTAGTAAAAGTACAGTAATACGCGTGGTTGCATAGTAGCACACGGTATTGATTATTGATGCTTACGTGAGAAGTCACTCAGCTATACTCAATTATTGCTACAGTAATTGCTGCATCATATCTCTTAAATTATTGTCATAGTATCATCTGTATAATATGTTATATTATTGAGACGTTATGGTAAGTTTGGTTATTTTATGGGGGGCCATATGTCATCATCTAAGAGTCTCTTCGTCAATAGTAATTACCGTCGTCAATAGTAATTACCGTCGTCAATAGTAATTACCGTCGTCAATAGTATTTACCTTGGTCAATAGTAATTACCTTCGTCAATAGTATTTACCTTGGTCAATAGTATTTACCTTGGTTAATAGTAATTACCTTCGTCAACAGTATTTACCTTGGTCAATAGTAGTTGTCCCTTCAATATTACCAAGAGTCATTTGACCCTTCGTTAAGACCAAGAGTCATTTGACCCTTCGTTAAGACCAAGAGCCACCCTCAGTTTTTCTATAAATAGAGGCCTAGGGCTTCATTATTTTTCACGAATTCATTCAAGCTATAGAGAGAGAAAGTATAGAGAGAATAAGAGAGAGAGAGACTAAAAGTATTCTGCTACATCACTTTTCCAATATCCAGTTCTTTTAAGGTAGGGAATATTATTTCTTTTATATTCATGAAGAGAACTTCTGTTATTCCATTCGTTATTATTCTGTTGGAATAACCAGTATACGCGGTCTACCCTATACTTGGTGACATTCTTCTATTATTCTGTTGGAACATCCTGTCTGTGTGTTTTACACCGGACCTGGTTCCGTTTATTATTCTGTTGGAACATCCTGTCTGTGTGTTTTACACCGGACCTGGTTCCGTTTTTATTATTATTCTGTTGGAATATCCTGTCTGTGTGTTTTACACCGGACCTGGTTCCATTATTTATTATTCTGTCGGAATATCCTGTCTGTGCGTTTACGCCGGACCTGGTTCCATTATTTATTATTCTGTTGGAATAACCTGTCTGTGCGGTCTATCGCATGCATGGTGATTTCTTTTGTTATTCCATTCTTTATTATACTCAGTTGGTTAAGTTTTGACTTCTATACTCCATGAAATTTGTGGAATATCCTTGATAATTGCGTTTCATCCAGTATCTTTTCATGAAAATATTCTTCTAAGCATTCTTGAATTTTACTCCACAATGCAGTATCATGTTGACAATTTGGACGTTGTTAATTCTTGGATAAATTAATTCTTGAACTTGTTTTATTGAATTCTTATATCATTGTCATCATCCTCATGTTTATAAAATGTTGAAAGTCATCTGTGGCCTGTAGTGCATAGATGGACTTGGTATGATTATGACCAGGGATTATTCGGTATAATCATGACCGTAATGTTACAAATGATGTGGTAAAAGTCCTCATTGGCCCGTAGTGCATTGATGGACAGTTGTTGGCATGATCATGACCATTAATGAATATACGAATATCCTTGGCCGTAGTGCAGGGGTGATTCGATGATGTGGATTATTTTATTAAGCTGAGTCTCAGCGATCACAGTGTTGAAAAATTTTTTAAATCATAAAAGATAGTAGAGTTTATTTTCTACTTGACTCTTTTAATGGATTGCTTGTTCCGCTACAGTTAAACTTGATGTCTATTATATTTTATCAGTTTAACATTGTTGAAGGCTAATGATAATTTATTCTGCATTATCTTAGTCATAATATTTCTTACTGGGCTAGTTGAGCTCACCCTTTCTTTCACTGTTCTCTTCAGGAAATGAGAACGTAGCTGGGACAAGTCGGGGTACGGAGTGATGGTCCGAATGATAGTATTAGTTAGTAGTCCTCACTATTCTATGTAATGGTGTGTTAATAAATGTAATGAGGACTCCTTTTGAGTATGAATACTCTCTAGAAGATAATATTTGTATTCAAACTCACAGTTTATGTTTTGTCGTATTGTACACGACAGTTGTATTATTAAGTTGTATTTGTATTCTGTACTATGTATCTGACGACCCAAGATGGGTGATGTATACCTAATTTTGGGGGCGTCACAGTTGGTATCAGAGCTTAGGGATATGATCCCTGGCTAAGATGTGAGAATAGAACTAGGAGGGGAGAGACGGGGAATTCCTTCGCTAGTATGACATACCTAAGTTTATTTGCATGGTATTTAATTGGTCGGTCATAATATAAGGATAATATATGACATATCAATTAATTTTTATTTTGTGGCAGTATCTGAAAATGGCATCTGAGAATGTTGAGAATAGCAATGGAGCACAGACGACTGTTGATTCACCACATATCAATAATCAGGATAATGTGCATCAGGAAGGTGTCAATCCTCATGCAAACAACAACACTGACCAAATGATGAATGATCAAATGTTCAGAGGCTTTATGCAATTCATGCAACAACAGGTGAAAGCGGCTCCTGTCCACAACGTAGGTGGAAATACTGGAAACTCTCAGGCGGTCACCGCTAAACAGTTTAAGGAGCTGGGACCACCGGAGTTTAAGGGAGAACCAAAACCACTTGTAGCTGAAACATGGATAAAGCAGATCACCAAGATATTTGATGTCTTGGGTTGCTCCGAGGAGCAAAAGGTTCCCTTTGCCGCCTTTATGTTGCGAGGAGAGGCAGATTACTGGTGGGAATCGATAAAGCGTACTCAACCTGCCGCACTGAAGATGTCTTGGGAGAAGTTCCAAGATCTGTTTAACGACAAATACTTTCCCGAGAGTATTCGTCACATGAAGGAGGTGGAGTTCATCAAATTGGAGCAGAATAATATGACCGTGTCGCAGTACGAGGCAAAATTTGCGGAGTTATCCCGGTTTGCGTCCCACCTGGTGGATAATGAAGAAAGAATGACGCGGATGTTTTTAAGAGGTTTGAAGCCGGAGATACGTCAACATCTTGTTTCTCATAAACTGTGTTTGTATTCAGATGTTGTAAATAGGGCTCAGTTGGTGGAGCGCGATAACGAGATAACGCAACCAAAAGAGAGCAGCCGGCAAAATGATAATACCAGTGAGAGCAGTCATCGAAGCGGTGACAACAAGCGTGGAGGGAATCAACAGGCCAGAAATGGTAACCACTTCGGTGGTAATCAGGGCCAAAACAATAAGAATGGACATTTTAAGAAGAGGAGATTCAACAATGATGGAAAGACGTCAGCACCAGCACCTGTCGTTAAGGAAGGAGAACGACCACCTATCATATGTTTCAAATGCGGAGGGGAGGGGCACATCAGTCCAAACTGCGCGATGCCGTCCAAAGCATGTTATAATTGTGGAAGAGAAGGTCATTTAGCCCGATTTTGTCGTTTACCGAAGACAAATTCAGCTAGGATGGAGGCACCAAAGGCCGTCCCAGAAAAGTCAAAACCGGTTGTGCAAGGGAGAGCGTTTGTTGTGACCTCCCAGAAAGCAAGGAACCCGAATGAGGTCATCACGGGTAAGCTTATCATAAACTCTAACGAAGTCTATACTTTATTTGATACCGGTTCAACCCATTCTTTTATTTCTCCTACTTGCGCTCATCGATTAAATTTGATTCCGGAGAAATTAGACTTTGACTTAGCAGTTGAAACTCCATTGGGAGAAACCTTCATTACATCCACGGTTTATAAGTCTTGTTTGGTTCAAGTTGGTACCCACACATTACCTGTCGATCTTATTTCATTAAAAATACTTGCATTTGACGTGATTCTAGGGATTGATTGGTTAACTACTCATCATGCAAAAATTGATTGTTTTCGTAAGGTTGTTAGCTTTCATATTCCTAATCGACCTATTATGCGAATTCAAGCAACCAAACCATTAAAATCAATCGCTGTCATCTCAAGCCATAAAGCTATTCGTTTATTGAAAAACGGATGTCAAGCTTTCTTAGCTCATGTCACAGATCTAAACAAAAATACGTCAGTTTTGAATGATATTTCTATTGTTAATAAATTCCCTGACGTATTCCCTGAAGAACTTCCTGGCCTACCCCCAGAGCGTGAAATTGAATTTTGTATCGATCTTGAACCCGGTACAAAACCCATTTCCAAAGCCCCATATCGAATGGCTCCTATTGAACTTCAGGAGTTAAAGATCCAACTGCAGGAATTGTTAGACATTGGCTTTATTCGTCCTAGTACTTCTCCTTGGGGAGCTCCTGTTCTATTCGTGAAGAAGAAAGATGGAAGTATGCGACTTTGTATTGATTATCGGGAGTTGAATCATGTCACCATCAAAAACAGGTACCCATTGCCACGTATTGATGACCTGTTTGACCAGTTGCAAGGAGCACAATTCTTTTCAAAGATCGATCTTCGTTCTGGATATCATCAGCTGAAGGTTAGAACTGAGGATATTCCAAAGACGGCTTTTAGAACTCGGTACGGGCATTATGAATTCCTAGTCATGTCCTTTGGATTGACTAATGCTCCTGCTGCCTTCATGGATATGATGAACCGGGTATTCAAGGAATATTTGGATCACTTTGTGGTCGTCTTTATTGATGACATCCTTATTTATTCCAAAAGCCGTGAAGATCATGAGCAACACTTGAGGCTGGTACTCCAAAAGCTTCGTGAATACAAGCTTTATGCCAAGTTGAAGAAATGCGAGTTCTGGCTGGAGGAGGTAGCATTCCTTGGGCACGTAGTATCAAGTCGTGGAATATCGGTTGACCCGGCAAAGATTGAAGCTATTCAAAGCTGGGAGCAACCTAAATCAGTGACCGAGGTACGTAGCTTTCTTGGTTTAGCTGGTTATTATCGGAGATTCGTGGAAGGATTTTCTCGAATCGCTACTCCATTAACTCAGCTGACTCGGAAAGATACAAAGTTTGGTTGGAGCGAAGAATGTGAGCAGAGTTTTCAAGAACTCAAGAGGAGACTCATTTCAGCACCTGTTCTAACAATACCATCTGGCTCGGAGGGATTTGTCATCTACAGTGATGCTTCGAGCAAAGGGTTGGGATGCGTTCTCATGCAACATGGAAAAGTCATAGCCTATGCATCAAGACAACTCAAGGAATATGAGAGGAATTATCCTACTCATGATCTAGAGTTGGCAGCTGTTGTCTTTGCACTTAAAATTTGGAGGCATTACTTGTATGGGGAGAAAGTGGAGATCTTTACGGATCATAAAAGCCTCAAATATTTCTTCACTCAAAAGGAACTCAACATGCGACAACGACGTTGGCTTGAACTGTTGAAAGATTATGATCATACCATTCAATACCATCCTGGAAAAGCGAACGTGGTAGCTGACGCATTGAGTAGAAGATCATATGCAGGTACAAGTGCAATATTAACAACGCAAAGGCCCATTTTGTGTGACTTGCAAAGGATGGAGATAGAGTTGAAGACTCCAGGGACCCATGTGATGATGGCGAATATACGAGTAGAACCGACTTTAATCGATAAAGTTAAAGCTGCTCAAGCTACAGACCTGGAGCTGATGCGTATGAGGAAGAAAGTGCAAGAAGGTGTTATGCCGGAAGCAAGAATCGATGAAGAAGGAATACTTCGAGTCAACTCCAGACTTTGTGTTCCTAACAACCCTGATTTAAAGTATGAAATCATGATGGAGGCGCACAACACACCGTTTGCAATCCATCCTGGAAGTACCAAAATGTATCATGATCTTCGTCATACATTTTGGTGGAGCAATATGAAGAGAGAGATAGCGTTGTTTATCTCAAGGTGTCTAACTTGTCAACGAGTCAAAGCGGAGCATCAAGTACCAAAAGGTCCATTGCAACCACTTGAAATTCCAGAATGGAAGTGGGAGCACATTACCATGGATTTCGTTACCGGTCTTCCTAGGGTTTCTCAAGGTATTGATGCGATTTGGGTCATTGTTGATAGATTGACCAAGTCTGCTCATTTCTTACCGATACGAGAAACTTATACACTTGAACGTCTTGCTCGTATGTACATAAACGAGATTGTAAGACTGCATGGTATGCCAGTATCCATAGTTTCTGACCGAGACCCAAGATTCACTTCACGATTTTGGGTTAGTTTACAAAAAGCTATGGGCACGGAGTTACGATTTAGTTCAGCATATCATCCTCAGACGGACGGACAATCAGAGAGGACTATTCAAACTCTTGAAGATCTATTAAGACTCTGTGTCTTTGACTTCAAGGGAAGTTGGGACAAGTTCTTACCATTGGTGGAGTTTTCCTACAACAACAGTTATCAAGCAAGTATTGGCATGGCTCCATTCGAAGCATTGTATGGAAGAAAATGTCGTTCTCCAGTATGCTGGGATGAGGTGGGTGAAGCAACGTTGTTGGGACCGGAGTTGGTACGTATGACTACAGAAAAGATTCAAACGATCCGACAACGTATAAAAACCTCACAAGATCGACAAAAGAGTTATGCTGATCTTCATCGAAAGGACGTGGAATTTGATGTAGGAGATCATGTGTTCTTACGTGTTGCTCCATGGAAAGGAGTTACGAGATTTGGAAAGAGAGGAAAGCTAAATCCTCGATTCATCGGTCCATTTTTAATCCTCGATCGAGTAGGAACTGTGGCTTATAGACTCGCTTTACCGCCAAGTATGTCTCGTGTTCATAACGTTTTCCACATATCCATGTTACGCAAATATGTGGAAGACCCGAACCACATTATTGAGTTAGAACCGGACGAAATAGCGGAGGATTTGACGTATGAAGAAGTTCCTGTTCAAATCTTGGATAAGAAGGAACATATTCTACGCTCCAAGGTTATACCTCAAGTCAAAGTTTTGTGGAGAAACCACGATGTTGAGGAAATGACTTGGGAGTTAGAATCAGAAATGAAATCAAGGTATCCTTACCTCTTCGACATACCAGGTACGTACCCTAATTTCGAGGGCGAAATTTCATAAGAAGGGGAGGTTGTAAGACCCCAATTTTTATAAATAAAGATGAATTTTCTATAAATATCATTTTTGAATATTATGGAGTTAATTTGATATAATGTTATAGTTGTGGGTAATATTTATAAATTTTGCAAAGTAAGCAAGTTGTTATAAAATATTCGTTTGGTCGGAGAATATTCTTTTTGTCGGGGAATATTCGTACGACGGCACAATCATTGGTGGACCCCACAACGGAATTATTGTCGGATTGAGAAAACGACAGAATTATCTTTCTGTAAAAATAACGGCTGAGGTGTTACCGTTAAAACCGTTAAAACTGTTGAACTACTCGGTAGTAAAAGTACAGTAATACGCGTGGTTGCATAGTAGCACACGGTATTGATTATTGATGCTTACGTGAGAAGTCACTCAGCTATACTCAATTATTGCTACAGTAATTGCTGCATCATATCTCTTAAATTATTGTCATAGTATCATCTGTATAATATGTTATATTATTGAGACGTTATGGTAAGTTTGGTTATTTTATGGGGGGCCATATGTCATCATCTAAGAGTCTCTTCGTCAATAGTAATTACCGTCGTCAATAGTAATTACCGTCGTCAATAGTAATTACCGTCGTCAATAGTATTTACCTTGGTCAATAGTAATTACCTTCGTCAATAGTATTTACCTTGGTCAATAGTATTTACCTTGGTTAATAGTAATTACCTTCGTCAACAGTATTTACCTTGGTCAATAGTAGTTGTCCCTTCAATATTACCAAGAGTCATTTGACCCTTCGTTAAGACCAAGAGTCATTTGACCCTTCGTTAAGACCAAGAGCCACCCTCAGTTTTTCTATAAATAGAGGCCTAGGGCTTCATTATTTTTCACGAATTCATTCAAGCTATAGAGAGAGAAAGTATAGAGAGAATAAGAGAGAGAGAGACTAAAAGTATTCTGCTACATCACTTTTCCAATATCCAGTTCTTTTAAGGTAGGGAATATTATTTCTTTTATATTCATGAAGAGAACTTCTGTTATTCCATTCGTTATTATTCTGTTGGAATAACCAGTATACGCGGTCTACCCTATACTTGGTGACATTCTTCTATTATTCTGTTGGAACATCCTGTCTGTGTGTTTTACACCGGACCTGGTTCCGTTTATTATTCTGTTGGAACATCCTGTCTGTGTGTTTTACACCGGACCTGGTTCCGTTTTTATTATTATTCTGTTGGAATATCCTGTCTGTGTGTTTTACACCGGACCTGGTTCCATTATTTATTATTCTGTCGGAATATCCTGTCTGTGCGTTTACGCCGGACCTGGTTCCATTATTTATTATTCTGTTGGAATAACCTGTCTGTGCGGTCTATCGCATGCATGGTGATTTCTTTTGTTACTCCATTCTTTATTATACTCAGTTGGTTAAGTTTTGACTTCTATACTCCATGAAATTTGTGGAATATCCTTGTTAATTGCGTTTCATCCAGTATCTTTTCATGAAAATATTCTTCTAAGTATTCTTGAATTTTACTCCACAATGCAGTATCATGTTGACAATTTGGACGTTGTTAATTCTTGGATAAATTAATTCTTGAACTTGTTTTATTGAATTCTTATATCATTGTCATCATCCTCATGTTTATATTCTGTTGAAAGTCATCTGTGGCCTGTAGTGCATAGATGGACTTGGTATGATTATGACCAGGGATTATTCGGTGTAATCATGACCGTAATGTTACAAATGATGTGGTAAAAGTCCTCATTGGCCCGTAGTGCATTGATGGACAGTTGTTGGCATGATCATGACCATTAATGAATATACGAATATCCTTGGCCGTAGTGCAGGGGTGATTCGATGATGTGGATTATTTTATTAAGCTGAGTCTCAGCGATCACAGTGTTGAAAAACTTTTTAAATCATAAAAGATAGTAGAGTTTATTTTCTACTTGACTCTTTTAATGGATTGCTTGTTCCGCTACAGTTAAACTTGATGTCTATTATATTTTATCAGTTTAACATTGTTGAAGGCTAATGATAATTTATTCTGCATTATCTTAGTCATAATATTTCTTACTGGGCTAGTTGAGCTCACCCTTTCTTTCACTGTTCTCTTCAGGAAATGAGAACGTAGCTGGGACAAGTCGGGGTACGGAGTGATGGTCCGAATGATAGTATTAGTTAGTAGTCCTCACTATTCTATGTAATGGTGTGTTAATAAATGTAATGAGGACTCCTTTTGAGTATGAATACTCTCTAGAAGATAATATTTGTATTCAAACTCACAGTTTATGTTTTGTCGTATTGTACACGACAGTTGTATTATTAAGTTGTATTTGTATTCTGTACTATGTATCTGACGACTCAAGATGGGTGATGTATACCTAATTTTGGGGGCGTCACAATTATTCTGTTGGAATATCCTGTCTGTGTGTTTTACACCGGACCTGGTTCCATTATTTATTATTCTGTCGGAATATCCTGTCTGTGCGTTTACGCCGGACCTGGTTCCATTATTTATTATTCTATTGGAATAACCTGTCTGTGCGGTCTATCGCATGCATGGTGATTTCTTTTGTTATTCCATTCTTTATTGTACTCAGTTGGTTAAGTTTTGACTTCTATACTCCATGAAATTTGTGGAATATCCTTGATAGTTGCATTTCATCCAGTATCTTTTCAAGAAAATATTCTTCTAAGCGTTCTTGAATTTTACTCCACAATGCAGTATCATGTTGACAATTTGGACGTTGTTAATTCATGGATAAATTAATTCTTGAACTTGTTTTATTGAATTCTTATATCATTGTCATCATCCTCATGTTTATAAAATGTTGAAAGTCATCTGTGGCATGTAGTGCATAGATGGACTTGGTATGATTATGACCAGGGATTATTCGGTATAATCATGACCGTAATGTTGCAAATGATGTGGTAAAAGTCCTCATTGGCCCGTAGTGCATTGATGGACAGTTGTTGGCATGATCATGACCATTAATGAATATACGAATATCCTTGGCCGTAGTGCAGGGGTGATTCGATGATGTGGATTATTTTATTAAGCTGAGTCCCAGCGATCACAGTTTTGAAAAACTTTTTAAATCATAAAAGATAGTAGAGTTTATTTTCTACTTGACTCTTTTAATGGATTGCTTGTTCCGTTACAGTTAAACTTGATGTCTATTATATTTTATCAGTTTAACATTGTTGAAGGCTAATGATAATTTATTCTGCATTATCTTAGTCATAATATTTCTTACTGGGCTAGTTGAGCTCACCCTTTCTTTCACTGTTCTCTTCAGGAAATGAGAACGTAGCTGGGACAAGTCGGGGTACGGAGTGATGGTCCGAATGATAGTATTAGTTAGTAGTCCTCACTATTCTATGTAATGGTGTGTTAATAAATGTAATGAGGACTCCTTTTGAGTATGAATACTCTCTAGAAGATAATATTTGTATTCAAACTCACAGTTTATGTTTTGTCGTATTGTACACGACAGATGTATTAATCAGTTGTATTTGTATTCTGTACTATGTATCTGACGACCCAAGATGGGTGATGTATATCTAATTTTGGGGGCGTCACACCTAACATATATCAAAGCAGTGCGTTTTTCCCTTTTTTTATAAGAGGAACGATTCTGTCAATTTGTCAAGCAGGAATACAACCACATGTTGCATTATTTCACTATGATACACCAAAGACACTTGAAGACGAATATGGAGGATGTCTCAAAAATTAACAGTGATTTCATTCATTTAGAATGTTAGAAAACTATAAAAAAAATATACACATACACATCATATATTTTTTATTTTCATATATTATAATACATAATTTTTACAATTGATATAAGAGTTTTATGATTTTATCTCACATTTGTTGAACAAATCTCTTTCATCTTTCTATTGGAAGCTTTCAAACGGCTGCTTTTTCCCTCACCAATTCAGATTAGGTCTAGTTATTTGTTTACTTATTAATATATCTTGTTAATTATCTTATAATAAAATTATAATAAATCTAATTATTTTTATGGCCCAAATTTTACCAAATTATTTATCCATCACATATTAATATTTATTAGCCCATATAAAATAAATAATTAATTTGACCCAATAAAAGATAAAGTCCAATTAATAACTAGTTTTATATTCACCTTTTGTGTTTATTTAGAAATCTTTAGAGATGAGGCAAGAATTTGGATATGGGTTGATAGTTATAATTCTTCTTCTAAAGTCGGTCAAACTATACCATTTGATAGAAATCTTTAAAATCTATAACTTTTTGAATACCAACATACTTTTATAGACTTTGTAAAAATTTTAATTCAATATCACCTAACTTTTAAAGACATCGAAAAAGTTATAATTGAATATTACTAAACTTTTACAAACTTTTTAAATGTTTTGATTGAATACAACTAAATTTTTAAAATTTTTAAAAATCTTAATGGAATACACCCTCTTAATAAATTTGGCCTGTTGCAGTTCCAAAAGCAAAAATTTTGTGGTTTTAGGAGAAACTTTATTTGTAATTAGATGATCCCATGAGAACAAATTAGTCTTTTGGCAAAGTTTTATTCTTATGATTTGTTTGAAAAAACTTGTTAGGAAAAGAATAGTTTTACTAAAGAAATTATATCTTTTTGAAAATACGAATGAAAGGTGGGGTCGCGGTCTGGGTCGGGAAAATACGAATGGAAGTTTTTAAAATAAAAGATTTCAACATTTATAAATTGATACAATTTTATTATAGATCGTGATTAGAATTTAAGAGTTAAATTAAATTTATTAAGTATGAAATAAGATAAGGTTGGGTTGAGCTTGGTTTAGTGAATCACGATGTCAATAATTTAAATTTTTCGAGCTGATAATAAATTATAATTTTAAAAAAATCTTCTAATTTATCAAATTATTCATATTTAAATTAATTTATATATGTGAGTGCAGTTTGAATGGAAGTTGTACGAGTAGGAATAAGCCTTATTGGCGAGTAACGCCTAGAGCCCTTGCTAATAATTTTGAATCTTACGGGTTTAACAAAACAAATACTACTCCTAAAAGCAAAAATTTTGTAGCGGTTTATCATCACTTTCAGTTTCGTAAGGTTAAGCTCCGACTGGCGTAGTAGAATGGCGAACCTCCCGATTCTTCAATTCGAGGATAAGATCAAGGAAACAGTGGAACAAAACCCAGTGGTAGTCATCATAGGAGAGACTGGTTCTGGAAAAAGCACTCAGCTCTCTCAGATTCTACACCGAACTGGTTACTCCAAATCTGGTCTCATCGCCGTCACTCAGCCCCGCCGAGTCGCCGCTGTCTCCGTCTCAAGGTTATATAATCTCCCCTTTCTTCCATACATACATCTTACCTGCACAATTATACTTGTTCTATTATGTAGACACCCATCCATATGTAATTCATGATATTTTAGCAGTGTTTTTTTTGTAAGAAGCTTTTGTACGAGTGCATTACAATGCTGCTCGTTTGCTTGAGAAGTATTTCAAGGAAAAAAATTGAAAGGATGTCACAATTTACTAATATTCGTGCCTCATGTTTTTAAAATGAACTAGCCATAGTTGGACTAGTATAACTACCAAATCTCACTGTTTAGGGATATAATGAGAAGAAATGGTTGTCAGATTCTTAAATGGTAAAATGGAGTATTAATTTAGCATCTTTACAGTCAGTGGTTTTTAACTATTATTTAGCTTCAATTTATGCTCTGCAGTTGATAATTTAAGGACAATTAGATCATTTTGTTTCAATTGTAACTATATTTCTCGGTTCATGGTTTGCATGGTTTACAAAATTGTGTTTTTTATTTGTTGGCCATACTTCGATATTCCATATGACCACAAAATAAATGAATACTATTTATCCCATGTTTACTTTACACTCTTGGACCAAACTATAGGCCACAATTTTTATCTTATTTTTCTCTATCAGACGGGTTGCACAGGAGCTTGGAGTTAGGCTAGGGGAGGAAGTTGGTTACTCAATCCGTTTCGAAGATCGAACTTCAGAGAAAACACGTATTAAGTAATTGATTCTTTACTTGTTTTTAAAAGTTGTTTTCACTTTGAACAGTCACTTACATTTTGCAAATTTACACAATAATAACTATTGACTTGTGATATGCTCAGATACCTTACTGATGGAGTTCTCCTTCGGGAAAGTCTTTCCGACCCTGAATTGAATCAGTATTCAGTGATTATATTAGACGAAGCTCATGAGAGGAGTCTAAACACGTAAGGTTCATTTCCATGCTTTATTAAAGTTGTTTGCACTTCGAATTTAAAATGCTTTGAACCAGCTGTCGGCCGTATCATGTTTCTCTACCTGTGTCAATGGTAACCTTGAAATTCTTGAGCTTCGTGACCGAAGATCTTATTATATTTGTATTTGTCTATTTGGTAATTTTATGCTGCTAGTCCCATCATTTGGTTTATATATGGTGCAACTAATCTACCTGAATACGTGTGGTCAGGGATATATTGTTAGGACTGATGAAACGGTTGATTAAAATGCGTGCCTCCAACTTAAAGGTTTTGATCACTTCAGCTACCCTCGATGGAGAAAAAGTGTCAAAATTTTTCTGTGATTGCCCCATCCTGAATGTTCCAGGGAAATTATTTCCCGTGGAAATACGATACAGCTCAGAGCGTCCTAAAAGTTATCTCGAGTCTTCTTTGAAAGCAGCTATTGGTATGCTTGAAACTCTTCTTTACTGTCATTTAATTGTAAACTTTATAGTTTTGTTCTGTTAAGCATTTTGCTAAGGTATTGCATACTTGGAGGTGTATGTATTGGTTGCAGCTTCAAACAGATTTTTCCGTTGTCGTTGATTTATTACAACCATCTTTTACATTTTTGTTATTGTTTCATTATCAATGAGTTTGTGTTGATGAATTTATTAATAGATATACACGTTCGAGAACCAGAAGGTGATATCTTAATATTCATGACAGGGCAGGTAACTATTTTCTAATTTATGTCCTAACATGTAATCTGTTTGACATATCAACTCTTATTTTATGCATGCCATGCTCATTTTCATTGGGAAATTTTGGCTTGAGATTCAATAGGATGACATAGAGAAGTTGGTGTCAAAGTTGGAGGAGAGAATTCAAGGCCTCGAGGAAGGATCTTGTATGGATGCCATAGTCCTTCCCCTTCACGGATCTTTGTCGCCTGAACTTCAGGCAAGTCATAATATCTATATATATCATATACTCATTGAAATTCATATAATTTTATTAGATATCAACTGCTTCAGGGTTGTGTCTGACTGGATACCCCCCAAATATCTAATGTGGAATTTGAGAAACTAATTATCTTTGCCCTGATATAAACATTACCAGTTTACCATTTACCATAGTACATATATATAGATACCAATTAATCTAGTGCAGTGAAGGCTTTAATTTTCTTCACTTATTCTTAGTCCATGGTTGTGGCTTTTTTCTGAGAGTTAATTGTGATGATCGACAAATTGTGCTTTTTATTTATTTGTTTATAGTATATAATTTTTTTATAACTTTCCTCGAGATAAACATCATTGCAGTTAAAACCATTCTGATTGAATTGTTTTTCTAGTGAACAAATAACAAATTTCACCTATTTTGTTCCTCTTACGAATATTATCAAGTATAGCACGTAATGTTTTTATTTTGGGCATTGGGGGCGAGGCGCGAGCTGAGAGACAGTAGTTTTATTATGTTCTGCAGTTAATGGATGATTCAATTAGTCAGTACTTGCCGCTTTGTGAGTGCAACTTGTTCTTGGATGTACTCATATCAAATGATTTAGCCATCCATCTGCAGTTTTTTTCAAGCATAAATACTTCTTCAGTGGTGTTTGATAAAATTGAGTAATTAAGATTTGAATGATTAGTATATTTTAATAAATTAGATCATTTGAATCTAAAAAGTTTGTTCGGTAACTAAAAAGTATAAAATATATGAACGACACTATTTTATTATTTTAACCCTTTGAGTTATTTAAAAAATTTATTTGATGATTTTAAATATGCAATCTAATAAAAAAACGAGTGAATAATATTACTGAATAGTTTTATATAAAAATATTTATATGCTCTAGTGAAAATATATTAAACAAATCATCTAAAAAAATTAGCAACAATGTATAATATGATGATTATTACATTAGATAAAAAAATGTGTCAAGTTAAATAGTACAACAACATAACGTAATAGTTCAAGAGAAGAATTATATTTCCTATGTTTCAAAATATAAGATCATTATTGACTTCATAAAGTCCATTTAAATTTTTTTCAAACTCGTAGTTGACATGAATTTATTTGATTTTAGGTTATATAGTGATAAATATTGAAAAAATAATACTCATTGCAAGATTTATTAATCATCTCAATTTTAAATTTGAAAAGATCTCAAATTGACTTTTCAAAAATAAAAAATTATATTAAAATTTAGAATGGAAAGAGTTCAATATTTTTTAGGGCTATTTCTGTCCATAGATTTTAATTTTTCGTCAAGTGACAGCTCTTAATGATTTGAATTTGATTTTCCCTCTTACCGATTTAGAGACATTAAATTAAGAGGGATAAATTTTTTTACCAAACAACTTGAGGGTCTTACCGAATTAGATAGAGTTCTTAAGGGTCTTTAAGATGTAAACAAACATAACCTTCCTTTTCTTTTATTTTTTTAGCATCAGGTTTAGGTTAATAGGTTGTTGTTAATTTTTATAAAATATTCTTTCTATAGTTCTTAATTGAAAAAAGGAGTTAGAATGTATTCTTTCTAGCTTACCCTATGTTTTCCTTGTTTTCTTGATGTTTGCTTTGTCCCAACAGGTGCGTGTGTTCAATCCTCCGCCTCCAAATTGTAGGCGATTCATTGTTGCTACAAACATTGCTGAAACTTCTTTGACGGTTGATGGTGTTGTGTAAGGAAACTTTAACTTGTATGGAAATTGTTGTTTGGCTACTTCATTTCTATCATTAGATATTATGGGAATGAAGATTTTGTTGATTGAACCCCTTGCTTTAGATATTATGGCAATCACTGGAGACAAAATTTCATTTTCAATGTTATGGTTCTGTCTCCTTGTAGGGTCGATTAACTGTGCTGTATTCTCAAGGACAAATTGCTATTCTAGTTTTCCTTATCACTTAAAAAACATTATCTATTAAAATAAATTAATTAGAAAACTGGTATAGTAGGAATGCAATCAACATGGGGAGGAACATATGCAAATTGGAGAGATATTAAAATAATAGGTTGGGACTAGATTTCATATTCGTTTAATATCGTCAGTAGCATCAATATGTTACTATCATCAATATCGGAAAAGAGCCGAGAAGACAAGTAAAAAGAAAGTATCAAAAATGTTATATATTTTAGGAGCTAGATTGGTTGCCGATGAGCAAGTCAGAATTGCAATAGTAAACTTATAAATGAAAGATATATTTGGAGACCAGACGAATCAGTTAATTATTAGATAAGTGGTTCGAAGCTATTCCTCTAAAAATAGGCTATGAGACAACAAAATTTATTAAGTAAAATAGAATCTCCAAATTAAGAGCAGCTCTGAGCCCTTATATTAGCTTCATAAGCCCTTATATTTCAAGTCAAGAATTCTTTCGATATCAAAACCTTTAGGCTTGTTATCCTGGAACTTGTTCAGAAATACCGTAACGAAAGGAACATAGGAGTTTGTTGCTAGGTATTTGACCAAATATGATCGTCCAATTCCTATAGAACCCCTTTTGATTCACTGAATGTGATCTGGGATGGGAGTTTGCGTGCCTCAGTAGGAAAGAGATAACCAGAGTATAGCACAAGATCGCCTTTTCTTGCTGCCATGGGGTTTAGCAGTTATTAATTCTTGTATATTTTGGGTTAAGTTGTAGTTGCCATTTTAGTTCTTTAAGTATAATCATGTCCCTTAGAGCTGGGCTTGCAGACCTTGACATATTAAGCCAGAGGCTATAAATTGTTCATTCGTGTTGAAAAATTGTGTTGAAGAACTAAAAAAGCCATTTACAGCTCAATACAAGGGATTCTGTTGAACAAGCCATTTGCCAGCATAACCATATCTTGCAATGGGAAGAAAGGAAAAGCCGCTAACTAAGATGCTGCACTATATGGTCTCTGCTCACAAATATGCAAACCCTTTTTAGTAGTGGATAAACTTTTTCCAGTTAGCCATCTTGACTTTAATACCAAATATAACTAATTTTGATGGAACCCTGGTTTTATCTTCTTAAAAATTCTTTTATTCACTTCATAACAAGATAAACACTGGCTGTGAAACTTCTCACAGCAGTTACAGAGTTGCCAATTTGCCATTAGTCTTCTTAATCATCAGATTCTTGATCTCCCCAAATTCCATCTCTTCTGCTTATTTTCCACTGTTGGAGGCAATGGTTCCATACTACTAGTGAAGGGGAGCAGTCAAAAAATGGTGAGGTTCATTTCTACAACTGATGGAAGGATATCTCTATCAAAATCAACTTTATTAAGTTATTAGTTTGTTATACTGCAGTATAAGATTAACCTCTCCTGCCTTGCTACATTAGAATCTTTTGATTCATTTTGACCTTTCTGAATGTTCTTTATTTTTGCCTTTGTTTTTGCATATTATGCTTGAATTTCCAGACTATAAAATATTAGTGGTCTATTCCTTTTTCTTCTACTACTTTTGTTTTAGTTACTCATTAATTGGCTTTCTCATGTTTACAAATTGAATGAAACAACAGGTACGTTATTGATTCTGGTTATGTCAAACAACGGCAGTACATCCCATCAACCGGCATGTATTCCCTTGATGTTGTACAAATTAGCAGGTACGCAATTGATAATGTTTGTAATTTGAACAATTTATAAGGAGTAGTAATTATTTGAGATATGATTTCAAACATATATTTTTCCTTTTGAACTATCTTGCATATAATTCTTTTACTCAGAAATGGTTTTCTTTTGGACGACTTAATCAGTTGGTGCACTCTTGATTTCATTGTATTATAACAATATCTTAATATTTTTGTTTGTGCAATTGCAGGGTGCAAGCCAATCAGCGTGCAGGGCGAGCTGGAAGGACACGTCCTGGAAAGTGCTACCGTTTATACCCATCTATTATTTACAATGAAGATTTTCTAGAGGCGACAGTCCCTGAAATACTGAGGTCTTCTCTGGCTGGAAGTGTTCTTTATTTAAAGTCATTGAACCTTCCTGATATTGATATTCTCAAATTTGATTTTCTTGATTCTCCTTCCTGTAAGCACATCCTTACACCTTCTTTTTCACCATTATTTCTTTGCTCTTGACATTAATCAGTTGAGAGTAATAAGTCTGCATGGCTTTTCTGCAGCTGAGTCTTTAGAAGATGCTCTCAAGCAATTATATCTCATTGATGCAATTGATGAAAATGGATCAGTTACTAGTATCGGACGAACAATGGCTGGTAAGCTTTTCCTTTAAATGGTACAATTAATATTTTAGCATGTCACGAAGAATAGCAAAAGAAATGGAACTTGAAGGTAAATAGTAAAAAGTAGATTTGTTGTTGCGGCATAAAAATGGGTATGTATTGCATCACTTCGGAGGTTGCATGAATATGTTCTGAAATTATTCCGAGAAAAATAAGAACTTGTTGGGTCACTGATTCCTCTTGTGCGTAATTCAGAACTCCCATTGGAGCCTTCACTCTCAAGGACCTTAATTGAGGCAAATAAGTATGGATGCTTATCTCAGGCTTTGACAGTTGCTGCTATGTTATCTGCAGAAACAACATTGCTTCCTGGACGGAGGTAGACTCTTTAATTTATCCTATAATATGATGCTTTGTTGTTGATGCTGAATTTTCTTTTTTATGTTATTCCAAAGTTTTCTTTTTTGCTAGTAATTACTAAGTTACTATGCCTAATTTACATCTGTAAGAGCATGCATTTTATTTTGACCTTGGAGAAAAAAAGAGTCGTGTGCCTACCAACTAAGTAATTGAGAAAGCATAGAGTTTCACTAAGCTGGACTTCTTCAAGTATTGTGCTGATCAAATATATGTGAAAATTGTTTTAACAATTTTAATAACATGGAACACTGTTACATGACCTTTTCAAGAAAAAGGAGAGACGTACTGAAACATGTTCAAATTTGCTTCACGAACTAAATATTGAGGGTATTCATATAATAACAGTTGTTTAGCTAGTGATATGTGTTGACAGGCCTATTGAAATCTATAACAGGGGTTTCTCTCCCTGCTTTTTGCTTGTAAAGTTCTATCCTCATCATTGCTAAATCTCTGGCCATTGCTGTAGTTATAAATATATTGCAGCTCATCTGGGTATGTATTATCTTTTAAATTTTCTCGCAGTGTTTCTAATGTCTAATATAATTCAACAGCTTTAAGTTTTTGTTGTTAAGCTGCGGTAACTATATGATTGATCAATTTCAAGCCACATCTTTAGAATGCTAAACAATCAGACATGGTTATTCTTCAAGCATCTTTACCACCAAGTCTAGGGGTGTGCAACGGTAATTTACCGGACCGTAAGGACCGGTTACTGGATTTGCCTGAAAATGGGTACAAATACCGGTACCGATTAAACTGGTATCCTGGACAGGTTAGGCCGATTCGGTATGGATACGGTACCGCTAAATACCAGATTTGTACTATTTGTTTGTTTTCAATTTTTTCTAATTCCATCATAATGCAGCCCAAATGTCAAAAAGCCCAAACTTTAAAATTCATTTTTTTATTTCTTTTAATTCCATTATCATGCAGCCCAAACTTTGAAGTCCATTTTGGAACCCAAATGCCCAAATATTTATCTTCATATAATAAATCAAAATCCTATATGATTTCCTTATCTTACAGCATAGTGCCGCTCCTCCACAAGATCCTATCTGGTAGGTCTAACAATCTGCATGCTGCTGTATGCCATCATATATATATATATATATATATATATATATATATATATATATATATATTACAGAGAGGTACCAAATTTGGAAGGAGATGAAAAAGTAGGTATGGACATGAGGACTAACTGAGTTTGATGATTCCTCTTTGTATCTCTCTAATCTATCTTATTCTCAATTCTAATCTCCACTTTGATGCGCCATGTTCTACCAAAGATTCGCATATTTTATACCCATTTTGGTGCAACTTTGTCAGAAAAAAGAATGTAAAAACGAGGAGGAAGTACTATGGAGGGAAAAAGATGTATTAGTTTTGTGGGAGGTTAGTCTAAAAAAACTTGAAAATTGTTTAATTAGTAAAATTAATAATATATATATATATATATATTCAACCGGTAAAATGTATATACCGTATCTTACAAACTTCATACTGTCACCGTCCGGTTTAATATACCGTTACCATACCGACTTCAAAAAATACCGAACCAGTCAGTACGGTTGAGCCGAACGTCTTTCGGTAAAAAACTGTATTTACCGTTTATTTTACCCAGTCCTAACCAAGTCTGCCACTGATGAAGGATCACAAATTATACCAGACATGTTGCTAGTAGGTTTTGCCTCTACTTATACCACCAAAAAATAAAATAAAATAAAATAAAAATGGTAGTGAGCATCTTTAGTTGTAACTTTTAGGCTATGTTTGAAACTTGGAAAACAAAATGGTAAAAAGAAGGAAACAGAAATAAAAAATAAATATAAAAAGGAAAATATTTTTTTCAATGAATCTAATATCAAGTATAATGTTAAATGGGGAGATATTTAGTCTTCATGCTTCTTGTGTTGAATAATTCTCTCTTTCAAATATTTATAGGCTTATAGCTTCAGTGTGATATGATTGTAGTGCTTTGACTCCATTTTTCTATATACTGGAGCATGTCTTCTTTTGATATCTTTTATAAAATTAAGATCTACAATTTCAGATGTTGTAGTATTATGTTTATTTTATGTGCTCCTTTATATGACCCCGCTAAATTTCTTTCTCGGAATCATATATCCATTTCTGGGGTTGCAGCAAAAGTGGTGAAAAGAAGAGAAAGCAGCCTCTTCCGGACCTTCCTGATGGTTCTGGCTGTGGTGATCACATCCAGTTACTTCAAATCTATGAGCATTGGGATCAGACTGACTACAATATAGATTGGTGCAAAGACAATGATTTGCAGGTATTTTCTTGTAATCCTTTCTAAGATACTTAAAGCACGAGTCTGTGGAACAAATTAGATGAATATCAATGTCACCAAACAACCTGTCTATGATAGTGCATTATATCAATTGTGGTGACCTGCTTAGGTGCGAGGGATGATGTTTGTCAAAGATGTCCGGAAACAACTCTGTCAAATAATGCTGAAGATTGCAAAAGGTTAGGTTTCAACTTGGTTCTTGGTTACTGTCTAATTGAAGTGCTGCATTGATTGTTTTATCCTTAAAGTTATCAAAATTAAAAGGGGTTAAATATACTTTTCCCCATTCTACTAGGGGCCGATTTACAAATGTATCACTGAACTGAAATTTTTTTCATTTGGCTCACTGAACTACAATTTTTTTACAAACCGTTACAAATTCTGTTAAATTATTTGACTTTGGACGGAAAAATTACATGACCTACCACGTGAGAGAGAGAGAAAGCTTACATGTCAGACAGTTTTCTTTTTGGCATGCTTAGATGGAAGCTTGTATAAATTTAATGGTATATTTAATCAAAATCAAATAAATAAAACAATCCATTCAAAATAAAAGTACAATAAAAATAAATTTTTTAAAATTTATTTTAATCATTAATATTTGTTTGGTATGGTAAAACTTTAATATTATAGCATACAAATTTATTTTTTCCCCAGTATGGTGTAATTTTAAATAAATTATATAAATTACACATAAATATGTTTCTTTTAATTTAAATAACTCATTAAATTCATTAATTTTATTAACCTCTCTTCAAATAAAACTAAAATTAGTAATATAACATATAAATGTCTAACATGTTATATTATTAATTTTATCATAATACCCTCAACATTGATAATGAAAAATTATTAATATTTTTTTCTTTGACAAATTTGTCTTTTATTGTATCCAAATATATTACCTATGTTATTAAAATAAGAGAAATTTAGGTAAATTATTCATAAGGATTTTCATAATAAGCACAAATTTAAAATTAAAATTCATAAAAATAAATTCAAACTTCAAAAATATAACTAAATTTTGAAAATTATTTATTATTTATATTTTTGAAAATTTATATAATTATTGTTGTTTATATTGTGAAATCATTAAATCTAGGCTTAAATATACAATAAAGAAATATTAAAACACTTCAAACATCAATTGTTATTTTTTTTAAATCCCAAACCATTAGATATGAAGAGAGAGAAAGATAACCTAGAATTCTTTCTTTCCTTTTTTTCGCTAATTTTTTTTCCTTCTAAAATTCATCAGTAATATATTCATATCCATTAGAAATATTCATATTCACATACATTTTCTCAGTTAATCTCCAACTAAACTAAAAAAATTCTTGAAAAATAAACCAACTAAAATGGGATCAGTCATCTTCATCTTTCTCCTCCGCTTCGCCTTTCACATCTAAGGGAACCCATTTTGTTAATATCAAGAATCAAAACTCAAAATTTGTACATATCAAGCCAAACCCAAAACCCAAAATTCATTCATTCCCATCAAACTAAAACCCAAAATTTGTACATATCAAACCAAACTCAAAAATCATTCCAATCAAAATAGAAGGAATCATGTGAATCAAGACCAATATTAACTTAAACACCATGAAAACATCCTAATTTGGTCCATCTTTTTTCCCACTCATCAAAGAGTTAATAACAATAAAATTGGACAAATTCAAGGCAATACAACATATAGGGAACAATCATGTATTGCTTATAAATCTAGTATCACTGCAAACAATTACATTAAGGCATTTGTTTTGAATTAAAAAAAATGAATAAATAAAGATACAACAAGTTATTTACTTTTTTGCTAACTTATCGAAGTAAATAGACAGATTAGAGAACAAAGATCTCGTCGGATTGGACAATTTGTCGTCTTAGATCTGGAAACGGCATCGTTACTCGACGGCTCTGATTTGATCTTGGCCATCGCCGATGTCCTCCCCACCGTCGACAAGCGGATCCAACAACCACCATAAATCTGAAACCCCCCGAAACCAAGCCCTTACAACCCCACTTCAGATCAATTCTCCTAAGTTTTGGTTAATGGGTTTGTTGATAGTTGTTGTATAGGGGTGGAGGAGAGGTGTTGGGGTGAGAGGGAGAGGGGGAGAAGAGGTGTTTGAGGAGAGAGAAAGAGGAAGGGAGATTGGAGAAGATGGAGGAGGAGGAGCGAGCCCCTTCTAATCTACACGATCTACAAATTTTGGTAGATAGATGATTTAATTTGTTTAAGTATTTATTATAAAATTGAGTTTAATTTAATTTAATTAATTATTTAGCTTACATTCTCTCTCCTTGTCAGTATTGACACATAGATTTAATTGATTGTCACGTATTGCCACGTCATTCTTCTGTTAAATGGTTAACAGACATAGACGGTAAAATCAATTTTTGTAAATAATGTATAGTTCAATGAGTTGACCGTAAAAAAATTCACTTCAGTGATGCATTTGTAAACCGAGGTCGAGTAGAGTAGGGAAAAATGTATTTAACCCAAATTAAAAGTCGTATTAAATTACATACTGAATAGTTATTTCGTTTATAATAATAGTTCAAGGTGATCAGTGTGCTATTGTTGAAGTACGAAAGTTCTTTAAACACTTTATTGAATTGAAACCAGTAGAAATGAATATTTTCAATACAACTTTAATGGTTGTTGGAATTGAATTGAAACTAGTAGAAATTGAAACTAGTTGTTGAAAGTTATCGAAATTCCAAGTCATATTAATATGAATATGCTTCGTCACACATGCTGACTGATTTATTCTCACCTTATTCATATAAGAAATCTTGAAGTGTATTATTCTTATTAAAAAGAATGTGTTAATGAGACTTAAATAGTAATTGGTATGGAAAAAACTAATTCGTCTATCAGAATAGCTACCTACTGATTTTAAGTAAATGGCGGTATGTAGATGCAAACTTACCTTTCTCATTGTACTCAGTGGCTGCTGTCACAGTCAAGCTTTTCTCCCAAGTGTGAAAGCTGTAGCTCACCAATAAAAAATATAAAAAACAATGATGGCCCCTTAACTACTTATTTTAGCTATTTCAAATTTGACATCAACTTCGGAATCAGTATGATGTTTGATTGATTCAGTTTCTGAGGGATTAACAGAATTATCATTAAAATTTTGAATTAGTTTGTTATGTGGATGCATGAGAAAATATCTGGGAAGGGTTATTCAAAATTAATATTCTGTTTATATAATACCCACCAAATCAGTGGAGGTCGGATGATTAACAAGGTAGGAACTTGTAAGGAGATCAGCCATATGTATTTCAAAGGGCCTCCTTATTCAATATTCAAGCACAATATGAAACAAAGAAAATATAATGAATGTTCAACACCTTGATGAGGGACTTGTGAGACTGGATTATTGTACTCTGGAGTGTGTATAATTTTTTGCAAGTGAAATAAGCTTGTATAAGGACTAGAATATGTTATTAAAAAGAAATAAGAAGAGACGGTAACTGAATGTTGTCATCATGAGAATCATATGGTTGATCGAAAATTTGAATTCAACATTGACATGAAAACAGATCTTCATCATGATAATCATATGGTTGTTGGAATTCGTGTCCCTGCATGAGAGATGCAATAAGCATTGAAGAAAATTTTGTATTTCACATCTTTTTTTTTTCTTTCTGTTTGGTAGTGTAGTAGCATAGATGCATCTGCTGTTTATGAGTAACCATCTCTAGACCTTATGTTTTCAATTTGCATGTTTGTAAACTTGAACTTCCTTTACTTGGACATCATAAAAGTATATATAGTCTTGCAACTTGGGAAAAGGAGGTGGGATTTTGATTTTCCAGTTCTCAGAAATAGGCGTGTGTGTAATTTTCTTTTAGATAAGAAGTTTGTGGGCTATGTTTTGGAGTTTGGATTATGTCGTCGTCATTTACTCAAAATAATTAATTTTTGTTCCTTGTTATAATAGGGTCTTTGGATGCAAGGACGAGTAAGAGATGGAAAGATAGCCGAGAGGATTATAAAAATCTGAGGAAGGCTTTATGTGTTGGTTATGGGAATCAGCTGGCGGAGCGTATGCTTCGTCACAATGGTTTTAGAACCATTGGTTTCAAGTCCCAGCTGGTTCAGGTATAAAGAAAATTTTCATATACATCCTTATATTAATTGAAAAGAAATGGAGCATTGTGTTGCTTGCTTCATGCAACTATTTTGTATAAGCATTTGAATCCATTTCTTTCTCTTACTCAACTTTAGCACAGAGTTAAGAACTGAAATGATGGCAAATCGAATCTTGCTTGCCTTACAGAAGTTATGAGCATGAGCTTTGAGACTCTTGGAGTGGCTCTTTCGTGAGTTTGTTTGAAATATCTATTATTCCATTAAATATGTATCTAACAATAAATTCTTGCTTGTTTTAGGTCCATCCGTCATCCATTTTGAGGACAGACGAGGAAGGACTGCTCCCAAATTATGTTGTCTACCATGAACTTATTGCTACCTCACGGCCGTTTATGCGCAGTGTGTGTGCAATAGAGATGCAATGGGTAACCCCCATCTTGAAGAAGCTTGAGAAAATAAACATTACCAAGCTCAGGTAAGCCAGTTCTTCCTAAGTTAACTTGTTTGATTTGTATCTCGTTGTGTTTTCTATTGAGCTTGAACCTTCATTTCTATGTGAAGCAGTGGCGGTTCCAATCATTCTGAGGAAAAAATTGAGGGAGACAACTCAAACTTGCGGAAACAAGATGTTGATGTTACTGGGCCTTCTGATGATCGTGACAGTATAATACAAGCGGCTCGGGATCGTTTTCTTGCCCGTAAAGCAAATAAATAGCAATGTTGCAGCATTAGGACGGCAAATATTAAAACAACAAAAACATGGATGGGCACCAAGGGATGACTTCTCTTGGTGATATTTCAGCTAGTTGTCCGGGCCTGGTCTGAATTCCATGCTCCACGCACACGCACACGCACTGGAGAATGACCTCATGGGGAAGGATCAAGTGAAGTTGTGTTAATTTTTTTCTACCCACAACCAGCACGCACTTGAACAAGAATTGGATTGGATGCAATCCGTGTATAAAATCCAACATAGTGAATGTAAAATAATACACTTGATACGATACAGGCGTTCCTTCCACATAGTAGAAGAAATTAATTAAAGGTGAAACTAATCGTTACCTGTTCCTCTGCATAGTCCAAATCACTCCTTAAGAAAATCTATTCTCATGAGATGTGGAAAATCCTTCTTGTAATTTGTGAATTGTATAGCTATCTAAAAGATTTTCAGTTAATTAAATATAATTATTTTTTCTTTTGGGTACTATATTATATTATATAAAAATATTAATTTTTTATGTAAAAAATTTCAACCTTAAATTATCACCAGCTCTATGGTATGGTGTGGTGTGCTTTAAATCATAACCTGTTTATGTAGAAAGAAAGTTTTGAATCTTTATTGATGAAAGAAAAACACAAAAACATGAAAATTACAAATAAATGAAATTACTCAATTTTCATGTCCAGTCTGATGAAATGATAATAAGTTGTTGGTCAAATTGACTGACCTGACACTGTATTGATGAGTTAAATAACATGATCCCATTACATAGAAGCTGCTTAGCAATATCCGTCTCTTTCCCAATTTGTATCTTTTGTTTTGTTAGTCAAATTCAATAAATACGGTTACGGAGTGGACAATATAATAAACAAAACATTACCTTAGTTGGTACACCTACACCCTGTACACACCTAACCGTTGCTACAAAATCAACCAGAAGAAAAGAGATTTTAGATAGAGAAAGTTGAGGGGAAAACAAGGGAAGAGAGAGAGATGGCGAGCTCGTTGGAGGATGTACCGTCAGTAGACTTGATGTCTGAACTCCTCCGCCGCATGAAGTGCTCTTCCAAGCCTGACAAACGCCTCATTCTCATAGGTACTTACTTACTCCCATCTCTTTTATTTTACTTAACCCTTCTTTCTTTCTAGTCTGCTTATTATCCAAACCAACACCAGTCCAATTCTAGGGTTTAATTTTTGGATCCGTATGCGGACTAGAAAAACCTCTTATTTCATGTTCTATGATATTATTACAATGTCTGTCCTCTAAATTTATGCATTAGAGATTACTCTTGGTTTGTGTTGGTTTATTTTATATTATGTGCAATGGGTCAAACTCAACCAGGAGTCCAATATTTCGAAGAATGCAATCAAACATTTTCTACTGCTCTCAGTTAATGTGTATTTTAGCTCAGCTTTGATTTTTTTTTCTTTTCTAAATTACAGCTTTGTAATTTAGTCTGTTAAATTTACTAAATCTAAAATTTGCTTTCAATTTATCAGCGAAACTTTAAGAAGCCACTTTAAAGTAAGACAATTTGGCAAATTTATGAATAAGATTTTCAAAATGGCTACCGATTTGGCCCCTTCCTTTAGAGAGAAGGATTTGATTTTTTAAGTTTCAATCTCGAAATTCTTTATGGAAGGCAGGAAAATGTGTCCAAAGTTTTTTATTTTATAGATTTTATTTCCCTTTTATTATAGGATTAAATACAGAGATACCCCTCCTGGTGAGGGTGACTGCCTCTTTGACCCCTTGTGCACCATTTTTTAGTACTAAAAATGACCTGTCCATTATCCATACAAATTAACGAGGTTTGCGACCAACAAGGCGAGTCAGGGCTAAAATAAATTGCTAAACCAGCCATCTTTTTCTCTCTCTCTAACCAATACACTAGTCTTCTTCACCTTCGCACCAATTCTTCTGCAATCCTAAGTGACCTTTGAGAGCCTATATCGTATGTGGCTTATTGAAGATGTTTCGGCAACTCCTACAACACCGTGTCTACTTACAGTTGAGCAAAATAGTGAAAATGCCTTTATTTTATCTCTTGTTTTCTTCACTCTTACCAAGTCTATGCAATGGAACGGATTCTATGCAACAACTGAATCTATGCAATGGAACAGGGTAATTTTTGAAACCACACCTTTTTGAATTTCTACAACCAACAGTCGTGAGTGAGGGTGGGAGATAAGAGTGAAAACTGTGATATTCATCTCATCTTAGCAAATCATAATTACAGAGATTTCAACTTTGAGATGAGACTTAAGAATTAGAACCATGAGAATTATTAGATGAGAGAAGGATGAGAGATCTGGCGATACGAGAGAGAGATGGAGTAAATTGAGAGTGTTTTTTTTAATCTCACGCGCACGTTAACACCAACAAACTTTTGTTACTTAAAAATGGGCCGGTCATTTTTGGGGCTCACCACAAGGGTGTTTAGTGACCCAGTTTTTAGCAGAAGGGGTGATAGTGTTGTAGACCTCCAACATAGGGGGTATTGGGGTAATGTGTATTTAACCCTTTACTAAGGCGGGGATTGTTGGCCTGTATCTTATTATCATCCATAATGTCCAGCCATGTTTCTTGCACCCGTCTCTATGAGTTTCATGACCTTCCACTCCCCTCTCCTTGATCATAAAGTTTATGCTGAATTAATAACTTCTCCCTTTCATTGACCGAAAATGTAAAAAATTAAAAAGAAAATACATTTTGAATTTTATTGCTAATAGTCTGTTTGCAGAATTAGTTGAAGACATGCATTGGTATTAATAGCTAGGATTTGTGAACATTTGTTTTTGGAAGTTATTTAATTGTGATTATGCATAATAATGGGAGATTAGATGTGAATAACAGGTCCACCTGGGTCTGGGAAAGGTACTCAATCGCCTATCATCAAGGATGAGTACTGCTTGTGCCACTTGGCTACTGGTGATATGCTGAGAGCAGCTGTTGCATCTAAAACCCCACTTGGAATTAAGGCTAAGGAAGCCATGAATAAGGTAAGTTGCAAGTAAGGTTCTTTTTATACAGTATGAGTTGCATCATGTTGTTTAGATTTACCATGACATTTATCCAATGTTTTGTTTCTTGTTGGTTATATGCCCAATGTGTTTGCATAATCCTTTCAAAAAAAAATTCTTTTGTTTTTTAGGGAGAACTTGTTTCTGATGACTTGGTTGTTGGGATAATTGATGAAGCAATGAAGAAGCCTTCATGTCAGAAAGGGTTCATTCTTGACGGGTTTCCCCGGACAGTTGTCCAAGCTGAAAAGGTAAATTATGCTTTCTGCTCTCTCTCTCTTTATCTCTGCCACCCTTTTCCCTTTGCGGGGCCCATCTTTTTAAATCTAAAAACCCTTTTTTTGTACAGCTTGATGAAATGCTCCAGAAGCAGGGAACCAAAATTGATAAGGTGCTCAACTTTGCGATTGATGATGCCATATTGGAGGAGAGGATTACTGGTCGTTGGATCCACTCTTCAAGTGGTCGGACTTACCACACAAAATTTGCACCTCCAAAAACTCCTGGTGTTGATGATGTTAGCTATTTTCCTTCTGTTTCTTTCACTTTTTAGATATATGAATAGTGTTCTGTGAGAAGTATTTCAGCTGATTTTTTTTTTTGTTATTTTACATGCCTTGTTAAAAATGACAACACTCTCATGACGACTGGTTACAATATTGCATAATGCCTTTTTCTCTTTCTGCTTAATTCGAGAAGGATCTCTGCAATCTAGCCGTGCAGAGCATCAGGAATAACTCAAATCTTAGCACGAGGATTAATTAGCAAAGCTAGTGGCACCACTTTGACTTTGAAAGGGTAGAAGAAGTTTACAAGTCTTACTTGGAGTCATTTTCTTTCCATCACTTGGTGAAATTGTTGCACTAAAAACAGATTTTGGGACTGTCAAGGTTTTGAGATTGAAATGTCATGCTAAAATGAATGAATGATCTGTCAAAAAAATGATATCATATGTTATTTACTATACAGTATATACCCTTAGTTCATTGAGTCAACTGTAGGAAAGTTTAGACTTATCAGTTATGCGCAGATCTGTCTACATCTTGTTTGTTTATTTCTTTGTGATTCTGAACACTAAAGTAATATTCTTATATACAGATATTCGGACTGGATGCTATTTTGATATGCATCCCTACACATTTTGACATCATATGTCATAATTATTTTTCCTTAAGCACTAGTTGAATCTTTACACATGTTATTAGTGTTCTTGTAACACTGCACTATTCGAAGGTGAATGTTTTTGGTTTTACTCATATCCCGTTATGCCTTATCTTCACTATCTTTCTTTCTTTGTTGTATCACAAAATTAGCAATTTTTACTTTAATATTAAAATGATGAAACATTAGTTCTTATGTATGTCTCTAATATTGAAGGTTACTGGAGAGCCATTAATGCAACGAAAAGATGATACTGCAGAAGTTCTCAAATCAAGGCTGGAAGCATTTCATCGGCAAACTGAACCGGTAAGATTTTATGTTTGATCAAAGTAAATCCACATTTGAATTCAGCTATTCTTTCAAGAAAATCAACGTAAAACCTATAGTTTGTGCTTTTCTTCTTTCTGTTTTTCTTGGGGTGGGGGATGGGGGGTCATACATATGTCACAGTCTTTTTAATAATGTTGAAGGAAGGGTCACTTACTCGCTTTTATCTAAAAGGTGTCCCTCGCTTATACATGCTTGGTTCAAAGTTTTTTATTCTTGCCTACAGCCCTTTCTTTATAAGCTTTGGAGATTATGAAATTTTCTCCTACTTCTTTCACTTATTGTTTTGACATCTTCTTCGGCTGGTACTTTTCTGTTAGCATTGGCAAATGTTTCCATTTCTTCTAAATTATTAGTGCTAAGTTATAATTAAGGAGCCATCTGTGGTTGTTTTTGTTACTCCCTCTGTTCCACTGTTGATGTACTTAGATATAATATCTTCATTTTTTTATAAATAATTTTTTCTGTTTAGATGTTAAATAATAATGTAGTATAAACTATATTACAAAAAATGGTTTCTAAATGTTTGTTTTTTGGAATTGCTTAAAATCAATCCCGCGAACATAATTTTAAACCATGGTATTCAAAGTTGAACCGAGGGAGTCTAGAAATATGGTCCTATTTTGCTCATGTGCAGTGTCGGATGCTTCATCTTAGTGACCATGTTCCTTAAGACTGAGATGTGCAAGGTATCTTAATACGTCCGACATAACTACATTGTCTCTGCCTTAATAGTTAATATTTTCAGTTAGTGCTCAGAAGAATTAGGCGGTGACATGGACATATATATTTATTTACCACATCAGAAGTATTCTAGAGTTCCCAAATGTTATACCAAATCTGTGTCCCAAATTGGTCGTCTTTAATAACTAGTTTATGATGTATTGAAGCTAACTAAAATGATGAGTTGTCTTATTAGAAACATAATATTTTTGTAAGTAAAATAAATAAAACGCATTAGCTCATTTAGTATCATCAAGTTTGGAGGCTCTTCACATATGCCATTTAGGTCAAAATCTAAGTTTGACTTGAAGTTTCTTAAGAATTTTTGTCATGCGGTTACGTTATTGATTAGAAATTTAGAAGATATACATTAGTTTGTGTGTCCAATTAGAATGCAGCCCACACTCCATAGTAGTCTTTTCTTTATTTGTCATAGTTACACTTTCAGAATGAGGTTTTTCAATTGCTAATTTGCATCAGATAACAAGTGGCATGCGATGTAAGATTATTTATTTTGTCTCCTGTCATACTGAGGAGGCTTCACAGATCTTAAACCGCTTGATATTATGTACATACCTGAAACTCCTATAGTCACCACTTGCTACTTTCATATTCACAGATCTTTAACCGCTTGATATTATGTACATACCTGAAACTCCTATAGTCACCATTCACCACTTTCATATAGTTGGGTCTGTTCAAAATCTTGTCAAAAGAATGAAGGTATTGGTTTACATTGGTGGGGTGATGATAAGTTTCGAACGCACGCATATCTTCAATATGTGTCGTTTTGTGGTTTATTTAATTCCTTGTATATTAACATGTTTTGAATGTGTGCTGCGTGCAGGTTATAGATTACTATGCCAAGAAGGGTGTTGTTGCGCAGCTTCCTGCAGAAAAACATCCAAAAGAGGTCACCGCTGAGGTTCAGAAGGTTCTGGCTTCCTAAGAAGGATCACTGCCTCTTTCTATACTCGAAAAATCAATTCTGAAATATTTTCTTGCATGTAATTCGGCACATTAATTTTCTTTTTTGCAACATTTGAGATCCAGCTCGATGTGATTTGCTAAGATTATTGTAACTGTACCAAATAAAAGTCTCCAAATTATTGTGAGAATTTTTGTAATAAAATTTAAAGTGTCGTATTTGTGTTCCAAATTTAATCAATTTGAAAATCTTCTTGTGTTTTTTGTCTTCGGTTAATCTGGTTAGTAATAATCCCAAGAAACATAGCTCCAGCACTCGCTCGGATGGCTTCTTGTGATTATAAGTTTTGTAAAATCAAACAATTTTTGCAGAAAGAATTGGGTGGAGTATTTTTAGTGTCCTGAACAACACCTGTTGAACTGATGGGGCACTCCAATTTTAAGAGCTTAATAGCCAAACAACGATTGTTTCGTTGCCGAGAATATTTTTTAAAGATATTACTATCATATTAAAAATGTATTGTTCGTGAAAATGTTAAAATATATTTTTTCAATTTTTAAAAAGTGTTTTATTTATAAAATATAAAATAATTATTATTTTTATATGTTTATTCTAAATGATTGCTTAATTTATAAGTGATGAATATGAGGTTAAATTTGAAAATATTTTATCATAAATAAAAGACAACTCTTCTTTTGAAGCAAATTTACTTTACAAATGTCACTCCTGAAATTGAGGGACTATTTAGTTCACAAATTAAAAGTTAATTGATTGAGATTATGTAGTAATAAGGTTTTAACTAAAATTGAGTATTTTATTAAGCATAATTTTTAACTGGCATTCCTCCCAACTCCTAACGTAACACTGTTCTATTTTCCGGAACCTCTCTTACTCGCTCGCTCGTCAGCAGTTCAGTCCGAGTCTGAGTACGCTTCTAACAGTAGGTAGTAAGGTAAGACTTCCTTCACTACCATCATCAATTGCCTTTGTTGAAGAAAGAATTGAAAACATTATTAAATTCGATTTTCATCTTCGTCCATAAAGTTGACTTTTGATCTCTCGTAGTTTAGATTCAACCAGTCACCTTTAGTTGTTAACTATTCACATTTCTGTGACGATTTTAAAGTTTTTGATTCCTGTTGTGGATTATGAATGTTTGTTTGTTTTTTGTTGCTAAATGTGGATTATGATTATTGTCTAAATTTTGTTATTCATTCATTTAAGTTTTGTGTTCTCACCCTTTTTATTGGCAGTAGCTTTACTGCTTTAGAGAGAAGATTGAAAAATGAAGTTGACTCCGAGAGAAATGGAGAAATTAATGCTACACAATGCTGGATTTCTTGCTCAGAAGCGACTTGCGCGTGGCCTAAGACTTAATTACACTGAATCAGTAGCACTCATAGCTACACAGGTTCCATATACCTTTTCATAACTTATCAACACATACAAACTGTATCATATAGCTGTATCGGACAAAAAGACCCTAATCTGCTACCATTTCTCCGATTTATACGTGCGAATATGTACTCCATCTATATATCTACTTGTTGTTCTCAATTAGAATATGTTGGTTACATTATCCTGCCTTCACTTCTAGATAGAATGTTTCATTGTTTATTTGCCCAGCAGTAGTAATATTTTCTAGAAATACATGCACAACAGTGTGAAGAAAGTATACAGCTGCTTGTACTAATATTTCTGTTAAGCCTTTGTTGGACTAAGTTGTAATTATGATACTCCAAATTTCCATAACTTTATGCATGGGAGAAAAACAATGCATTTCGAGTATGTTATCAGTATGAGTCTTACCTTATATTATTTCTTTTCTTCTTAAAAATTTGATAGATTTTGGAGTTTGTGCATGATGGTGACAAGAGTGTGGCAGAATTAATGGACATTGGAAGGCAACTAATAGGAAGGTATGATCTGAATTAGTTATGACATCGCTCCTTGAATCTATATGATAATAGTGTAGTATAATAGAGTGTAGTATGATTATGATACAAGATTGATTTGGAAAGTTTTATTTTATTCCCTTGCATGGAGTAAGAATTTTAGAAAGTCAAAAATGAATTCTGCCTGGTCATTTTGTTTTTGTATTTTTCATTTAATTAATGGGATGGGCTATTTTGTTAGTTTCTAGAAGAAGGATAATTTTAAGAGGAGGAATGCCTTGGTTTTATGATGATGAATGAATGATACTGATGGCTAACAGATTCGGTTAATAACAGAAAGCATACCCTTGGTTGTCCCGAGCACTATTTTCATAAAGGATAGAAAAAGCATCTGTAACGTTTTCATGTTTCTTGGAGCTTTCGTTTGTATGTATTTTTATAACCTTGTAAATCCACTGAAGTTTATGAGTCAACATTGTTGGTTAATTACGAAGTCCTTATAAATGAATGGATTGTGGCTGATCAGGTTATACAAGGCTACTGGAATTGCAGAATCTTGCGCACAAGAAAAAAGTTTAATGAAGTTTATATGTGGCTACAAATAGATTGTTAAATAATTTGTCGTAAAAAATTCGTTGTAAATGTCTTCTGTCCATGACAATTCCTGAACTTTTTGTACGTAGCCAGGAAAGAAGTTTTCCTTCAATATTTGTTTACATCTGACATAATCACAAAATCTAACAGATGCTTTCTGTTAACAGGAGACAAGTTCTTCCAGCGGTTCCATACCTTTTGGATACTGTGCAGGTATCGAACTTATTAATGGTGCTACTGAAACTTTCCTTGTACTTATTAATCAGAACTGTTTTGATTGCTTCCACTTTAGTAATGAAGAGTTAGGTTATTACATCAGTAAGTTAAATTGGAATTCTCAACACTTGTGGAATTCTCTAGTTACCTGTATTTATCTGTTAGTTTACCTTTTCTAAATTGGCATATTATACGTCACACTCCCAGGGTCTATCGTCCTTGTTACAGGATTGCAAGAAAAATTCTGAATAATACATTCTATACTTTCAATTAATAAACGCCTCTTTGGAGAAGAATTTTTTTGTCTACTGTCTCTCTGGCTCCTAGTAAAAAAATATTGACAACTTTTTACTTTCACCAATTCCTTTCCCTTCATGTTTAATTTTCTTTTAACTGTGCATGGAAACAGTTAACTACTTATGGTAAATTACCTAAGTAATCGCTGATCCTTCATTTAGGTTGAGGGAACCTTTCCTGATGGTACAAAGTTAATCACGGTCCATGATCCAATAGCTAGTGAAAATGGAAATATGGAGCTAGCTTTACAAGGTTCTTTCCTCCCAGGTGAGGGTGATATATACTTCCATTTACTTTTAGGGGATTTCACTTTATTTTTTTGAGTGGAACAGGTATCGATTAATCTGCATGACCCAAGTAGGGACAAGGGTTTGTTTTCATATATTTGTATTAATGTAGTATTCTTATTTCTTCTATTTATTTATGTAACTATTTCTATCCTCTCTATACTTTCTCCCAGTTTTCCAATTGCTCAGAAAGGTTCCAATGATTTTTTTTATTACTTGGTTTGTGTGTGTGTGTGTGTGTGGTGTTAACAATTGCTCTGCAAGTTCATGTTTGGAAAACATGACTTGATGGAAACTGTAGAGGATGGTGACAGCAATTTTCAACAGTAAGGAATTAATAGAAAACCAAAATCAATGGCAACTATAGTTCTAGATATCGATATTATAGTTATGCTACAGGCTAATGTGTTGCAAATTGTGATATACATTGTTCATGCATGTTTGAACCATTAGGATATAGGAATTGTGCAACTTAGCTTTATACAAATATAATGTACTTAAACAGATGAACTGGTTCCTCATTACTGTTTTAAGGGCGTTAATGGGAGGCTGTTAGTTCTGCAGTTCCTTCACTCGAAAAGTTTCCCAGTGTAGAAGATGACAATATTCCCGGTGAACTTAGATTTGGAGGTGGAGATATCACACTTAATTCTGGAAGGATAGCAGTAAGTCTTAAAGTCACCAACAGTGGAGACAGGCCAATTCAGGTGGTTATTTTATATATCATGATTCTGTTTTTTATTTGCATCTTTGCAACATTGAAGATGAAACTAATACATATTTTATTCGAGACATCCGTATCATCCCAAAATCAAGGGGGCTTATTGACTTCTATATTACTGGGTTAATAACATACTTTTGCATATTTCCTGAGTGCTAAAAGTATCTGGGCTGAATAGAGAGTGGTATAGTTGTTTTTTTAATTCTAAATTATATAAGGCTTCGAAGTGAAGGGATTTGTTTGTTGTTTTAGTTAATTTTAAATTGTTTGGAAGTATCTTTAGGTTTATGTTAGGAGACTTTGACTCTGGATAAAGGCAAGCACTACTTGTTCAATTTTAAGTTTGCGAATAATTTGTTGAATTTGAATTATAATTTTTTTTCCTTTTCATTGTAATTGTTCATTTTCACATTTTTGTTTGGATCTCCTATTGTATAAGGTTAGTTTTGTCACAGAATCCAACTAATTTTAAATGCCATCTACACACTTCATCCTCTTTTATTCAATAGTAATTCAGTGAAGATAATGGAAATTCTTAAATCTTTCAGGTTGGCAGTCACTATCACTTTATTGAGGTGAACCCTTTTTTGGTGTTTGATAGAAGAAAATCATATGGCATGCGCTTAAATATACCAGCAGGGACAGCTACACGGTTTGAGGTTGGGCCTTTAATCTTTGACTCCATACTTGCACTGTAGCTGAATGACATTTTTATCATGTTACACTAATGTTACTCAAGTTTAACTTGTAGGATGTTATATTTAACACCTTAAGCTAAATTGCTCATGTCTTGTTAAGGGAGAATGTATGGAGTAGGAACTTGCTCCTGAATGTTGTGTGATCAATGCTTATCTTTCAAATATGTGTAGGTTAAATATATGTATTAAGATGGATTCAAACATGCTCCATGGTACAGAAACCTCAGAAGTTTTAAACATGTCATGAAATTTCCTATCGGTGTTGAGGATGGAGAGATATGGATTAGTGGTTATAGAACAAATGAAAAAAATTATAATTATTGCAATTGAGAAAATGTTAGAGATAGCACTAACTGTAAGTCTGTAACCATGATTTAGGATATTCATCTAAAGCTTGCTCAGTGATGTATGATGATGACATCTGACTATACTATTTAGACTGTGAATCCATTATTAAGTGCTGTTAGAATATATGATGGCGAAGTGTGGGTAAGTTGGTAATATATGAAGAGAAATGATACCCTATGATTAGTAGGATAATTTTGCCATGCTCTAATTTTGACATTCCTTGAATATTTATCTTATTCTGTAAATTTTTATAGGTTAGTTTTCATGTTTCACTGAATTATTAGTTCTTGGCAAGATGATTACTTGTTGCTCTGCCTTTCAATTTCTCTCCGAATGGACATCTTGATTTATACAACTTTATAATTGCTTTTTCAGCCAGGGGATACAAAAACTGTTACCCTAGTACATATAGATGGTAATCAGGTGATTAGAGGAGGAAATGGAATTGCTGATGGTCATGTTCATGATGCCAATATTAAAGCAGTTATGGAAGCGGTACTTAGTAGAGGCTTTGGCCATTTGGAGGAAACAAATACCAGTTTTACAAAGCTAGACTAGTTAGTATTGCTTGCTTTTGCATATGATATATATTCTTTAAAGCCAGATAGCTTTATCTTGTACGCTGGTCTATAATATGGCTCAATTGAAGAAATTTCTTACTTCAAAACTTGTTTTTCAGTGAAGCTAGCATTGGAGAAGGATATGCCTGTGTACTTTCTCGTGAGGCCTATGCCAACATGTATGGTCCTACAACTGGTGACAAATTTCGTCTCGGTGACACTGACTTGTTTGCAGAAATTGAAAAAGATTATGCTTTTTATGGTGATGAATGTGTATTTGGAGGTGGAAAAGTTTTAAGAGAAGGAATGGGGCAGTCGTGTAAGGGAAATGATTGTCTGGATACAGTCATCACAAATGCTATCATCATCGATTTTACAGGAATCTTCAAGGCAGATATTGGAATTAAAGGAGGTATTATTGTTTCCCTTGGGAAAGCAGGCAACCCAGATGTCATGAAGGGTGTATTGCACAACATGGTAGTCGGGGTGAGTGCCATCTCATATTTATGTAAGAATGGTAGAAATAGTTATTCATTCGGTTAACATTGGTATTTTCGTCTTCTCAATCAGGTGAATACAGAGGTTATTGCTGGTGAAGGAATGATAGTAACAGCAGGAGCCATAGATTGTCATGTGCACTTTATATGCCCACAATTGGCACGTGAGGCAATAGCAAGCGGTGAGACTTCCTTATTAAGAATGCAAAACTGGAAACAATTATGTAATCTGACAGTTAATTCATATAATTTTATTTTTCTCGTCAAATCTGTGTAGGTAAATTATCTGTTGTGAATTGGTGAAAAGCTTCCAGTTGTTATTTTTTTTTCTTCTTATGTTATAAATTATTTGTTTACTAGAGAATATTAAGGTAATAAGCCAAGTGTTGGGAGGTTTCTGATAATTTAATGCATCATTAAGAGTAGTTTGCTCCTCAATTATTTTGAGTCCTAGAGTTAGTTACAACTATTAAAATAAGCCTCTATGTATTCAGAATTCGTTATGCAATATTTTCAAGAGTGATTCCTTCCTCTTTCATCTTTCCTCCATTATTTTTATATTGCTCGTCATATGTTTATATTAAGTTGTCAGTGGATCTGTATTATCTTCTGGTAATTATCTACCAGAAGACCCCTTGGGTTATGACCACCTTCTTGTTGCTAAAGCTATTATAGTAGATGCATTGCTTATATAACTAATACATTATTAACTGCGGTTCGCAGCATTTATGCTTGTTTTGGGTTTGTCAATTTTGTTTATTTTTATCCTCTAACCACTCCTGGCTGCTTAAAGCATTTTTTTCATAATTCTTTGTACTGCTCCAAAACAGAGGGGAAAAGATGAATCTAAAACAACATCTTATCTAATTCCGTTGTGTAATTCTTTTCCATGAACTTTATGACATATAGGTATCACAACATTGGTGGGAGGTGGAACTGGACCTGCTCATGGGACACGTGCAACTACTTGTACACCAGCACCTTCACATATGAGATTAATGTTGCAATCCACCGATGACCTGCCACTAAATTTTGGTTTTACTGGAAAAGTATGCTTTATATGCTACGTTTGGAAACTTTCTGCTTCTCTAGTTTGACATGTGGGGTGTAATGTTTACATCTGTTAAAACAGTGTTCGCATTATGATAGGAGTTACCATGTGTATTTATTATAAATCACACTTTTGGACTTTTCAGGGTAATACTGCCAAACCAGAAGGACTACATGAAATAATCAGGGCTGGTGCAATGGGACTGAAGCTTCATGAAGACTGGGGAACTACTCCTGCTGCAATAGACAATTGTTTGACTGTTGCAGAGCAGTATGACATTCAGGTCACTTATTTATGAAAGAAATGCCAATTTTCTTCCTAGTTTCACATCCATGTTCATTCATATTATTTGTGGAATTTGACAGGTTAATATACATACTGACACCTTAAATGAGTCCGGATTTGTGGAGCACACAATTGCTGCATTCAAAGATAGGACTATTCACACTTACCACAGGTATAAGCTTCAAGCACCTCTTACCCCCCTTTCACCCCCTCACCTATCATCAGGACCACCTCCTACACAACTTAACAGCGACTGTTATCCTAAACTAGTTGGGGTAGGGTGAAAATGAATTTCATATTTAAGTGTAGAAGAAAAAGGCAAGAAGAAAATACAAAGATTAAGCAAGTTAAATAAGAAATAATAAAATATGTAATTTAAAATAAAAGAATGCAATGATGGAGATCAGTAAAATAAAAGCACCCACAAAGGTGGAAAACCTTACTCGGCCTTTAATATATGAATTACCTTCCTCCACACAGTCCTATCATAGGCAATGTCCTCTGTTACATTCTGCTACTTCAAGTCTCTTCAAGCAACTTTACCAAAGTAATTTTTGCACTGATGTATATATAGGTTGATGTTGGGTATGCCCAAACCAATTCAACCAATGTTTCTCATCTGCTCCTCAATTGGTGAACCACAAGCTTCTTTTGAATATCATTTTTTTCTTATCTTATCCAACCTTGTATGGACGCACATCCACCTTAACTTTCTTATTCAACAACTTCCATCTTATTTACATTTTACTTCTTGATTTGACTGACAATTTGCAATCACATAACATCCATGATGCACCACTCCTATTCATTCATCATTCTCTAATCCTATGACTTAGATCCTCATCAACATTTCCCCCTTTATGCAATATTGATCCTGTGTATTTAAAAACATCTTTCTTGGGCATCTCCTGCCCCAACATATTTACAAAACATGTATCACGTCTTATTATTTTGCTAACCCGCAATCCATATATCATTTCTTACCCCAACTTAATTTAAAACCCTTAGAGTTTAATGTACTTCACCATAACTCCAACTTAGCAATAACGCTTATCGATTAACACAATATCATCAGCAAAACATAAACCATGTCACCTCATCCTGAATGTCTTTCGTTAGCTCATCCATAACCAAGGCAAAAAGATAAGAGCTTAACACCGAACCTTGGTGTAATCCTATTTTGTTATCCTACCCAGTTTTAATAAAAATTATATGCGTTTTTATATTTTTGTACAGTGAAGGTGCAGGGGGTGGTCATGCTCCAGATATCATCAAAGTTTGTGGTGTTAAAAATGTTCTTCCCTCATCAACGAACCCAACACGTCCTTTCACTTCAAATACTATTGATGAGCACCTAGATATGCTGGTAAGATAATACGATTGGTACATTATTCTTAATAGATAGCTGTTTACACATTTATCTGAATTACATACAGATGGTCTGCCATCACCTTGATAAGGACATCCCAGAGGATGTAGCTTTTGCTGAATCTCGGATTCGGGCTGAAACAATAGCTGCAGAAGACATTTTGCATGATATGGGAGCAATTAGCATTATATCTTCTGATTCACAGGCTATGGGTCGGATTGGAGAGGTTTCTTATCTAATTCAGAATTTCCATTTTATTTTTGACCTTTATTTTTGGTAAATATTGTTATCCCTCTTATTTTACATCTGCTGTGAAGGTAATGTTTGCTGAATACATTGTTGTTTTTACTGATTTGATATTGGCGCTTGCCTGCTTCCACATCATTAGGTGGGTGACCTGATAGTGCTACTTGCCTACTTGTTTATGAGCATCATATCTAAGGTTGTGATTTACATATGATATGATATATATATATATATATATATGTATATATATATATATGTATATAAGACTGCCTTTGGAACTTAGAGAAGTAGAAAACATGAAAATAATTTGGTAGTCTCAATCTCGTCCTTTAATTCTATACGAAAGGGGAGTTATATTCTGGTGAGAAACTTTTGATATGTGGCTAGAGCGAAGGAAAGTGCTTCTTATACTTTTCTTTGTAGCTACTTATTGAAATATAGACTGGTTTTGCCTCATTTCTGCGTACAAATATACTTCCCTGTTAATTAGCATTGATTTATATTCTTCCTGGATTTACCTTTATGTGTACTTGACTTGGTGGTCTTTTTTGCTAATTGAATTGAACCCATTTCTTGTTAAAATGAAAGTTGCAGTATGCATATTGTCCATTCCTTTGGTCAAAAGAATGCTGCGAAAAGTTCTGAATCACTAAGTTCACTTCATAATTTAGTCCTTGAAATTGGTTTTCATTCTTGGAACTTTAGTATAAAAGTTTTAAACTTTGACTTTGAAGTTGAATTTGTTTGTTTTAGAACATAATTGAATATGTTTCGTCAAGAGTGTAGAGAAGGTAGCATCTCGTGTATGTAGCCTTCGCACTAGTTAGTTTAACTTTTTTGGTAAGGAGAGAGAAGTTGATTAGAAAGGATATATATATAGGATTAAAAATGTGTTCTTACTGTATTCATTGCTTAAAAAACAAAACAACTATATTTACAGAATTGATTCTTATATATTAATGCTGAACTGATGGGTGCTAGCTATCTCATGTTGCATAATTTTTTGTCAAACATCACTCAGAGTTCCATGTAGCATTTTCCTTGTCATTTTTTTTAAAAAACTTGATGCTTAGTTAAAGACTTCAAGCAAATACTTGCCTTCCCAGGTGATTACCAGAACGTGGCAAACTGCTCACAAAATGAAATTAGTAAGAGGATCAATTGAAGATGGTGGATCAGACAATGACAATTTTCGGATTAAACGATATATTGCGAAATACACTATAAATCCTGCAATAGCAAATGGATTTTCTCAACATGTTGGATCAGTCGAGGTATGCTGCTTTTCACATGGTTTCTATTCATTCTACAAATTGAGCTCCAAAAGAAAGATAATATATTTTCCTTGATAACTTTGATCAAATATTATGTTATGGGATCATGATGATGGGAAATATTATGTCTAGAATGTTTTCAGTTTCATTTGAGGTTGATGAATCCCGTGTCAATAAGTTGTCACTCATATAATCTATAATTTCCGCTGTTTCTAGCACAATGTCTGTATAAAACCATTCCACATATGCTCTCTATATATATCTCTGTGTTTGTTTCTGTAGAATAACTTCTCTCCCTCTCTTGCTCTCAGTTAAGATATTAATAACTGGAGTATAGATTCTATCCGAACCTCTCTCTCTCTCTCTCATTCTTATTATAATCACTCTCTTTTAAAACAACTTATATCTAATTTGGAGTATGCATGTGCTGCAGGTGGGGAAATTGGCTGACCTCGTTATTTGGAAGCCATCTTTTTTTGGGGCCAAACCAGAAATGGTGATTAAAGGTGGTGAAATTGCATGGGCGAACATGGGTGACCCAAATGCAAGCATTCCCACTCCTCAGCCGGTAAATGATGATACTCATTTATCTCTAAGGGCATGTTTTTCGTCTGTGGTGTCTGGTTCTTTTCTTTCCTCAATTATATCATGCAGAGTAAACATGAATATATCAAGCAACGTAAACATGATACCTTTTATGAATCTACTTGCATGGTTTGTTGGTGTTTTTCATTTTTGGGGAGTGTGGTTGTTTGTTCGGTGGAAATTTATTGATTTTGGTCATACACTGTTAGAATTGCAGTCTGAAGCCATGCAATCACTTTATAGTTCTGGTAACCCTAGTCTCAGGTCTTTGCTGTAGTGAATTCAAACTATTTCTTCTCAATGCCTCTCCTCGATTTGCAGGGTCATAATCTTGCCATCCTTTCCTTTTTGTTTTTTGGTAATGTATGTAGAAATATGATGCTAATGAATTGATGTTAGATTTCTGGAAGGTTGAAAAAATTGTTTTCTAAATTAAATTATATGAGAGGCTATTCCATTAGAATACTTGGGCATGGTGCTGGACTGTTGTTCACTTTTTGTTGAACCACAATATTGCAGGTGATCATGAGGCCCATGTTTGGAGCTTTTGGCAAGGCTGCAAGCGCCAACTCCATCGCATTCGTCAGCAAGGTTTGGACCTCTTTCTCATTGATGCAATATGTATGATTCATAATCATAACTCTCAATTTCTTTCATTATATTTGACCCTCACAAGCAGGCAGCTATTGATTGTGGAATAAAAAGGCTGTATGGACTCGGCAAGAGGGTGGAAGCTGTGGGGCACGTAAGGTGTCTCACAAAACTTGACATGAAGCTGAATGATGCACTTCCAAACATCAAGGTGGATCCTGAGACGTACACTGTGACAGCGGATGATGTGGTTCTTACCTGTGCTGCAGCTTCTACGGTTCCCCTCTCTCAAAATTACTTCCTCTTTTAGAAAGCATGGATAATAATTTTGAAATGCAATTGTATTGAATTATGTAATAAGAATTTTAAACTTAAAAATAAAAATCATTCCATGTTTAACTACTTGACAGTTTCAAGCATGATACTCTAATAGTTTCTTGTACTGTAGAACAAGTGGTTCCTCAACATGGAATCTGAGCTTTTGGTGCCACAAACATTCAGTTTTAAGTCTTCTGGTACCCCAATATGTTAAGTGTACTTGCACTCTGTCGGTGATGCACCTCAATTTGTGTCTCTACTGACACAATAAGCAATGTGTTGCGACCAAATAAACCACGCATGCTATGAAATCAAAATAACAACACTATGATCTACGTGGGTTGGGCTTTGATTTACGTCCAAAGGTGAAGAAGAGTACTACAAAGATATGAAGAGAAACTCTCCAAATTATACCCAATTTCTCTTTCAATTATTTGACCCTTATCTTTATATGGAGTAATATAACATGTATATTAAAGTCGTCCTAAATCCAATATAGTTTTTCACTAATTTTTTAGTTTTTCTACACAAGAAAAATTGATTAGATTATTTCTTTTTTCCTTTTTTCTTGTGGAAAGAATGTTAAAAATATATCCAACCGGTTGAATTATGATACACTATATTTATTTAGGGTCTCGAAAATGAGAAAAACATAATAATTATACGGGTCATACTTGTGTGCAAATAGTTCTAAATGTAATAAATAAAATTTTAAACTGTCATTTCAGAAAATACATTATGATACTTGTGACGCCCCCAAAATTAGGTATACATCACCCATCTTGGGTCGTCAGATACATAGTACAGAATACAAATACAACTTAATAATACAACTGTCGTGTACAATACGACAAAACATAAACTGTGAGTTTGAATACAAATATTATCTTCTAGAGAGTATTCATACTCAAAAGGAGTCCTCATTACATTTATTAACACACCATTACATAGAATAGTGAGGACTACTAACTAATACTATTCTTCGGACCATCACTCCGTTCCCCGACTTGCCCCAGCTACGTTCTCATTTCCTGAAGAGAACAGTGAAAGAAAGGGTGAGCTCAACTAGCCCAGTAAGAAATATTATGACTAAGATAATGCAGAATAAATTATCATTAGCCTTCAACAATGTTAAACTGATAAAATATAATAGACATCAAGTTTAACTGTAGCGGAACAAGCAATCCATTAAAAGAGTCAAGTAGAAAATAAACTCTACTATCTTTTATGATTTAAAAAGTTTTTCAACACTGTGATCGCTGGGACTCAGCTTAATAAAATAATCCACATCATCGAATCACCCCTGCACTACGGCCAAGGATATTCGTATATTCATTAATGGTCATGATCATGCCAACAACTGTCCATCAATGCACTACGGGCCAATGAGGACTTTTACCACATCATTTGTAACATTACTGTCATGATTATACCGAATAATCCCTGGTCATAATCATACCAAGTCCATCTATGCACTACATGCCACAGATGACTTTCAACATTTTATAAACATGGGGATGATGACAATGATATAAGAATTCAATAAATCAAGTTCAAGAATTAATTTATCCAGGAATTAACAACGTCCAAATTGTCAACATGATACTGCATTGTGGAGTAAAATTCAAGAATGCTTAGAAGAATATTTTCTTGAAAAGATACTGGATGAAACGCAACTATCAAGGATATTCCACAACTTTCATGGAGTATAGAAGTCAAAACTTAACCAACTGAGTACAATAAAGAATGGAATAACAAAAGAAATCACCATGCATGCGATAGACCGCACAGACAGGTTATTCCAATAGAATAATAAATAATGGAACCAGGTCTGGCGTAAACGCACAGACAGGATATTCCGACAGAATAATAAATAATGGAACCAGGTCCGGTGTAAAACACACAGACAGGATATTCCAACAGAATAATAATAAAACGGAACCAGGTCCGGTGTAAAACACACAGACAGGATGTTCCAACAGAATAATAAACGGAACCAGGTCCGGTGTAAAACACACAGACAGGATGTTCCAACAGAATAATAGAAGAATGTCACCAAGTATAGGGTAGACCGCGTATACTGGTTATTCTAACAGAATAATAACAAATGGAATAACAGAAGTTCTCTTCATGAATATAAAAGAAATAATATTCCCTACCTTAAAAGAACTGGATATTGGAAAAGTGATGTAGCATAATACTTTTATTCTCTCTCTCTTATTTTCTCTATACTTTCTCTCTCTATAGCTTGAATGAATCCGTGAAAAATAATGAAGCCCTAGGCCTCTATTTATAGAAAAACCGAGGGTGGCTCTTGGCCTTAACGAAGGGTCAAATGACTCTTGGTCTTAACGAAGGGTCAAATGACTCTTGGTAATATTGAAGGGACAACTACTATTGACGAAAGTAATTACTATTGACCAAGGTAAATACTATTGACCAAGGTAAATACTATTGACGAAGGTAATTACTATTGACCAAGGTAAATACTATTGACGAAGGTAATTACTATTGACGAAGAGACTCTTAGATGATGACATATGGCCCCCCATAAAATAACCAAACTTACCACAACGTCTCAATTATTGATTTAATAATATAACATATTATACAGATGATACTATGACAATAATTTAAGAGATATGATGCAGCAATTACTGTAGTAATAATTGAGTATAGCTGAGTGACTTCTCACGTAAGCATCAATAATCAATACCGTGTGCTACTATGCAACCACGCGTATTACTGTACTTTTACTACCGAGTAGTTCAACAGTTTTAACGGTTTTAACGGTAACACCTCAGCCGTTATTTTTATAGAAAGATAATTCTGTCGTTTTCTCAATCCGACAATAATTTCGTTGTGGGGTCCACCAATGATTGTGCCGTCGTACGAATATTCCTCGACAAAAAGAATATTCTCCGACCAAACGAATATTTTATAACAACTTGCTTACTTTGCAAAATTTATAAATATTACCCACAACTATAACATTATATCAAATTAACGTCATAATATTCAAAAATGATATTTATAGAAAATTCTTCTTTATTTATAAAAGTTGGGGTCTTACAACCTCCCCTTCTTATGAAATTTCGCCCTCGAAATTAGGGTACGTACCTGGTATGTCGAAGAGGTAAGGATACCTTGATTTCATTTCTGATTCTAACTCCCAAGTCATTTCCTCAACATCGTGGTTTCTCCACAAAACTTTGACTTGAGGTATAACCTTGGAGCGTAGAATATGTTCCTTCTTATCCAAGATTTGAACATGAACTTCTTCATACGTCAAATCCTCCGCTATTTCGTCCGGTTCTAACTCAATAATGTGGTTCGGGTCTTCCACATATTTGCGTAACATGGATATGTGGAAAACGTTATGAACACGAGACATACTTGGCGGTAAAGCGAGTCTATAAGCCACAGTTCCTACTCGATCGAGTATTAAAAATGGACCGATGAATCGGGGATTTAGCTTTCCTCTCTTTCCAAATCTTGTAACTCCTTTCCATGGAGCAACACGTAAGAACACATGATCTCCTACATCAAATTTCACGTCCTTTCGATGAAGATCAGCATAACTCTTTTGTCGATCTTGTGAGGTTTTTATACGTTGTCGGATCGTTTGAATCTTTTCTGTAGTCATACGTACCAACTCCGGTCCCAACAACGTTGCTTCGCCCACCTCATCCCAGCATACTGGAGAACGACATTTTCTTCCATATAATGCTTCGAATGGAGCCATGCCAATACTTACTTGATAACTGTTGTTGTAAGAAAACTCCACCAATGGTAAGAACTTATCCCAACTTCCCTTGAAGTCAAAGACACAGAGTCTTAATAGATCTTCAAGAGTTTGAATAGTCCTCTCTGATTGTCCATCCGTCTGAGGATGATATGCTGAACTAAATCGTAACTCCGTGCCCATAGCTTTTTGTAAACTAACCCAAAATCGTGAAGTGAATCTTGGGTCTCGATCAGAAATTATGGATACTGGCATACCATGCAGTCTTACAATCTCGTTTATGTACATACGAGCAAGACGTTCAAGTGTATAAGTTTCTCGTATCGGTAAGAAATGAGCAGACTTGGTCAATCTATCAACAATGACCCAAATCGCATCAATACCTTGAGAAACCCTGGGAAGACCGGTAACGAAATCCATGGTAATGTGCTCCCACTTCCATTCTGGAATTTCAAGTGGTTGCAATGGACCTTTTGGTACTTGATGCTCCGCTTTGACTCGTTGACAAGTTAGACACCTTGAGATAAACAACGCTATCTCTCTCTTCATATTGCTCCACCAAAATGTATGACGAAGATCATGATACATTTTGGTACTTCCAGGATGGATTGCAAACGGTGTGTTGTGCGCCTCCATCATGATTTCATACTTTAAATCAGGGTTGTTAGGAACACAAAGTCTGGAGTTGACTCGAAGTATTCCTTCCTCATCGATTCTTGCTTCCGGCATAACACCTTCTTGCACTTTCTTCCTCATACGCATCAGCTCCAGGTCTGTAGCTTGAGCAGCTTTAACTTTATCGATTAAAGTCGGTTCTACTCGTATATTCGCCATCATCACATGGGTCCCTGGAGTCTTCAACTCTATCTCCATCCTTTGTAAGTCACACAAAATGGGCCTTTGCGTTGTTAATATTGCACTTGTACCCGCATATGATCTTCTACTCAATGCGTCAGCTACCACGTTCGCTTTTCCAGGATGGTATTGAATGGTATGATCATAATCTTTCAACAGTTCAAGCCAACGTCGTTGTCGCATGTTGAGTTCCTTTTGAGTGAAGAAATATTTGAGGCTTTTATGATCCGTAAAGATCTCCACTTTCTCCCCATACAAGTAATGCCTCCAAATTTTAAGTGCAAAGACAACAGCTGCCAACTCTAGATCATGAGTAGGATAATTCCTCTCATATTCCTTGAGTTGTCTTGATGCATAGGCTATGACTTTTCCATGTTGCATGAGAACGCATCCCAACCCTTTGCTCGAAGCATCACTGTAGATGACAAATCCCTCCGAGCCAGATGGTATTGTTAGAACAGGGGCTGAAATGAGTCTCCTCTTGAGTTCTTGAAAACTCTGCTCACATTCTTCGCTCCAACCAAACTTTGTATCTTTCCGAGTCAGCTGAGTTAATGGAGTAGCGATTCGAGAAAATCCTTCCACGAATCTCCGATAATAACCAGCTAAACCAAGAAAGTTACGTACCTCGGTCACTGATTTAGGTTGCTCCCAGCTTTGAATAGCTTCAATCTTTGCCGGGTCAACCGATATTCCATGACTTGATACTACGTGCCCAAGGAATGCTACCTCCTCCAGCCAGAACTCGCATTTCTTCAACTTGGCATAAAGCTTGTATTCACGAAGCTTTTGGAGTACCAGCCTCAAGTGTTGCTCATGATCGTCACGGCTTTTGGAATAAATAAGGATGTCATCAATAAAGACGACCACAAAGTGATCCAAATATTCCTTGAATACCCGGTTCATCATATCCATGAAGGCAGCAGGAGCATTAGTCAATCCAAAGGACATAACTAGGAATTCATAATGCCTGTACCGAGTTCTAAAAGCCGTCTTTGGAATATCCTCAGTTCTAACCTTCAGCTGATGATATCCAGAACGAAGATCGATCTTTGAAAAGAATTGTGCTCCTTGCAACTGGTCAAACAGGTCATCAATACGTGGCAATGGGTACCTGTTTTTGATGGTGACATGATTCAACTCCCGATAATCAATACAAAGTCGCATACTTCCATCTTTCTTCTTCACGAATAGAACAGGAGCTCCCCAAGGAGAAGTACTAGGACGAATAAAGCCAATGTCTAACAATTCCTGCAGTTGGATCTTTAACTCCTGAAGTTCAATAGGAGCCATTCGATATGGGACTTTGGAAATGGGTTTTGTACCGGGTTCAAGATCGATACAAAATTCAATTTCACGCTCTGGGGGTAGGCCAGGAAGTTCTTCAGGGAATACGTCAGGGAATTTATTAACAATAGAAATATCATTCAAAACTGACGTATTTTTGTTTAGATCTGTGACATGAGCTAAGAAAGCTTGACATCCGTTTTTCAATAAACGAATAGTTTTATGGCTTGAGATGACAGCGATTGATTTTAATGGTTTGGTTGCTTGAATTCGCATAATAGGTCGATTAGGAATATGAAAACTAACAACCTTACGAAAACAATCAATTTTTGCATAATGAGTAGTTAACCAATCAATCCCTAGAATCACGTCAAATGCAAGTATTTTTAATGAAATCAGATCGATAGGTAATGTGTGGGTACCAACTTGAACCAAACAAGACTTATAAACAGTGGAGGTAATGAAGGTTTCTCCCAACGGAGTTTCCACAGATAAGTCAAAGTCTAATTTCTCCGGAATCAAATTTAATCGATGAGCGCAAGTAGGAGAAATAAAAGAATGGGTTGAACCGGTATCAAATAAAGTATAAACTTCTTTAGAGTTTATAATAAGCTTACCCGTGATGACCTCATTCGGGTTCCTTGCTCTCTGGGAGTTCACAACAAACGCTCTCCCTTGCACAACCGGTTTTGACTTTTCTGGGACGGCTTTTGGTGCCTCCATCCTAGCTGAATTTGTCTTCGGTAAACGACAAAATCGGGCTAAATGACCTTCTCTTCCACAATTATAACATGCTTTGGACGGCATCGCGCAGTTTGGACTGATGTGCCCCTCCCCTCCGCATTTGAAATATATGATAGGTGGTCGTTCTCCTTCCTTAACGACAGGTGCTGGTGCTGACGTCTTTCCATCATTGTTGAATCTCCTCTTCTTGAAATGTCCATTCTTATTATTTTGGCCCTGATTACCACCGAAGTGGTTACCATTTCTGGCCTGTTGATTCCCTGTTGTCACCGCTTCGATGACTGCTCTCACTGGTATTATCATTTTGTCGGCTGCTCTCTTTTGGTTGCGTTGTCTCGTTATCGCGCTCCACCAACTGAGCCCTATTTACAACATCTGAATACAAACAAAGTTTATGAGAAACAAGATGTTGACGTATCTCCGGCTTCAAACCTCTTAAAAACATCCGCGTCATTCTTTCTTCATTATCCACCAGGTGGGACGCAAACCGGGATAACTCCGCAAATTTTGCCTCGTACTGCGACACGGTCATATTATTCTGCTCCAATTTGATGAACTCCACCTCCTTCATGTGACGAATACTCTCGGGAAAGTATTTGTCGTTAAACAGCTCTTGGAACTTCTCCCAGGACATCTTCAGTGCGGCAGGTTGAGTACGCTTTATCGATTCCCACCAGTAATCTGCCTCTCCTCGCAACATAAAGGCGGCAAAGGGAACCTTTTGCTCCTCGGAGCAACCCAAGACATCAAATATCTTGGTGATCTGCTTTATCCATGTTTCAGCTACAAGTGGTTTGGGTTCTCCCTTAAACTCCGGTGGTCCCAGCTCCTTAAACTGTTTAGCGGTGACCGCCAGAGAGTTTCCAGTATTTCCACCTACGTTGTGGACAGGAGCCGCTTTCACCTGTTGTTGCATGAATTGCATAAAGCCTCTGAACATTTGATCATTCATCATTTGGTCAGTGTTGTTGTTTGCATGAGGATTGACACCTTCCTGATGCACATTATCCTGATTATTGATATGTGGTGAATCAACAGTCGTCTGTGCTCCATTGCTATTCTCAACGTTCTCAGATGCCATTTTCAGATACTGCCACAAAATAAAAATTAATTGATATGTCATATATTATCCTTATATTATGACCGACCAATTAAATACCATGCAAATAAACTTAGGTATGTCATACTAGCGAAGGAATTCCCCGTCTCTCCCCTCCTAGTTCTATTCTCACATCTTAGCCAGGGATCATATCCCTAAGCTCTGATACCAACTGTGACGCCCCAAAATTAGGTATACATCACCCATCTTGGGTCGTCAGATACATAGTACAGAATACAAATACAACTTAATAATACAACTGTCGTGTACAATACGACAAAACATAAACTGTGAGTTTGAATACAAATATTATCTTCTAGAGAGTATTCATACTCAAAAGGAGTCCTCATTACATTTATTAACACACCATTACATAGAATAGTGAGGACTATTAACTAATACTATTCTTCGGACCATCACTCCGTTCCCCGACTTGCCCCAGCTACGTTCTCATTTCCTGAAGAGAACAGTGAAAGAAAGGGTGAGCTCAACTAGCCCAGTAAGAAATATTATGACTAAGATAATGCAGAATAAATTATCATTAGCCTTCAACAATGTTAAACTGATAAAATATAATAGACATCAAGTTTAACTGTAGCGGAACAAGCAATCCATTAAAAGAGTCAAGTAGAAAATAAACTCTACTATCTTTTATGATTTAAAAAGTTTTTCAACACTGTGATCGCTGGGACTCAGCTTAATAAAATAATCCACATCATCGAATCACCCCTGCACTACGGCCAAGGATATTCGTATATTCATTAATGGTCATGATCATGCCAACAACTGTCCATCAATGCACTACGGGTCAATGAGGACTTTTACCACATCATTTGTAACATTACTGTCATGATTATACCGAATAATCCCTGGTCATAATCATACCAAGTCCATCTATGCACTACATGCCACAGATGACTTTCAACATTTTATAAACATGGGGATGATGACAATGATATAAGAATTCAATAAATCAAGTTCAAGAATTAATTTATCCAGGAATTAACAACGTCCAAATTGTCAACATGATACTGCATTGTGGAGTAAAATTCAAGAATGCTTAGAAGAATATTTTCTTGAAAAGATACTGGATGAAACGCAACTATCAAGGATATTCCACAACTTTCATGGAGTATAGAAGTCAAAACTTAACCAACTGAGTACAATAAAGAATGGAATAACAAAAGAAATCACCATGCATGCGATAGACCGCACAGACAGGTTATTCCAATAGAATAATAAATAATGGAACCAGGTCTGGCGTAAACGCACAGACAGGATATTCCGACAGAATAATAAATAATGAAACCAGGTCCGGTGTAAAACACACAGACAGGATATTCCAACAGAATAATAATAAAACGGAACCAGGTCCGGTGTAAAACACACAGACAGGATGTTCCAACAGAATAATAAACGGAACCAGGTCCGGTGTAAAACACACAGACAGGATGTTCCAACAGAATAATAGAAGAATGTCACCAAGTATAGGGTAGACCGCGTATACTGGTTATTCTAACAGAATAATAACAAATGGAATAACAGAAGTTCTCTTCATGAATATAAAAGAAATAATATTCCCTACCTTAAAAGAACTGGATATTGGAAAAGTGATGTAGCATAATACTTTTATTCTCTCTCTCTTATTTTCTCTATACTTTCTCTCTCTATAGCTTGAATGAATTCGTGAAAAATAATGAAGCCCTAGGCCTCTATTTATAGAAAAACCGAGGGTGGCTCTTGGCCTTAACGAAGGGTCAAATGACTCTTGGTCTTAACGAAGGGTCAAATGACTCTTGGTAATATTGAAGGGACAACTACTATTGACGAAAGTAATTACTATTGACCAAGGTAAATACTATTGACCAAGGTAAATACTATTGACGAAGGTAATTACTATTGACCAAGGTAAATACTATTGACGAAGGTAATTACTATTGACGAAGAGACTCTTAGATGATGACATATGGCCCCCCATAAAATAACCAAACTTACCACAACGTCTCAATTATTGATTTAATAATATAACATATTATACAGATGATACTATGACAATAATTTAAGAGATATGATGCAGCAATTACTGTAGCAATAATTGAGTATAGCTGAGTGACTTCTCACGTAAGCATCAATAATCAATACCGTGTGCTACTATGCAACCACGCGTATTACTGTACTTTTACTACCGAGTAGTTCAACAGTTTTAACGGTAACACCTCAGCCGTTATTTTTATAGAAAGATAATTCTGTCGTTTTCTCAATCCGACAATAATTCCGTTGTGGGGTCCACCAATGATTGTGCCGTCGTACGAATATTCCTCGACAAAAAGAATATTCTCCGACCAAACGAATATTTTATAACAACTTGCTTACTTTACAAAATTTATAAATATTACCCACAACTATAACATTATATCAAATTAACTCCATAATATTCAAAAATGATATTTATAGAAAATTATCTTTATTTATAAAAATTGGGGACTTACAATACTCACACTATAGCTGGTATAGCCAAAATTAGTATACAATTTTTACTGTTCATTACATTTTACATGTATTAATTAAAGACAAACTAAATTATATTTCATTATTTAGTCGATGAAAAATCTTGATAAAAAAATGTTATTATAATTCACTCCATAAAAATAGTAACAAAATAAAGACAAGCATGATGAAATGTTATTATTATTATTATTTCATGGATTAGCCCCCAACTGAAAAGCTAAAGAAACAAAATAAAGACAATAAAAAATGAAAAGACTCCCGTCCCATTAAAAACAAATATTTACTCCGTATAAAAAAATCCTCGTACTCTGTCGAATAGGTAGAATTTTTTTCTATCTAGTAGAAGCAGCAACGCCGCACCCCTCTCCCTGTCAATCATATGTCGTCTTCATCGTTGGTAAGCCCTTTGAGTGTCACTTTCACGCTTGTATGAAGAGTTAGCATCACCGGAACATGAGTAGAGTTTCTGTTACAACTGTTTCTCTTTGGTTTCCATTTAATTTTTTGTGGTTATGGCTCTCGGCCTTTTTTATTCTCTGCCATTTATCGAGCTCATAGCGCAATAATTGACTTTTTAAAATTATTGTACCATATTTGTTCCATTTTATATCGTTCTTCTTTGAATTGGGCTGACTTTGAAATTCTGTTGTATTGTTTTAGGGTTCTATATAAGAAACAAAATTTCAAAAAGTGTTGCGACTGAATCTAGGATTAGGGTTCTCCTATATAGTTAAGAAACTTTAGGGGTTAATTAATTTCTGTGTGAGATTCGGGTGATGTCAATGACCAAATAATGAGTTCATTATCAATGACCGATAATGAGTTCAGTGAGCGTGAGTTGGATCTTGATGTGTCAAGGTGGGAATTTGCGTATTCAGAGGTAGAGTATGATCGTATGAGGAATGGTGATCATGATCCTGATCTTTATCAGGATAGTAGGGATAGGGGTAGGGTTAGACAGAAGGATATGAAAGAGAGAGAGTTGATGAATTTTCAGCTGGGACAAGGGAGTGATTCAGGGAGCGATGGCAACAGTGGTGGTGTTGCCCCAACGTGGTGTGAATTTTCAGTTGGATCAAGGGACCGTGAGCCAGGAGAGTTGTCGAGTGAAAGTGGGTCAGATGAAGGTATTGATTTGGAATCTCAGGGTAAAGATAAAGAGACCTTGAAGTTGGAGAACATGACTCAATTATTGGGACGTAAGAAGAGAAAGTTCTCACCAATTATGTGGGACAGAAATGAAGTGAGTAATTTATGTAAGAGTAGGGTTTCCTCAGCAACCAATGCTTTCCCTCCCCCACCTCCACTGCGCAAGTCCTATCTACAATCAGCTAACTCTATTCTTACATGTGGTGTTCATGTTCCCCCAATCAAGGATAGTAAGCTTCACAACTTAGAGCCTCTGGTGGATATTGTGCCACTCGTGTCTGCTGCAGTGGAACCCCCAGCTGGTTTATCTTCTTATCCACTTCAGGAACAGCATAGTGAGTACAATCAGGATGTAGACCAGCTGAAAGATGAGGTTTATGCGCCAATGCAGAACATAAGATCTTCTTGATGGGCAAATGATGCCAATTTCCCTGCCGATGAAGGTGAGTTTTCTGATGCCCCTGCTGAAAGAAGAATCCATAAATGGAGGAAGAAAATATCCCTTGCTACGCCAGTCTAGATGAGGGCATACAAGAAGTCGATTAGTCCCGAGTTTGGGGAGGTCAAGAGAGAAGGCTCTGAAGGAACCAGGGCCAGATCTTCTGAATCTGATGAAGGTGGCACCTGTAGTAGGTCTTCCTGTAGAAATGGTCATTCTGACAATGATTTGGACATGAAAGATAATATGGAGATAAATAAGGAACTAAGTAATGGTGGTACTAGCCTAAGCCATGCAGATACAGAATCTGATGATGAATGTGATTCTCATGATTCGCCTGAACCTGCTGCCCCCCCTCAAAGAAGTGTTGACATACTCCAGGATTGTAGAAGTGTTGACGACTTTGAGAGACTGAACAAGATAGACGAAGGCACTTATGGGTAGTTTTCAGAGCCAAAGATAAAAAAACTGGAGAAATTGTTGCATTGAAGAAAGTCAAGATGGAAAAAGAGAGAGAAGGGTTTCCTTTGACTTCTCTAAGGGAAATAAACATTCTTCTTTCCTTTGACCACCCTTCAATTGTAGATGCGAAAGAAGTAGTTGTAGGAAGCACCCTTGACAAAATTTTTATGGTAATGGAATACATGGAGCATGATCTTAAGGCATTGATGGAGACAAAGAAACAACCATTTAGTCAGAGTGAAGTCAAGTGCCTTATGCTCCAGCTACTTGAGGGAGTAAAGTATCTTCACAATAATTGGGTTCTTCACCAAGATTTGAAGACTTCAAATTTGCTTTTAAATAATCGTGGTGAGTTGAAGATATGTGATTTTGGGTTGGCTCGTCAATATGGTAGTCCATTGCAACTATACACTCGATTGGCTGTTACTCTTTGGTACAGGTGATCTATGTATTATTTGTAGATTGCATTATTCATTATTAATTTATATGGTATTTTACCCAAGTGATTAACATTTATGTGCTTTGCTTATAGTTCAGATTTATTACTACATGGCTTTTTTTTTGTTATGACTAATTTCCATTCTCAGCTAAAATACCGAAGTAACCTATCATTTAGGTAGGTTTCTCCTTCAATCTGGAGAGACCCTTACCTGTATGACCTATACTATTATATCATTGTCCGTTGGTGCAGGGGGATAAGGTCGGGGGTATTCCAGTTTTGCTTATGGCATTTAGTAATCTAGTGCCCGAGTTGCTTGACTTAGTTACATATATAGCTATTGTTGTTGCTATCATTTATTTTAATTTTTGTTGGTTTAAATCATAGTAGATGTAACAGCCCCTTCCCGAAAAGGAAAGGGAAGTCACGTGCAAATCACAACAAACCTCAAAATAAGTAAATAGAGCACTAATGACTTCAAGCATGTAATAATGATATCCATCAATAAAATATTAAATACAATTATCCAAATAGAGTCAAAATAATCAAAACCTAAAATCGAAACAACCTAAATGGTCAAAGACAACTCTCTCATCACAGTAGCCCTGAATCACCCCTGCAAGCCTGCCGAAAGAAAAATACAGCATGAGCCAATTGTCCAGTACGGATATAAAGATACAAAAGATATACAACTGAAATACGAAATCAACAGAGACAAAATATTGCCTCCGACGAAAAATAAAATATCTAAAGATCTGAATAGAATATATCTGAACCAACATAATTAACGAAACAAACAGAAGAGTAAAGAAATATTGAACCGAAATAACTAATTCAATTAATTGAATTGAACATAACAGAACAAAATTAATACAATGAAATAATAGGCTGAATCAAATAGCTGGGTGTTATTTCATACCGAGTGAGCTCAGAAATATACATTGTCGCATAGGCAAGTCAAAACAATGCCACACATGCAAGTCAAAATAATGTCATACAGGCAAGTCAAATGATGCCACACAGGCAAATCACACATTGGACCGTGAATCCAAATGTATGCAAATCGGATAGGTGTGTTTGGCACAACATCACAAATCCGCAGAACAGAAAACTAGGGTTAATCCATACGCCTTCCACAACAAAACACCAAATGACCCACTTCCTCCAGAGCCCAAACGGAGACGCCGTGGACTAATCACACTGCCACGAAAAGTGACATGCATCTCGTGCCAAGACAACATGTCTATGGTACCCCCACATGTGGTTATAGCTCAGGTATACCCTACGATATATTCTAACAAAAACATCATGTTACAACACATGCGACATAATATTAACACAAAGGGTTCTAATATGTACATGTTAAATTGAACCGAATCAAAAACCCAAAGTGTCCAAAAGAATGTAACAACATTTATCGCTCTACAAATATCAAAATAAATACTAGACATGATAACCTAATTCAAAGAGTACAAGTACAAGTCCAATGTGTCAACTCCAAAATGACACAAATATATGAATTTCACAAGAAACAATTATGTGAAATAATAACAGAATTCGAAACGAGGAACAAAACGAACAAATCAAATTTAGCAAAAGTATCGCTGAAAGAGTACGAAATTCTTACCTGAATTGAGCAACGTAATACCCAAAATTTATATTTCAAATATAACTCGTGAAATTCCCTCCGTTTGATCTAATAAAATAAAAAGAAACTTTATTACAATTTTAATCATTAATAACATAATATTGTTCAATTAGTTATTAAATAAATTCTAAAACTTTTACTAACTAAATGATTTAGTCTGAATTAATGTATAAAATTTATATTACAATTCGTAAGTTTATATTCAATTAATTGTTGACTAAAATGTACTATACATATATTGTACTATACATATATATATGTATAAATTTTACCTATCCTGACCATTCATAATCTCATATTCCTGTTGGATTCCTTATGACTATAATAATATATATAGTAAAATAACCGAATATAAAATTCCTTATGAATGAATGACTAATACTTCAAATTCAATTGGATTCATTCATCATATATGTGATACCAATGAACACATGCATGTACTGTTAATTACTAAAACTTACCAAATAAAAAATAAAATTGTTATTCCTTCTTCTCCTTTCTGCGCAGCTGCACTAATCCATCTCATTCACTTCGCATAGATATAATAAAGTAATTAGGTTTTGTTTATTATTTATATATCTTATTATTTCTCCTAATTTTAATAGGGTTTTAATATTACTCAAATATAATTTAAATCCAATTAATTTTAAGGCCCAAATAAATTTTTTATTACTTATTAGCCCACATAAATTAAATGACTTGTTTGACTCAAATAAAAGACATTTCCAATAAAAATATATATATTTAAAAAACAACTTTAATTGTTATTTTTTTTTCTTTTCTGGGTATTACGGTAGACATGTTTCTTTCTTGAATTTTAGCTGTGTTGATCAATTTGGAATCCAAGTTTGAAATCTACTAATGCTAGCACTTGATTGTTTCAAAGTTATGAAATTAAATCACAATGGCAAATTGGCAATGACTGCTGTTTCTCGTGGTCAATGTGTTACTCTTATTTTCTGTACATATATGTTCTTGGCACTAAATTAACAAGGACTCAGTTACACCGTATACTTCATTGAATTTAAATTATCTCAAATGATTCTTCCATTGTATCTTCTCTTCTATTCACATTTGCTTTCTAGTGCTCCTTTTGGGGGTTTTAATATAACTAAATATTTCAGGGCACCTGAACTTCTTTTGGGAGCAAAACAATATTCAACTGCAATTGACATGTGGTCCTTGGATTGTATCATGGCTGAGCTGCTATCAAACCAACCACTGTTCAATGGAAAAACAGAGGTTGATCAAATTGACAAGGTAAACTAAGTTGGGCAACTTCAGCCAGCCCTTGGTAACTACAGCTTACAAGTTCCTAGTAGCTTTGATATAACATGCACTATTTCTGTCCTAACTAGTCTGTATAACCACAGATATTCAGAATGCTTGGTACACCAAATGAGACTATAGGGCCTGGTTTTTCTAAACTCCCTGGAGTCAAGGCGAACTTTGTCAAACATCCGTAAGTATTCATTTTTGTCTAAATACAATATTTACTAAAATGAATTTGAGATTCACTTCTTTTTCTTTTTCTTTTTTGCCACTGTTTTCCCAGGCTTCCAGCTTTGGGTGATTCTGGTCTGGCTTCTGGCCTCTGGCCTCTGGCCTCATTGGTGACAGTTTAAGTTAGAAGACATATCATGTTTCTATTAACCAAAGCCATGTGCTTGTTTCAGGTATAATCTATTGCGTAAGAAATTTCCGGCTACATCTTTCGTAGGATCACCAGTTCTCTCTGATACTGGATTTGACTTTTTGAACAAGCTGCTAACATATGTCCCAGATAAGGTATAATAGTAGATATCTGTTCACTTTCCAATTTAGAATGTTACCAAAGCAATAAATTATTATCCTTTTAGTAAAGCTACTTATATATACTTCTGGTAAATTTGCTGAGGATAACTGCTGCTGATGCTATTAAACATCAGTGGTTCCATGGAGTTCCTCTTCCCAAGTCCAAAGACTTTATGCCTACTTTTCCTGCTCATCATGCTCAAGACAGGTATTCTAGGACTGATGAATAAAGATGTAGGAACTGATTAAGCATTTTATTTGAAGCTTTGAATTAAATTGGCCTTGATTTTATTTTGAGACAAATGAGAAGAATAATGAAGAGTCCAGATCCTTTAGAAGAGCAGCGTCGGAAGGAGTTGCTGCGAGGGGGATTAGGCACAGATGGTTTGTTTGACTAAGAAAACTTCATAGGTGCTCAGAAGCTTGATCTCTATTATGCAATGTACACAGATTGAAGTGTTGAGTCGAGTGCAGCGCACTGAAGGTGTTGTGAATGTTTGTGAGAAGATCATTTGTGCTGTTTTTTAGCAGGCACCCTTGATGATCTGGGTTGTAAGAGGATTTTTTTGTTCTTTCTTGCTATTCTTGCCGATTGGATATGTAGCATAGGTTGCTTTGGTCCTTAGCTTGGCCCATTGATGTAGAATTGCATCTGTTCCACTGCTTGAATAGCAAGGTGTGGCATAATGGCCTTTTATCTAAAGGACCAGTTCTGTTGGAACTCTTGTATGTAATGTATTTCTGTTGGCACATTGTAAAGGGCACTAGTCTAATTGGTTTTGAATACCAGAAAACATTTTCTACCTACTATCAGTTCTATCATTTCTTTTAATCTTTGTTGCATTTGAACTTTTCAAGAAGCCGTTAGCATAAAGTTGAAGGGGCGTTCTTAGCTTTTCAGTGATATAGTATTTGAATTTTAAGGTAATTTGTACAATTTTGCGTAATGCAAATGTTGTATTAGCGGTAGTCTTGGAAATCTAGCTTTAGTTTTTTTTCACAACATACATGTGCAATATTTTGGATTCGTGAAGGAGCAAATGAAATTACACACGACAGAATTCAATATGTTCATAATGTACTTTACTCATCTTTGGACATGATTACAGATTTTCAATGAAACTCTCTCCCTCCCTCTCTTACTGAAGTCATCCAAATAAGACCTTAAAATCACTTAGATCATTTTAGCTCACCCAAAAAGTCACGACTTGATTAATACAAATTTTTTTCATATCTTTCCATGTGGGACTGAGGTGTTACACTTGCCCTATCTGTCAATATGTTAACAAGTACTTTACTGTCTTCGGACATGATTACAGATTTACAATGAAACTCTTTCCCTCCCTCCCACTCCCATACGGTCTCAAACTCTCAAACATGCATTACATGGACCTGAACATTGGGATTCTAGTTTAAAGATCCGTTAAGCCATGGGCAATGCCCCATTTGTATTAAACTGGGATCTCTCTGAGTTGGTTCAGCTATGGGCAATGCCCCATTTGTATTGAGCAGGGATCTCTCTAAGCTGGAGGCCTTCCAAGCTATAAAATTAATTAAATTGACGTCTGTGGCATCCCCCCTCTGTTCAGTGAGCATTTCTAGAGCTACACATGGGTACTTGCTTTTGGGAACACACTTGGTTACTTTGAAGTGAAAACTATAGTTTTCCCAAGCACAAAGAGAATCAGTGAGAGCTGAATAAAGAAGATGGTGTTAATCAGACCTCGATCAACTGTCCACCCAAATATGGTGATTCCTCCAGGATTGTTCTGCAAATATAATACTGCAAAGCAAGTGAGGAGACGTAGAGATATGCATATCATGTAGCACAAACAAGTAATGAAAGACGCAAAGTTGGTGCACTTATAAACCGTAAATAAGTGATGCAAATACAAAAAAATAAAATAAAATAAAATAATTTGGGAGGGCTTTGAGCCAAGTTTGATGCAATGGAAACATTGGCTTAAGACTTGAGTTATAACATTAGTCACACAAAACAACTAATTTGACTCATCACTCAAGCATGCACTGAAAAGCTAATTTGCCTTTCTTTTACTAAAACTTAGTTCAGTTTAAACTAGACAAAGCTTCTTCCGAAGGGGGTCTAATTTAGTTTTTACATGGTACAATAAATTACAATATGGATGGATATATAGGACTATGAACTGTGTTATGAGTATATATAGATAGACAACAAAGACAAGCTATATACCAATAACTGAATAGAGTATCTCAATTGGATGAGAATTAAGTTGTTAGAATATTCAGGTGACTGCATTACCAAAAATACTTCAGCTCAATTTTATGCCATAACCAGTTTATAAAATACATTTGATGTGATTATATATAGGACCATGCAGATCAATGAAGAACTATAGATGTAACCTATCCTGTGTATATACAGATTCTTTGATGATAAACTTTCTCACAAGTTTTCTCACTATCTGTTTTTGTGCTTTTTGCTCTACCTGTCTATTTTGTTACAATTTACTTACGATACATGAGGATTCGGGTGTTTCTTGCTCCATCGGTTTATTTTGTTCCAATTTACTAAATAGCATATACCATCGAGCAAAACAGACTGCAAAACAACTCGATTCAACAAAAAATGTAACCCTATGCTTGTCTTTATTTTCAAAACCTTGTGACATATTGTTCAAGGGAATCAATAGCGAGGAATTTGAGCTTACTATTTGATTTGAATAGGTAAATCTACAAGAAATAGCTGATAAATCATATAGCGAATTTCTAGTGAAGCAACACGTCTAAGCTTGGAAGGTTAATAGTATTTTCTTTGTGGGGTAATAGTTTTCCCTTTACTCATGCCTTGTCCAATTCTTGTTCTCAGATGCACTCAATCATTGAAGGTTTTCAAACTTAAATTAGCCATTAAGGTATTACTAAAGTCATATATAGAGTATATTAATTACGATAATCTTATCTCAGATCCTTCTAAGTGAATATGTAATACTGCAATATTGAAAAAAAATCAATATGAAACAATAAAATGTATTTGCTTACTGAAGGCTTGTCTCCTGTGGTATGAGAAAATATGAGATGCTAGTGGTGTATTCATAAGCACTGGAATATAATCCAGGGACTCCAAATCACTTTCCGAGTAATTAAAAACCAGAGAGGGCAATGGATTGGCAGCCCCCACGTTTCCCACATTATTTGAAACTCTTAATTGAGATGAATCAGTAGAAGTGCATGCTGCTAATGCATGCCATCTACTTGCTATAGATGCAATGCCTTGAGCCCTATGGGAAATCTTTGCAGCAGCATTTAAGCATAGAGTTATCCCCACAACCTGCACAATGGAGGAGACCTGCAAAACAAGAAAAATGAATGGAAAAAAAACAAAAACAAAAAGCAAACATAGTAAAGCTTCAATAACTAAAGCAACACAATTCTAAGAAAATATAAATTGGGATCAATTTAAATGCAAAGAACTTTTCCACTCGGTATTCATAAATTTCTGCAGAAGCAATTGAATGTACAAACAAATGAATGCACGAACTTGAACACATCGGTGCAGCCGAGCAAGAAGATTTTAGCCTAACTTCCAATTGGCATGGACCATTTAATGTTGTTGGATCGGAAAGTTTCCAAAGCACAAATAACCTCTGGATTTGAATGGTACCTAATATAGCCGGGATTTATTACAAAGGCTAGAATTGACACAGAGTGAGGTATCACATTCTTGGAGAAGCCTAGATGCTATAAGAACTTTAAGATCACATTGAACAAAATAGATGACAAGTTCATAGGTCAGGTAATTGTGATATATTAGGACTTTATCCTAGTGGGTTGCGTCTCTTGAGGAGCATTAGGTGGAAGAATCTAAATTGTACAATATAAAAATAATCACAAGCAAAATGACTGAAGAACTGAGACCCATGCATTAGAACATATACATTCTACTTGGGCAAAGAAAATAACCATGTCACTTACTGCAAAATCACCACCGTTTATGAAAGTAATTATTCCACTATAACCAGTAGTCTGGAATAGGGTCACAAACTGGCTTGTTGTGACAACCAAGAATGCCAGAAGAAGAAAAATGCGAAACCTATGGCTTATTTTTGAGAGATGATGCCTTAAGCGTGTGTGCTCCTCTATAAATAACAGAACCTCAGAGTCTCCTCCCAAGAGCTTCCCATAGTCATCAAAGTGGATAATTTGCAGATAGCAGACCAAGTGGAACATAATGCAGGCTGATAAAAAGATTATGGTCACATAAGTCCATGCCACAATGAAAGCTAGTAGAATAGCAAAAGACTGCAACCATGACTCATGACGCACATGTAATACGCGGATGATTTCACGAGCGATCTTCAGAATGAAACATGGAAGTATCCAATATATTAGTAAGCGTATGGAATCCTGCAAAAATAAAATTTTCATACAACTATTTTAACTTGTGTATTGGTTTGGATTTCACTACGTAACAGATCAATGGAACCTTAGCCTACAAATTAGGTTGCAAAATAATCGCACACTATACATTTAGGAAGCACAGAAACAAGATACTCAATGATGATAAACAATGACAAGAAGAACACATGATAAAAGACATTTGTTAAGGATTGGGAAAAAAAATACAACAATATACTCGTTAATCAGGGGATTGTCAAACCATGTGTTTGACTGCAATTAGCTAAACTTGGCATCCAAGCGGACGAGTAAGAGTTAATTAAACCCCTCCTAAGATTCATGGTCACACCCTTATTTAATAACTCAAATAGATATAGCTATCAAAAAGTGAAGAATTTGAAACATACAAACAGAGAAATGATCAATACATGGGTTGATATGCAGTTTTGATTAGTCTCAAGCATGACATTCTTTCCGGAAACAATGCTAGAAATGGAAGTTAAAGAATTCCCCTGAATAGCAACATGGTTGCACTAACGGCGGAGTTTCCTGATATTATAATTATATATTAGCACAGTGAAACACAAACACATTCTATCCACGAATTACTGTAATCGGTGGTGGATGTTGCAATTATTTCTTTAAGAATTAACATGGGTAATCCTAAATCAAACCAATTCAACCTCAACATGAAAGTAATTGGATCAAAAGAAAAACTGTAAATGCTAACCGAAATACTTTGTATGTAATATTTAGAAAAGCGTTCCATTTGGCCACTGAAGCGATCAACAAAGAGGAATTTACGAAGACCATACTTGCGCAAATTGAATGAAACGCAAAACAGTGAAACTGCTGCTAAACAGGCCTGGGAAGCAATGATATCTAGCTCAAAGCTTTTGATTTGAAACTTATCGCAACCAGGACAATTTGAGAGCTCTAAAACAACAACCGGAAGCGCAACACCAATCAGCAAGAAGGCAACCCACGCAGAGCCAAGGCTCGATACAGAGCACTGGTTAAAACCCAATAGGGTTAGAAAAGAGTCTAACTTCTGAAGGGTTTTATCGAGATTCGTGACACCATCAACATCACTTTCTACCTTTTGTGGCTGGGTTTGCTGTGTCGTGAGCAGAGGGGATTGATCTTGAGGTAAAATGGGGTCTTCTTCTTCTTCTTGTTGTTCTGGTTGTATAACAATATGATCAGACATTGACGATAGAGCTCAAATAATATCAATGGGGGATTTTTTTGAAGAAGAGAAATGATGGTCAACCGAAGATCATAGAGGTAATTAATTAATATATTACAAGTGTGTCACAGTTGTCAATGTTTAGATGAATGAGGTGAGCTGAATGTGCTGTGGGATCCTCCGATTTACAAAAGATCGGATGGTTCTGGTTGCAATTTAGGTGGCGTATTACTGTATTATATTGTGAAGTAGAAGATCTTAGATTTTCTCTCTCCTCCAAAATGGTGGCATTTGTGAGGAAGTACTAGCCGATTTCTCCTTTCTGGTGATTTGGATCCCTCGATTACTCCTACCTTCCTTTCATTAATTATATGTTGTTTTAGTAAAAAAAAATTATTCCACAATATTTATTTTTTCAAAATTTCAATATATTTTTTTTCTTTATTTTTCAAGTTTACTCCTTTACACTAATTAATGATAGTCATTACTTTTATTCATGCATTTTCTCTTTTTTATGTATCTTTTCATATTCCCACCAATAAAGATTCATGCGTAAAAAATAAAAAAATCAGCACACAAGAATATTTTAATATTTTTATCACACATATTAGTATGTGTGTGAAACTCTAAAAAAACAGATAATTTGGGACGGAGGGAATAATATAATTAAAATTCATAATGATCAATTAATTTATTATATTAAATAACATAATTATTTTTAAAATACAAATAATTTGCGCCATTTGATAAACATATAGATTTTTAATGGCTGAAATTTCTTTAATATTTTTAACCATAAAAATATTTTTTATGATTTTAATTTTTTGTAAAATTGATCTTAATATTCTTAATTATTCTTAATAAAATTATTAAAATCAAATAATTACCTTATAGAATAGAATTATAAAAAAATTGATAAATTATGAAATTGACCAATATAATGCGCATCTCACCTCACGATGTATTGGCATGGTCTAACTTATGCTAACCACCGTCGAGAATGTGTATAACTGGAGAGCTATATACTACTATCTTTTTAGCAGCAGACAAGACTGCATCGCGCGTAAGGTAGGACTAGGAATTAGGATAAATGAAATAAAATATTCATCAGATGGATACAAATTTAAAAAAAAAAAAAAAAAAACTTGCTTCTTCAGCCTTTTGTAATAGTAATACTCACGTAGGCAGCATCTTCCTCCAACACCAAATAGAATCTCTCATCTCATCTATGACTATGTCTACCACATTTATTTTTACATTTTGGAAATTTTGAATTTGTAATAAGAATATATTATTTTATATAATACTATAAAATAAAATAATTACAGTCAGTCAGCCGTGTTAATGTAGTATTATTATTTTTTGTTTTAGAAAAAACGTCAGTTTGATTTTAGAACATTTATTTATTCAAAACATAAACACACTAACACTCTGTTTCTGAGTTTTGAACATAAAAGAAAAGAATAGAAAACTTAAATTAGAACAGAAAAGAAAAGAATAGAAAACTTGAAGTTTTCCTTTGTGTTGTTTCTGAGTTTTTAAAAGAAAAGAATAGAAAATTTAAAATTGAAGACATGAATTGTAATTTAAAATTTATTATATTAAAAATTGAGGATAATATGGGAATTATAAAAATATTACTTATACTAATTTCTTTTCCGTCCAAATCATGCCAATTTTGGACGGAAAATTTTGGCAGGAAAAGTGGCCAAGTTTTCTATCCATTTTTTTTTTTTCTGTTTATTTAAAAACTCAGAAACATAAGAATTGGAAAGAAAACTTAAATTTTTCGTCCATTTCTTTTTTTTTCTGTCCATTTTAAAACTCACAAACAGAGCGTAAAGCTGGCTGACATATAGATAAGATAGATAGATAGATATCAAGATCCATTCCTCGAAAAAATATAAAAATAAAATGGGGGAGAAATCAGAAACTACTATCAATACGATTACTAATTCTACACTCTCATCTCCATTATCAATTGATCAAACAAGCGGTTTTGATTATGAAACTAAAATTTACCATAGCCTCAGACCTCACGCTCCCCTCCCTTCCGATCAAACTCCCCTTTCCGTTACCGACTATGTCTTCGGTATTTTCCATCAAACTCCTACCGCCGCCGCATCACTTATCGACGCGGCCACTCACCACCGCATTCCGTTACCGGAAGTGGAATCCTATGCAAGAATCCTTGCAGCTTCTCTCCAACACCGAATCGGACTCTCCAAAGGAGAATCCGCCTTCATTCTCTCCCCAAACTCCGTCCACATCCCCATCCTCTACCTCTCTCTCTTCTCCCTCGGCGTCATTATCTCACCTTCCAATCCCGCCAGTTCCATTCCCGAGATTTCCCTCCAAATCCAGCTCAGCAAGCCAGTCATCGCCTTCGCCACCTCAGACACCGCTCACAAACTCCCCTCGCTTAGACACCGCCCGATTCTTCTGGACTCGCACGACTTCGACTCACTCATGACGGCTAAAACTAATAATCTTAGCTGCGTTGGCGTTACTCAGTCCGACACGGCTGCAATCCTGTACTCGTCCGGAACGACGGGGAAAGTCAAAGGAGTGGTGTTGACTCACCGCAACTTCATATCCGCGCTGGCCGGAGTGAATGCGGTGCGTCCGGTCAGATCGTCGGCTGCGGTGGCGATGTGTACGGTCCCGTACTTCCACGTGTACGGATTCGTCTACTGCGTGAGGGCTGTGGCGTTGGGAGAGAGCCTGGTATCGATGAAGAGATTTAATTTGAGGTTGATGATGAGAGCAATTGAAGAGTTTGGGGTTTCTCATGTAGCGTTGGCTCCGCCGGTGGTCGTTGCTATGGTGAATAACGCATTGGACGCTGGCTACAATTTGAGCTCTCTTGAATTTGCGTTCAGTGGCGGAGCTCCGTTAACAAATGCCTTAATTGGGAGGTTCAACAAACGTTTTCCAAATACTGCCCTGGTTCAGGTAAGTTTGGTGCGGGTTCGGTACAAAATTCTGTTAGAAAACTACTCCTTTAGCAACGGACCCAACATATAGCGTAGCTAAAAGTATAGACTAAAAGTATAGACGACCGATTGTATGACCGAACCATCGTCGGATCCGTCGCTGAAGGGTCGCTAAAGGGTGAACTCAGGTGAGTTGAATAAAGGGTGAGCTTAAGATCGAGACGGTATATATATATATATATATATATATATATATGTCTAGATTGGAATGCACATTTGATTTTTATTAATAAAATTGTAATTATTATTTTTTGTGTTCCACCTAAAAGGTTTTTTTTACGAAAGCAGACTTAAAATTTATATTTTTGTCCCACGTTTACCGTTAAATATAATTATTATCTAGTTATTAATGATAACCTAGTAATGAAATTGGATGTTAGATTGAAGGATATAATATCATTTTATACTACCATCAATAAATTATTTACAGAGTAGTATACTAATTACTGATACATAAATCTCATCAATTTGCAAGTTTTTTCAAAGAGTAAAACTAAATAAGACTATTTTTATAGATAGGAGGAGTATTATCACTCTTGTAATCAATATTTCTACCATGTATTAAAGTAGGCAGGTGATGTGCAATTCATGAGTTTAGTTTAGTCCAAAACATTGTTAGTAGGACTAGGAGTGTTGGGGTCGGTTTGATGGTTTTGATACTACCTACCCATGTTTCTAATGTCAATTAAACTTAAAACTTGTGTTAGGCATATGGGCTGACGGAAACAACAGGTGGTTTTGCTCGAACAACAGGTTCATATGAAAGTAAAAAATTAGGTGCAACTGGACGTCTTGCATGGAATTGTCAGGCGAAGATAGTTGATCCTGACACTGGGATTGGTTTGCCTCCTTTCAAGCACGGGGAACTTTGGGTTCGAGGACCATTCATTATGAAAGGTAATTCAAACATGATGAGTTGTTCTTGTAAAAAGTAAAAATTCTCTCTAAGATTTGGTTCTGGAATGAAAGACTTTATTATTCATTTTTGAACTTAGTACAGGCTACGTTAACGACGAAGAAGCAACCACTACAATGTTGAATTCGGATGGATGGTTAAGGACGGGTGATCTTTGTTATTTTGACAATGAAGGCTTCCTATTTTATGTGGACAGAATAAAGGAACTAATCAAATGCAATGGCTACCAGGTTGAGCATCTCTTTACCCTTTTTACTAATTTTGCCGTGGCAAAGTTTTGAATCTCACTACTCCCCCAACTCATAATGAGGAGGTTCTTATCGGTACCAAAAAAGCATACTAAAGGAATTGTTTTTATCGATTTTATGTTCCCCGTCATATTTTGTTCTCTATTTTTTTCTTATTGAATGTCTATACGGTTGTGCACTACATTAGGTTCCCCCAGCAGAGCTGGAACAACTCCTCCAATCCCATCCAGATGTTGTCGATGCAGCTGTGATTCCGTAAGTATTTAATGCCCTGTTTATTGGATGATATATGCGGATTTTTTTGTTGCAATTTCCTGGTATGGTACATTAATGTTACTACAACCATTATATATTGGCAGGTATCCTGATGATAAAGCAGGTCAAGTACCCATAGCCTTTGTGGTGAGAAGGCTAGGAAGCACCATTGATGAATCCCTTATTAAGGACTTTGTTGCTAAAGAGGTAGTTTCTTTTCTTGATACTAGAAAACCTGGTACACTCTCAGTATATAGATAGGACTTGCGAGTATATATATACTAATGAATTTCAGTAGATCAATATATATATATATATATATATAGAGAGAGAGAGAGCAAGGATCAAGTGCATACCCCTCATCTTACTCACCCGTGCTCACCCCCTTTAGGCGACGGTTTCGGTCGTACAACCGTCGTCAATACTTTTAGCGACGCTATATGTTGTCCGTCGCTAAAAGAATAGACGACGGTTGTATGACCAAAACCGTCGCTTAAAGGGGGTGAGTACGGGTGAGTAAGATAAAGGGTATGCACTTGATCCGGACCGTATATATATATATATATATATATATATATATATATATTCATGAAACCCAGTAAATGAATTTAAAATGTCTTGAGAATCTTAAGGTTAATCAATTGATGACTATGGGTTCTGAATTGTGATGAATAGTTTTTTACACCCCCAAATAAGGATATCAACTTATCTTCTATCATTTTATCTGATCGTTTGAAAATATATATATTAATTTGCAGATTGCTCCATATAAGAATATAAGACGAGTATCTTTCATTGATTTCATACCAAAGAATGCTCCTGGTAAAGTGTTGAGGAAGGAGCTGATCAAGATTGCTTTATCAAGTGCTTCATCAAAATTATAATTCTTGTTTATTTTCAATATCTGACATGTTAATCATGTAACTGGTTCATTGGGAAATAAATAAATCCCGTCCAAATTATTCTCCCCTATTCTAATATTAAAGATACATTTTTCTTTTTACCCTGTTTCAGAAAAAGAGATGTTATAATTTGTTGTTATTGTTTTACTATCAATTCTAAGCATCATGCGGCTTCAAGTGGAAAGTCTATCAAACTGACCTGATGAGTTATGAGAAGGTAAAGTAATAATATAGAAGAAGGAAAGGAAGAAAACTATAATTTACTATCGTCATTAGAGTGCGACATGATCAGCAAAAGAAGGAAAGGAAGAAAACTTAAGTTTAAGAGGGGCTGACACTATTATTATCATAACTTTTTATTAGCTTGGAGTTATGAGACTCATAATATATATTATTAAATTGAAGCTAGCAAGGAACCCTAAAATACTCACGGATACTATTTTAAGACCAAAAAAGAAATTTTTACTTTGGGTTATTTTCTCGTAATTTTGCAATTCTTTTCATAATTAAGATTTCTAACTTATTGTTTAGTATTTAAAGGATGTTTCCGTATGATTTTATGGTTAAATTTCATTATTCAAAATTTATAAAATTAATGTAGTTGTTTAGTCAATTTATATTCAACTCGTGTTATTTCCTTTTTAGTCTTTAGCTGTGTCAGAGTGTCTTCTAGGTGAAGATTAGCTAGCCGTTAGAAAGTGTATTTTCCTTAAAAGTTTGTTTCTTCACACAGTCGCAGTTGTTGAGCTACTCTTACAAGACTACTTGCGAGCCCACAACAATTGATCAATTCTCAAAGATTAGCCTAGCCGTTAGAAAGCGTATTTCCTTAAAAAAAAAAAAGTTTGTTTCTTCACACAGGCACACATGTTGAGCTTTACAACATTCTACTCTTACAAGACTACTTGCGGGCCCACAACAATTGATCAATTCTCAAATATTAGCCAACTGAAAATTGAATTACCATAAACAAAGCAAATGCTGTGCACTAAAAATAGCTCTAGAAACACAAAAGCTTGGAGTTGGCCATGCCTGTCATATAGAGATACTGTTGGGAATACCTCGACCGGTTACTCCTGGAGCTGATGAGGGAAGAAGCAGTTCATATGGAGGAATGCCAGCACCACATCGGTTTTTTAGATGATTATCCTTATTTCTTCTTTTCACTATCTCTTCTATCTCCTCAAGTTTAGCAGAGAATTTCTCAAACAGTTTCACAACTTCATGATCACAAATCCAATGGCTCTGAAGATGGTGCACCTGAACCAAGTATTCTTCATCTGGAGAGTGGGTCGACAAGGTGTCCTGGACAGCCATTACTTTGGTCGCTTGAAGTTGAGTAGGTAAAGACAACAGGAAACTGTGCTGAGGGTTATATAGAAATTTCTCATATTCAGGATCATCTTCTTGAGGGATGAACCTTCTCATGAGAGTGGGACGATTAGGCACATACCCACCAAATGGATACTGCCCAAAGTTTATAGCTGCATGCTGACCAGAAGCAATCCAAATCATCGTGGTAAGTATGCCAGACAAGTCCTCTTTAGTGTCGAGTTTAGGCCACCAAGGTTCATTTCTTTTATCAAAATGACCCTTGTTCTTGATCTCAGTCCACCAAGCTTGGAGCTCAACATCAGATGTGACGGAGTTTACCTCAGAGTAGTAGTGGTCAACATAAGATTCCACCAATTCTTTTATGGCAGACCAAATGAGGAGTCCATCTGCAGCATAAGGGTAGTCTTCAATCACGAGTTTCAAACCATTGGGAACTGATGGATCTTCAACAGCCATGCCCCTGAATTTTTCCTCGAATATAAGCACTCAACATCATGTGCAATCAGAAGTTAAAGAGTAACATAAATATGAAGAGACCTTTAAAATATGTTAAGAAGGAATAATAGTAAGCATGCATATGGATAGATGAGTAATGGTTTTTAATGCATGCACATACGAGAGTAACTATACCTCCGAATTAGATCTGCTGGGAGGGCCTCCATATCAAATCGCCACATATTCTTATAGCCTGCAGAGCTTATTTCCATGGAATACTTACCTGGGCTAAATGAAGCCTCAATAACTCCCCCTCCGTTTATTAAACTTTGTCTTGCAAGTGCATTGATCTCCAAAGTGTAGCGCATATGAGGATGGAGCAACTTGTAAATAGGGTGCATTGAGCTAAGCTGCCTATGGGTCGCAATTATGTAAGGCTCCATGCAAGCATGGGTCCTCAACCTGAAAATTAATCACAATCATCAATGCAACAGGAATATACATCTTGCATCTTAAGGTGATATTATAAAGGTTGTAGCCAGTGCTCAAGACTTTTGCAAATAGCAGGGTTGGGGAATTTTGTAAATTATTTTTCCAAATTTGCTAATGGTCCTGGTCAAGATCAAACCAAGCTCCATAACACTATTCTGAAGAAATAACATGTTTTAAGTCCAAACTAATTTACCAGTGGTTCACAAGTTGATGTATTCCAGCATCATTGGAACAAACATGAGCTTTAGCTAGCTTCCAAATCCAATGAGTTGTAGCATCATTTCCGTGAGTGAACACACGTTTGTTCTGGGGTGAAGAACTGGTTGGAGGAAGTGAAAGCTCAATAATAATTGGTCTTAAATGACCGGTGCGGTTGTAGAAGAAAATTGTCCTAGAAGCATATGCTTTTCTTCCTGGCAAGGAGTTCATCTTCTTGATAAATGGCAAAAGCATGTCATGGTAGTCAAGTATAAACAGTTTCTTGTTCTCAATAGCCTGTATCATCAATTATGAAAGAGCCAGGATAAATGTGGTTAAATACTATTCACAAAAAGAGCTGAAACGGGTCACATATAAAGAACACTGCAGAAGGACATGAACGTCAACAATTCACAACTAAAGACAACCAGGAAAGTTAACTAGTGGTTCCTCTTCTATCTTTAAAATCGATAGCCATGCATATATGTTATATCAATATGTATATAGGGAGTGAACTTTAAGATCATCATAAGGAAATATATGAATCCATCAACATTATGCAATAGGAGTAATAATTATTACCTCTTCAATATTCATTCCGTGTAGTTCTTGCTCTATTAGTTCTCTTGTGATTGCGGACTCTGTTGGTCCATAAATTGTAGGATCTAGTTTGCTAAGAATTGGAAATTCCTGTAGAATACAACCAAGTTAATGACTCCCCAATTGACTTTAACCAAAAAAATCTTAAATCACGAACCAATTAAAAACTACCTTCAACAGTTCAATATTTACTGGGTTAACTCCAGCCAAAGCCTGCCGTGCAAACTCATTGTCACGCAACCATGCAAATCTATCCCCTGGACAGAAAAATATAAGGTGACAGAATGTTTCGAGATTCAAACTTATAACTGACTTCCGATGGACGTTATTAGAAGTTTAATGTGGATTAGTGTCATAGAAGTGACAAAAGGCCTCATTTCAGGTTTCTTTATGCTATGAAAAGAAATATAAGGAACTAGCAAACATACTCTTAATGATGGCTGGAATTTCATACTTCAGGAACCTTTCACCAACAGTCGAGACTTGATTCATCAACTTTCGAAGAAATTGATTTCCAACGTCTTCTTTATGTTCTTCATCGCGTAACAGAAAACCTTCACTATATAGCTTATCTATATCAGTAAAGCATGCAAATGGTATGTCTGAGCTTGACAATGAAGCAGCTATAGATGGTATAAGGTTGTGTAACAGAGCTTTCAGCCTTCCAGCAGAGAAAGTATTTTGCTTAATCTCCTCAAAAGTTTCATCACGCGGAACATACACTGGATGGGGTTTCTCTATTCTACTCTCAGATAATGGATCTGTTTAAAATTCCATCAGCATAGTGCAGATAAATACACTAAGAAATTTAAAGGAAAACAAACCTTTTTGTCCTACAATAAGTGATGAGTGGGTAATATACCCATGAATTAGGTATAATTGGACTTGATTTATTGTTGTTTTTAAGTATATTAGGATGGTTTTTATTTGCATGAAATAAATAATTAGGGTTGTGAATTAATAGGAATAATTCTTTTCAGTGCATGTAACAATTGGGAATTAGAAATTAATGAATTTGATTCTTTTGTTTTGCATAGGGATATCGCAGAATTAATTGAGTTAAATAATTTTATTTGATCACTTGGAAAAGTGTTTTTAAATACATAGAATTCCTGTTAACAACTCGAGTAAAGTAAATAACTGGAGAAATTAGATAATTGGTTTATATTGCATAATCGGGGATATTGTAGTCTTAAACTTTTATCGTCTGAATCAATTCTTTGTGTGAGTTAGTTTTAATTAGTTTAATTTAGTTTTAATTAAAAATCACAAATTTCGGCTGTTTAAATAAAATTGAATTGATATAAGATTTGTTGATTAAGATTCCTCGTGGATACGACACTCTACTTTACCACTTTATTCCTTGTTGACCACGTATACTTGCGTGTTGTGCGTAACTAGATTTTACTCAACAATAAGTACCTGATTTAGTTGGTGGTCTACCGGTTCGACAGCGCCTAGGATAAGGCCTTTCCTGGTTACCCAGGACAGGTCGTACTAAATCCTCGCTCTTATCAGGACTACCCAGATCATTATAAGGAGCGTAATCATAAATCCTGTCATGCAGCTTCCTCTCTCCTTTCCCGTTTCCACGAATGCTCAGTAAGTCTTCACGTCGTAGATCCTTAAGACCAGCTGGTGTTTGAGATGGTAAGTATGCCTATCCTCAGCAAATGAGGATTGTTAGGATCAACCACTATTATTAAAAATTAGTTACATTACAATTAGTGTAGTATGTGTCTCTTACTTCATTTTTGAAAATAATTCTACTTTCAGGATTAGCATTCCGTGTGTGAATCCAGGTATGACCAGGGAAAAATATTGGACCTTCACTAAAGCCATGAACGATGACCTCCATCAGAAAGAACTCCTTGCTATGAAAATTAGTCACAAGAATAGCTCCGGGATATCCAAAGTCATGCGGAACAGTGAAATTAGCAGCATATTCAACAATGTTAGAGTGATTTGTTGGCTTTGGCAACCAACCCCTCACAAAAGATTCCATACTTTTGCCAGACTTGGTCACTGTAAGTACAAAACAGGTGATTTTAAAAGAGATAGAAATGGGATTAAAAAAGAAATCTCAGACAAACATAATGCTACAAACTTTATAGTTTCCTTGAAATAAACATGAAGCAAGATTTTTTCTATATAGAAAAAGCGCATCTAGAATTTTAAACTGAATCAAGATAGTTGTGCATATTAGTAGTCTTCTTTCTTCAGTCCCTTATTTATGCCATAATAGTAAAAGAGGTTACAAAATGGTGGTAAATAAACATAAGTTTCCGTTTTGCATAAAGACAAAAGTTACTACTTTTAAAGAAACCAGTAAAAAAGGACCTTCATCCAAAAATTGTAATCCGTCTAATTAAATACATCCACAGCTTGCCTTTTCAAGAAATTTTTATATAAAAATAAAAAATATATATATATAGAGGACACAAATTTTTAAATGCTAACAAATGAATCAAAACCCCACACCATCATATGTCATCCTTTATGCAAGAAACTATGCAGTTACACAAGATCAGATAGAGGACACAACAGCAAGCATACCAACTTAATTGGAACAATCAAAAGAATACCAAATTTCTGATTAATTTTCCTCAAGATCTCCAAACACCCACAAGATAAACACATGGTTGACTAAACTAAATAGTAGTACGAAGTGTATATATACATAAACATACAAGTTACAAATAAAGAAAGTAGAAATTAAACGAGTTAATTACCAGGATCAATATCTTGACTGATGAGTTGAATCAAGATCCCCTGACCAATCCCAATGATAAAAGACTCCCACTGATCCTCAATCTTCTCACTCATTTTCTGTTTCATCTTCTTTCTTATTGTGATCACTGCCTTTACCTCAATCCCACTTGCACTACTACTCAGTGACCCATTATTATTATTGTTGTTATTATTACTCACCAATTGTTTTGAATCCTCCACAGTACTACTACTTTTGCTATCCCCACTACTTATCACTGCTGTTACTGACCCCTGCTTACCCTTTACCCGTGGAATCTGCTGCTGTGTCAACCTCCTCGTACTGAATCTGCCGGCGACGGAGGTCTGCACCGGTCGCCGGATGATTGGTAGAGAGATGTCTCTGGGTATTGGGTTAGCTGTCAACATATTTGCAGAACCGGACCAACTTTGATCCAACTGCAGCAGTGCAATTGTTCCAAGTTTATGTTTGTAAATACTACATGGGCTTGACTCAGATATAATGGTCCACCGTGTGAAAATATGGACAAATTTAACCTCTATCCTTTTTTTAAATGATCGGTATATCATATTTTATTCATCTATAATTACACTATCAACAAACAATAAGATCTATTTATTATTACCGGTAAGTGTATATAGTTGAAATAACAAATTTTTATTTAATCTTTTAAAACAAATATATTTATATACACACCCAAAGACACATATATATTAGTGCAAAATAAGGAAAGAGAAAGTGTTGTAAAGAAAAGAACGAAATATTTATTAATATCATTTTATATTTAAGTGTGTAATTTATATACTCAAAACCCCATAAACTTTCCGCACCCTCCTCTAAAAGTCTCCTTTTCCTAAAGTTACTCTAGAGTTTTCATTAGAAAACAGGTTGGTGGGAAGGAGATATTTTAGTTCAATCATGATAACACTAATATATTTAAAAATTAAATTTAATTTGAATCCATTCAAGATTTATCGACAAGGTTTATGCATTTTAATTTTGAATTGGCAGTTGAGAATAAAGCTCTTAAACTCAGTTAATTAGTGTAAATGTCTATTTAGTCATGCATGCTAACCACTCTCATCATGTTCATCAGTTCCTCAGCAGCAACGTATGTCAATATTGTTCCCGTTTTAAAATATAAGATTGAATTTGATTTTTTTTTAAATTAAATAAACATAATTTTTAATTGAAAATTAATTATGTACTAATTAGAATTAAATAAATTATATTAACTTTTTAGTAAAATTACAACATCATAAAAATAACTGTCCCATCATTCGATTTTATATTAAGGAAATTACATCATCATAAAAGACACTAGAAGAAGTGAAAATAATAAATTCACAACCTCCTCATCAAGTTTTAGTAAAATATACAAGTGCTACCAGCATAAGAATGAAGGCAACTTAAAGGAGAAGGAAGAGGGCAGATGACCCGTCCTCCTTATATAATCTGCCCTTTCTGAAGTCTGCACAGCCTTTTCATTTAGTTTAGCCTCAGCATTTGCTCTCTTCTCCTCTGCTATCCTCCTAGTTGAAGCAAGCTTGTTGCTATATCTCTCCTGTGCTCTGGATTTTAGTCTTTCAGCCTTCACCTACAAGTTCAAAACACACGACCATCGACCAACAGCCTTGGCCCTTGAATATAAAAATAGGTGTACAGAAATTGGGCTCTTTTATTTTCCCTTTGTTCGGGGATAAATAATATACACATACAACAACTTTAAAGAATAATAATACTTGGTAAGCAATTATATATATATATATATAGGATTCTATCCACAGCAACCGGGATATATATATATATATATATATATATATATATATATATATATATATATATATATATATAAAAGTAGAAGCACATAAGATCAAATAGCAGTACGTACCTCCATTCTTTTCATTTCCATTTCAGCTTTCCTCTTCTCATGATTTTCCCAGGCTTGTATCTTCACCTCTTCCCGCTTATACCTGTATATCCACATGATCACATTCCAAACATATCCCATTACCATAGCTATACCAATTTTGAAATATTCATAACAACAATATGTGGTAAAGCTTCACCACCACTCCAGAAGAAAACAGCAAAAACAAATGGAATATAGTAGCTTAGCTAGGTTCTAGCTTTTTAAGGACAAAATAAAAGGTGTCGTCGAGCGTATTACCTTGCCATGTACTTGGCACGTTCAGCCTCATCCCAAGCCATTGCTCGGGTTTCCAGAGGGTTCAGCTTTTTAGCTTGATCAGAGTTGTTGTTCTCAGGCACATTGTTAGCAATTGGAGCTTCTCTCTCTCGACTAAACCGTGTAGCTACAACAACGCCTCTGGTAGCCTCTTCTCTGTTATCAGTAGTAGATTTGATTCCCAGTTGACAACTTTCAAGAGCCTGACACCTTACCACCGGAGTTGAGGATCTGGATGATATGGGGCTTTGTGCTGCTGGAGTCATGGCTCTGATGGGAGTTGCAGCTCTTGAAGGCTCTTGGCTTGCAATGGGTGTCATCTCAGTCCCCATGTCCCTCACACATATTGATCGAACAACTGAAGCAGAATTTTCAGGTTTGTTGATTCTCCAAAGGGATTCATCGCAGTCTACCTTCTTTGTTTCCACCTCATATCGAGCAGTATTTGAAGAACCTGGGCACACGTTTCGTTCATCATCCTCACTACTTGAATAGTCCTCCTTCTTTGGAACTGGGGCTATCAATCTCCTGTCATCGGCATTTGAATTACGCTGCGGCTCGGTTTTGGATTGGCTTTTCTCTCCCCCTCTTGACAGATTGACTAACCACTTTTGAGCATCGTCCCATTTTGATGGAGTTGGTTTTCCCAAAGCTGTTCTGTGCTGAGAAGTTCGGTTCTTTCCATTTGCTTTGTGAAACTCAAAATTAATAGCATTATTACTTGAAATCTCATGTGTTGGTGTATGACTCAAGCACCCCTTATCCTCGATGGATCTCATTTTCACTCCCCTGTAATATCTAATACAGAGAACTTAAGGACCTTATGTTTGAACTAGATTGTCAGCAGAACTCTATCATTCGCTCACCTAATCTTACTCTCCTACACACAAACACAAACACACTATAGCTGTAAAATTTCTAACAAAGTTTCTCCTCAGCCAAATTGTTAAATCGGATCAATCTGATGCCGAACCAATTATAATATCCTACTAAATCAACAGGCCCAGTATCCTAAATCGACCTTAAGTGAGTGAACAACAGATCTGGCACTTAGAATTCTCTAAATTTCCAGCTCAACAAACACTAATTCATCTTCTGCAACAGCAGTTAGTGATATACTTACAATTTGCAAATAGGACTGAAAACAGAATGTACCAAACAAACAATAGCTAGTATCTTCAATCTGTTAAGAGATGGACAATTCTGGAAAGAATAGTAAAAGGAACAAATCTAAGATTTTTTTCTCAGTGAAGGGCTGAAGTGTGAATTAACAACCAATTCAGTAAAAAGAGAAAAACATTCACTTTGCCTTTCCAACTGACTATAGAACAAACTGCTATATTTGTTATACCAACCAAATTCTGCGTAGACCACAGCCAAATTCTCTGTGATCTACACTATCCTTCATCATGCAGCAGTGAAATGTTAAGTAGACAAATGTTAGAAGTTAAACACTACATACCCAATGCTAAGGATAAATCTGAATGCACAAATGATAGTAAAATCTGCATACCGAATTATCCACCAATCTACACTGCAAACTGAATTGGGGAGGGCGTATAGTGCATGCAGGTAGCAAAACAACACAGCTAGCTAGGAGCTAGCCCTCCTCCTCCTCCTCAAAAGGTACTGTACTGTTTTGGTGAAGAAACAAATAAAGCCTTTAGGTAGAGAGAGGGAGAGAGTAATGAATTCCAGCCTTGTTTAAGAGTGTCAGTTTAAAGATATGAAGAAGAGATCCACCCATCCATTGAAAAACTAAAAATATGCATGGTTAAAAGCAAACAACAGAACAGATGTAGTAAAAATTAAAGAACCTGGTACATTAAAAATAACTTCTTTTTACACCGGAATTGATGGACTTTACTACTGACTAGGCAGTGGGGTGCAACTTACCTTCACTCACTACTGAACCAGGGAAGTGTTTGAGTGACACCCACGTCCACATACTAGTAGTAGTACTAGTACTACTCTTCTGACCCTGCTCCTCATACAATATAATACTAGTACTACTACTAGTATGTGGAGAAAATAAATTATTACATGGAGCAAAAGAAAATAAATTATTACACACCCATTTTATTATTTACAGAGAGAAAGAGAGGTTTTTGAAATACGGTTGTCCTTTTAACGGTAGCTGACATGGAGCCATTTGATTGCTCTGAATCTAATACTCCTTATTGAGTGTTGTGTTGTTCTGAGCATTTTCACATGGCTAGGATAGGATGCATGGGATGCTGCAAGCCTGCAACACTGTTTTGGGTTTATTAGTTCACTACTATTTTGTATATTATTTGTGGATCCATCCATACACTACCAGTAGAGTCTGGGAGTAATTAATACTTGTATACAGAATAATTCAATTAAAGAGGTCCCCCTTATATAATTCTTGATCTATTCTTGGGTACAGCTACAAGTATCTTTCATCTTTCTTTTAATATTACACATTAAAAAGTTACAAACCAAACCAAGCCAAGTAGCAACTAGTGACCCATGTGCATTGCAGCATTGTCGATGCAGACAAACTCCATGTTAAATCCTGCTAGTTTGAGACAAGAAATACTAGCGCTACTTCTACTTGTTTAAGCAGCAGATCTTAAATTAAGGTGGTAGTAACTATGGTTTAGAAAAACCAAACTTAACTACAGTTTAGTGTACCACTCTCTGCTTTTTGGAAATAATTGTCTCATTTTATTCTTTTTTAAATGAATATCAAGATTTTTCTAAGGCACATCTAAGCAATATATTTTTGTAATGTAATAAAAATAATTTAATTGCAAAAATATAAAGAATTTATGCCGTTAGACAAATCTTAATACTAGAGGGTGTAAATGAACCGAGTCGAGCTGAGAATTGAGTTGCTCAAATTAGCTTCACAAAATTTATCGAGTTTGATTGAGGCTCATTAGCTATTGAGTCGAGTGCGATCCGAATCGAGCCCGGACAGTTTGAACGAATATGATCCGAATATCAATAGAAAATTGCAATTTGAGGAGGTTCGAATAATTTATCAAACTTTAAAATTTGCTCATATTTGACTCATTTATATTTCGAGTCGAGCAAGTACGAATCGAGTCCGAACTGTTTGTTCATTTACGGCCTTAAATTACGTGCAAGAAAAAAGTAAAATATCAAATGTTTGATGCGTCATATTATGTATGAGCTACTGTGACATGAAAATACTGTAGAGTACTACCTATGAAAGGAATAACTGCCCAAAAATGAAATGGACACATCATTCGCCGATCACTATAGACATTGTCTATGAAGAGCGATATGGTAGCCCAATTGCACTACTCATGATGCAGCCTTGTCATGACTTCAATTGGCAAAAACTGAGACAAATATATAAATAATCTCATAGAATTGGAAATCAGAGCACAATTCTTATTCTTAAGAATACAAGTATACTTTTACATGGAGGTCGAAGTGGTGTAAGCCTCACCTTCATCTTCATGTGATGAAAAATATTGTAGAAATCTTCTTAATTCTTTTTTGTGAATATTACAATTTCTATAAGAAGACTTGGACATATCTTTTTTGGATATTTTTCCAATACTGAACTATAAAGACTAACAAGTGCACCTCCAACAGATTAATCTAATAAAGACAACCTTCATTCTAATCTAATTTTTCAGCCATTAGCATTACATAGGCCAACAAGTTCTCCTACAGATCCGCATAAGAATAATCTTTCCTTTCTGCCATTAGCATTACATAGGCCAACCACCTTTCTTTTTTTATGAACCATAAGATGTACACTTCCGAATAAGAATAATCATATAATGAAATTTATAATTACACCTAAAAGTCCTAGATTCAGATAGAAACAATGTCTCTAATCTACAAAAATATGCCAACTGAATTACATACAACATTATATTCATCTTGACATTCAAACGTAAGAATATCACTTTTTGATTGAGTAGCATAGTTGCCACTCCAAATCCCCCGCATTGTCAAAGAGATTTCAATGTCACAGATGATGCCTACCTGAATATCAAGCTTGACTACAAGCCTGCTATTAAATGGACAAATGTTGTGATGACGAGTCCCACAAACTACCAGCAATAACCTGTAAGAAAAAACAACATTACTATCATGCGAAAAGAAAAACGACTAAAAGCTTTTTCTTTAAGCCACAGTATGTGTTGTAAAATCTATCATCTTCAGGGGAAAATTTTCTGCAAGAGAAAAGCTAAACAAAAGAGCAACAACTGCGAAATTGTTTAAAAAACACAACACGAAAAAAGTTCAGGAGAAGAAATTAATCCTAGCATAAATGATGTATATGCTGGCAGGCATGCTAAAAGTGATTTTGACAAGTTTTGAACTTTTAAGTTGTCTTTTGTGTTACAAAATGATGACCTTGGAGTTTGGTAGGAAAGATGCACTGAAATTCTAGGGAAAGTCCATTTTTATTTTTTCCAAAGTAAGAAACCAGTTGCAAAAGGAAAAAAGCAGTGAGAAAACACATTTGATATCAGTTAACGCCTTGTGGTAGAATTAGTTTAGCTCCACGGGTAATCATACCAAAGTAATAGTTAAGATATCCTCGGGCTAGGCAAATAGCTTTTTTTTTTTAAGAAGTAGCATTATAGATTATATTAAGTTAACAATGGCAGGGTACTTTGATCCATGCAGCAGTCTTGTTGCTGGGATCAAAACACTGAAAATTACATTGCATCTGGTAACATCTTGAAAGAAATCAAGAGCAGCAATATATGCATCGAAATGGATGTGTACCAAATATACGAGAAAGAGAGTGGGGGTTAGGGGTGATGGGGTGGTGAAAGGGCACGATGACCTGCACCGTCTTTGCCTTGATAAAAGTTGAGGGTTGAAGAGTTAGAAAAGATTCATGCAGCCTATACGAGTGGAATCAAGGTATTAATGTGTTGAGTAATAATGATTGAAGATCTTTTGGTAATTTGTCACAGAAGGTAACCTCCAGTTCTTTGCAGTTATAATTGTCAAGGATTTATATATCATTGAAATTATGACGAACAATAATGATATTAAATAAGTCAATAACAAAGCTATCAACAGAAAACATTGCAGTTCAATATAAGGTACTCTATTGCAGCAAAACAAACCTGCAGTGGGGTGCGGCCAAGAAGTTCATGTAGTGGTCTGCTCTCAGCCAAAGGATGTGCAGTAGGAAGTTCATATACAATTTGATTGACCACCTGAAGAATTCCAATTTGAATATTTGAAATGGAGGAATAAAATCTATTCAAGATGTTTACTCCATTATTACTCCAGTTAAAAAAGTAGAAAGGTCTTAGTGCATGTGTGCGCAATGAGCACAATATTCCAACACTAGTCAAATTTCCAGTTAGTCTGAAATGCATAGGCATCCGAATTCATGCCCGTTCACACACAGACAAATGAACATGAAATGAGCACAAAATTTTCAAGAATTATCAAATTTCCTATCTAAAATTCTTTTGACATGAGTACACAGCACACATAAACACAAGCAGGAAAATCATCAAACCTCTACTTGGTGCCCTGCTTGTAATCTTACACCAGTTGCGTCATACATCACCTGCCACAAAATTCTCCACATGAGAAATCTTAATATTAGCACAAGGCATGCAACAACCATATGAACATGTAAATCTTCTTTCCTTCTCATTTTTAGCGATGAATGCCTTGTTAAAATGTTAAAATTGGTAATGTATGATAACAGCAATAATTACAAAAATCTGTCTATAGGGTTTCAGTATGCTGAAGGTTGCTATCAGAAAGCACGATAATATCATTCAATGACAGTGAAAGTTGACCTACATTTCAATTAAAATATTCAAGGATGTGAGATAGATAAGAATTCAGCAAATTACAGGTCAAAAAAGAAAAACTCATTTTCACAATTACTACCACTGTATAGCGATATGATATCCATGCCTCAAGAGGATGCCAAATTATTAATTACAAACAAAGGGCTAAAAATGATATCCAGAATTGAATTTTAAGACTGGTAGGAACTTATCACAAATGAAGTCTTCAGACTGACAGGATGCCACATGAACACGTTCAACATATATAATCAGTAAAACAGTATAAATTCATTCCTAGAAACACGCATGAAAACATTTGAAACTTTACATTTCATAAATCCATCAAACTTCCCCCTCCCTACAGACACACCTTTTCTCTTTCCCCAAATAGACGCATTAAACCACCTGATGAGTTTTAGTATGAGATAAAATTTTGGATATCTTATATGACTAGATTATAACATTTGACGTAACAAATGCTGGACTAATAAAGTTATATGAAGAACTTCATATTGACAAGATAGAGACCGTACAACACATGCTAAAACTAAGGCAGCAGAAAAAAGCTATCCCCCAAAGCCATCATGAAAACCAATACCCGCAGTAAGAGCAGTGACAGTTGCAGAGTGGGATGATGGCATTCCACCAGACCCAAAAAGTTTCTTGAGATCCCATCGTTTTTCTTTATATCTGCAAGTCTTTGGGTGCTTAAGACTCTTAGGATAATATAATCATATAATCTATACCCTTAAATGAGAAAAAAAGAAGTGTAGCGGAATTGTACGATCCATCCCACATCAATTCATCATCATGCAACGCACACCTGTGTAGACGGGCCCAATAAGCATGTTGGACCACCTCCTTACCTAAAAGGTTAACCTATTAGGTTGAGGCTCTACCATACTTATTAACCCATCTAAACTCTTGAATTTATCCGATGTGGGATTCATGTGAAATATCCCAACAATCTCCACCTTTCACTTGAATACCCATCACAAGTATCATACTAGAGTATTCTCATCATTAAGCACACATTCTTTGAATTCTTCAAGAGCTCTCTGCTCGACTCTAATACTACTCCATCACGCCGACAGCAAACGTGTCTCAGCAGTTTTTCTAGAGTCATCCGAACCCTGCTCCACCCGATTCAAATACTTCACCTTTGAGTCCTTCAAGAGCTTTGCTTAACTCTAATATTACTCCCATCACGCCTGGGCCAAACATGTCTCAGTAATTTTCCCTAGAGCCTTCCTAAGCCCGCTCTCAGTAATTTTTCCTAGAGCCTTCCTAAGCCCGCTCCCCACCCGACTCAAATCATCCCGTGCTCCACCTGATTCAACTCTATTGACTCCACCCACGCATTCCCCTCGCACCTTGGAGTTGATACTTGGACTCTCCCACGAGGCCTACGAAATTTTTACCCTCGCACTCCCCTCGCACCTTGGAGTTGTTACTTGGACTCTCTCACGAGGCCTGCGAAATTTTTATCCTCGCACTCCCCTCGCACCTTGGAGTTATTACTTGGGCCCATTGAACCATGGGCTCTGATACCATTCAATGGGCTCTGATACCATTTTGTAGCGGGAATTGTACGATCCATCCCACATCAATTTATCATCATGCAACGCACACCTGTGTAGACGGGCCCAATAAGCATGTTGGACCACCTCCTTACCTAAAAAGTTAACCTATTAGGTTGATGCTCTACCATACTTATTAATCCATCTAAACTCTTTAATTTATCCGATGTGGGATTCATGTGAAATATCCAACAAGAAGAATGATAATCAAAGCAATTGAAGCTACAGCAGGGCAGTATAAACCCGGAAATAATTGAAATTTTGGAACATGGAGTAATAAATACATCAGGCGATCAAACAAGAAGAAGTAACTTTATTATGAGTTCCTAACTAGGTTTCCATCTATTGCTTTTTTTAAAATTTATAAAAGCTCAGTAAAATGGCATTACAGAGAAGTAAAATTAAGGAAAAGCTTATTTTGAGCAAGAGTGAAAATACAGCTGAGATATGAATTGGGCGTTTATAAAAGTGCAAGATATGAATGAGCTGAGATCCAATTCATAAACATATGAATTGGAAAGGTAGAAGATCCAATTAGAAAGAAGTAAAAAGAAACAGAAGGTAATGTATCAAAGAGAGAGACAGAGAGCATGTCGAACAATAGGATGCAGTTTCCTACAGAAATACGTGATGGAAGAGTGAAGAAATTACCAAGAGGTGAAGAGTTTGGAGAATTGGGCGAGAGCGGAGATTAGAGGTAAATCCGTGAATACTGACGCCGACGATAATGAAGAAAAAGACGACGGTGTTGTTGCTGTTGGCTTGTTGCAGTTGAGTCTGATCAATGATCTTCCTCCTCCTGCTGAAGCCGTCAGCTCATCCATCCTTTCCTTTTTGTCTCAACCGACCAAACTCTCTTCTCTTCTCTTGTCTTCTCTGTCGACTGTCGCTGTATTTATTAGTAGTATCTTCAAGACAACAAAAAGAGTTTGTGTTAATTCCAAATCAAAATTATGACTTTAATTTTTAAAAATGGTATTTTTGTAATTCGCAATACTTTTAAAATAGTTTTTAATATTAAATATTTTTTTAATTATAATTTATTTTAAAACTTCACAAATTATTTTAAAAAAAAAATAAGAAATGAAACTTTTAAGCGAAATTCAAATATAATACGAGACAGAGTATATTTATTATTATTTTTCCTTTCTTTTTAAAAACAGAAAAGATTTATATTACGTCAAAAAAATACTTTTTTTTTGTTGTTGCATCAATTAGTTACTTATAAATTTATATTAATTTACAGGCTAAGGTTTAGTGTTAAGATTCAACAATGTGATGCAAAGTTTTATTTGTATCAACCTCTTATATTTTTGGTTAAATGCTAATAATACCTACCACTACAAATATGTATACAATCCGAGAATCGGGGAGTGATTAATATGAAATTTATTTTGAAATAAGTTGATAAATTAATCAATAGAATATCGACACACAAACGAGGTTGTATGTGTGTCAATATTCTATTAGTCAATTTGACTAACTTACCAAAAAAATAACTTGGTACTAACCGAATCCACTCATGCACAATATTTATTCAAGTTCATTCCATATTAATTGTATCAAATGAGCTTTATTCATTTAGAAGATTAACGGTAAAATAGAGTAAACAAGTTGTATAAATCGTTTTAACATATATTTACAGACAGTAAAATAACCAATTTTAACTCTATTAATTAATGAGTAGCTAAGCCAATAATACAATCATTACTTGAGAAAAAAATCTAGGGGGACAGAAAATTAGAGACCGGTCTAACAACCGGTAACATATTGTTCTTAATATTACCAATAACACTACTATTATAATATATTAAGTGTAATAATAATAGTATTACCAGTAACATTAAGTGCAATATGTTATCCATCGATAGACTAATCCTTATTTCTTGTCGCCCTAGAAAAGTTCAAAAAAAAATACTCCACTATATATATATATATATATATATATATATATATATATATATAGTCTTTGCGTGTAAAGTACAAAACACTTGTGTTCCAGTAGAAAGTGGAGACCTAATAAAATAAATTTATTTAATACGCCAATCCTACAACAAATGGATGGATAGATTAGATAGTTATTGTATTTCCTCTTTGGCTGTGTATAAGAAAGCATCCAACTACCATAACAACATAATCCAATGTTGTTTTCTATATCACCTGATGACCAACACAAACTTCTCATTAAGGTACAGTACAGTACAGATATGCTAAGAATTGAAACCAACAGAATACTACAAGCATTATACAGATCAACTTACCCTGTCATGGTGTAGGAAGGATCTACCCCCCCCACCCCCAACCCCAACCCCAAATTTTAAATTGACTACGATGTTTTTATCCCTATGCTGAACCACACAACTCTTGCTTGCAAAAGTTGAACTTCAGTTTCTAATTCAGTTTTTAAACAAAAACTAGTAAAACCCAAGATTACTAAGCTAAAATTGTCCGTGAGAATTATACCGTTTCTCCAGCTTCAAGCGGCTGTTTAAATTACTTCCCACTAGGGAAATCCTTACGTGAAGCTAATAGTTACAGAGCATCCTTCCCTACAATATTTAAAAGCTCTGCCTTGGCTGCTTCCATTACCACCTTGAAGTCTATCTGTGTATACCTCCCCCTGCAATACAGAATCAGCATCATCAGCTCAGCTTCAAATTTTTAATCTTGAAGTCTACCATCATTAATGAGAACCAACACAAACGTGAAAAAGTTATTTACCCTTTATCACTCTGACTTACCGAATGATCAAGTGATCTTTTATCTTCATAAAAAAGTTAAGACAGGTATTTCGATAGAACCTTAAAGCTATTAAAAAGAAATAGGCAATGGGTTCTGGATTTCAATAGAGACTAAGAGCTTGAAAAGATACCAGAAATGAGTTCTTGACCAAGTTGCAGAAGGAAAGGCTGGACTGGCAATCCCATGCATTATCCTTGCAACAGCTCTTGGGGTAAACTTGGCGTGGTTGTTACTCTGCAGAAAAACCTATTACACAAAAAAAAAATTTGTTTAACTAGGCCAACAATATATTCCCTCGCGCAGGAAGAATATTAACCCATCAATCAAGCCCTTACCTTTATATCTGACCGTAAAAATGGGCTGCAAATGTAAATGACATTTATGTCAACAAAATAAGATAGCAATGTAATTAAGAACAATGAAAATTCACCCTAGCAGTATATAGAAATGCTTGAGGCAAGAATAATGGATATTAGGTGGTTGATTGGTTGGTTAATATTTTTCCCAATGGGTGTTGGTTTGCTATCCTCCAGTTCCGAGAAAGATATAAATCCTGGTGATAAACCCTATCACATGTTGGATGTCAGAATAATTTGTCCATATGAGCAAGTATAGCAAAAAGGAGCCTTTGGGTATTGCCATATTGATGATATATGGCATCATTAAGTGAAAGGGCATGGTATGAAGGGAAGTAACCAGTCTAGTCCTCTTTTCAGTTATTACATATGCACTGTAACAAATAATTACAGATTTACAAACCTGCATTGACCCATCTTATTTGGTACTTCACTGTCATCGTCTGCATTGAAGTATTCCAAAATCTTCCTTTGCAAGCACAGTGTATGTTGGCCATCATGGCAACCAAGTATCTTATTACACTCTTTCACCGCAAATACTACAGTATTGAACATCGCATCTATTTTTCTTACCTGCCAAAAAAGGGAGAGTGGATATCAATGAGAGAGTATTTTAAATAACTAACAGCTCACAAGATTAGAATTGGTCATTGGCATTCTTGAAGACCAGAAATTTGTGCCAGTGGGTTTGTAGTTATGGTAAGATACATCCATGGATCAGTCAATGCTATCTAAACTCTTAAATGGGCTCAATATTCTCTTAAACAACTATTCCTGACGATTGACTTGAGCTAAAGCATGACAAACACACTACTTTAGTGGAGTAGCTTATGGTTGTTCCAGGGTTCTTATAAAGCCTTAAGCTTTACATATAATATATGTACACCCATGAGGTGGCCTTAGGAGCAGATTGACTAATGATTAGGTCATGCATGCAGGCTAACATGAACATGTAACAGCACTAAACACAGCATTTTCTTGGTATGGATACTCGTACAAAAATTGTTTCCTTTCTGCCGACAATCCCATCGATAATCATCTAAATCAAATGTATAAATCATAATAGATATTTATTAACTCCCTTCCCCACCCCCAAGAAGAGAAAATGACCAAAACAAAAGTAGTTATCTATTTAAATCAATCACCTTGCAATTCTCAACCTCTGATAACCACTTGGTGAGATCTGCTGTAAGAGAACATACATCCTTCGGGGCATTCACTATTGTATAGCAATACGCTGGATCCTTCAACTCATACGTAACTTCCCCCTTCAACTAAGATAAGGTATCCCAATAAACATGAAGTCAACTATGACAGTAAAATCATAACAGAGTTTGGAAGTCCAAACTATTGCAGAGTATGAAACATGAAACACAGAGACAATGAACTATTCCAAAAGAATTCAACATCAAATAAAATAAGAAAAACTCTGAGCTGTTATCATCTACTATATACTCGAACTTTGTAGAAGTAAACTAGGGCCAAAGCATACTCAATCTCCAATACATTGACTTATATAGCAAAAGCCATATAAGAAAAGATTACCAACAAAGTTCCCCACCAAATCTATCTTTATGAAAGTAGACAAAACATATATTTAGTTATGGCAACATTCAATATTTCACAAAGCACGCGAGCACCAAACCAACTATGATTTCAATATATGATAAAATATATACCAAAAAACAAAAGAAGTTGCAACATCATCCATGAAAGTTCACTATATTAGAGTATTCATAACTTCATTCTCAACCTTAATGATAAGTTGTCATTACTTTAATAATTATTACCTCAATTTTGTCAAGAAGACTAGTATTAATGGAAATTCACCTCCATGTGATCATCATCTGAATGTGAGTGTGGAACTAGCACAAGTGGTAAAAAATAACAGACAAGACAGTTTTTTCCTGCTTCAACTTTCTTTTTGTTGTATGGTCTAATTTTAGATTATGCTACTACTGATAAAATTCCATATATCTGTTTAATTATAGCAATATTGATCTGAGTACCTCTTTACTTTATCAGGAACAGTTTATTCAACTGAACTTTAACTAAGAAAGCCACAATACCTTGACCAAGCCGTATTTGGTTTAGTACAATGTACTCATATTCACCAACAACACAGTATGAGTTGGTAAAGACAGAGAAAGACGTATAAAATGAATTATCTAAAATGCATGCCACAAAATATCAACTCTTACAAAATTCAGATACAAGTCGCAACATTATTATTTATTTATGAATATCCAAACCTTTAGATTCTGCAGCTGACTTGTTAGGTCAACAGCTCGAACACGTATGCTATTTGCTACAGTGGGTATGTCAAACACATATTGCCCCTGCTTTGTTTCAGACCTGAAAATTTAATCATATCATATTTAATATGACCAATTATACAATTATTCATGCAATAAACAAACGGTTATACTCACTTCTTTAAAATTGCAGCAACAAAAATATCTATTGCAGCCAGCATTGCAGGGGGAGTCTGCAGTTGTGCTGTGCAAATTATTACAATCTTCAAGCATTATCATATGAAAGAAAAACATGACTCCTTAAGGGTTTAATATAAGTTTATTAATCACGAAATAAGAACTATGTTGCTGACAAATATCTTTTTAAGCAAGTTAATTCATCCTGTTGTAGCTTAGTGTGCATCAAAGGCAAATGCAACTGCAAAAGAAACTATAAAAGCTTATATAACCTCAATGAGTTAACCCCAGAAGGATGAACAATTGAGCACAGAACTCATAATTATGGACTAAAAGACTTTAGAACTGAGTATACTGGCAACAAACCTTATGGAAATTTAAAGAGCAGGTTACATTCATCTGGGGAAGTAAATGCAAGTACTGCACTTCACCCAACTCCAAGCGTGTTAGGATGGTCAGCATTACCTTTGAGGATCACAAAAAATCAGCAGTTCAACATCTAGAGAGAGAAATTAAGATAGCAGAGAACATCCGATTAAGAAGCATTATCATCATTCTAGCATTTCTACCACCCAGAAGCAGTACACATGATGAGGATAGAATCTTAGACTTGCTGGTGCAAACAAATTAGTGTCCCCTGATATGCCCATGACTTGGTCAGATCTACTCTTAATAAAGTGCGACTTATAACTGATTGTTTTACTGTTAATCAGGGATTTAAAAGAGGGATTAATTAACATAAAATGAAATATCACCACCAAGATCATACAACCTAAAGCCTAAGAAACTTGTATGATGCAACGCAAATGGGGCATGCTTCTTCTTGATCAATCATGGTCACCTTTCCGCAGCAAGAGTAAACAATGGGTTTCAGTAACTCATTGACGAACGACAGCCCCAGAATTGACTGAATTCACATTCTCCAGAGTCTGTATTTTGGGAAGTATTACTAACGGGTGATTTGATCTACTATTTGAAATATTATACTCCCTCCATTCCAAAATATATGAGAAAATTACTAAATATACAAAAATTAAGAAGATAGCTTATCCTTTTAAGAAATGAAGCACCGACTTGTAAATTATACTTGCAAAAGTCACTTTGCTCATTTATTTTGGATAGAAACTAAAAATCATATTTATTGTATATTTTGGAACATACGCAGTTGCACTCTTTTTTATTAGGATACATATTCTTTTTATATGTGATTATGATTCAAATTTTCTCCAGCTAACGTATCACTTTCTGCTCATCAAAAAAGTACGCACATAAACTTAAGATACAAAAATTGTAAAGCAGCAAGCACCAAACATTAGTAAACCAAACTGAATCAGGCAGATTGATACTATAAATAAGTATGCAAGTACTAATGCAGAGTAATGGACTGACCTCTTCTTTCATATCGAATTTACGAGATAAAGATTCTCTGACCAATGAACAAACTTTTCCAGGAAAATCATCACAGCTGAAAACTTGACAGAGAAATCTGTCTACTGCATATTCATCTAGCCCGTCACTGCAAAAACACAATAATGTTACATAATTTCAGATCTGCCACACTGACAACTGGAAATTCAGCCATATGTGGATAATACTTTAACTACCTGTACATAAGACTACGAAGCTTATAATATGTGATATCATCAAAAAGGAGATGACAGTAAGACAACCTCCCATCCCGTCCAGCACGACCAATCTCCTGCATAGATGAAATCTTTTACCTGAACAAAATTTGATTCAAAGTATTATCCAATATTAACTACCAGTGGTTGGAAATCAAAATCAACCTGGACATACTCTTCCAAGCTTTCTGGCAGGCTGTAATGAATTACCTGAAATGGATAAATATGTATACCAATGGTGCCACACAAAAACCATGCATACTGTAAAGCCAAACATACGGGAATATTACCCAGTAACTGTTTAACATAGATTTTTCTGTGTATTAATGTGCTAGTTTGATTGTCTACACTCTATGTATACACTAAATCTTGAGCATTAGTTTAATAGTTGATTTATGAGGCAGAGAAATCACACTAGAAAAATGAGTATAGCTATTCTTACAGCTCCAACGTCCCTCTTGTCAAGCCCCATGCCAAATGCCACAGTTGCAACAACCTTCAAGAAAGAAAAGGCAGATAAAAGAACAAAAGAAGCAAAGATAAGTCTTCTTTATGAAACAACAACACGTTAACGGAAATTTTTATATAAATTAAAATTATATCAAACAATCATAAACGTTTTAGAACCTATGCTCAAACAGAATGATATATATACCACTCTTATCTTGTTGGCGCAAAACAATTCCTGTGTGCGGCTTCGATCTTTTGCAGGTATACCACTGTGATAACTCTTAAAGTAAAATGTTGGTCATGTCATTACTAAATCACAAGTATTGTCGCATTGAATTTTTTTTTTAGGATATGGGAGTAAATAAGAAAAATTTAAACACTAACCTTTGCCATGATATTGCCATCACTTAGAAATTTGCTTATCGTGTCAGTTTCATACTGCAGATCCATATCAAAGAGTAAGATGTTAGTCAATTAGACATACATACATACTAATACATCATAGACGCATAAATTCCCTTCAATTTTTATGCAGTTAAAGCATCCACTTGTGGAGAAAATAAAATTTGCGAAGTAAAATGTGTACGATAAGAAGAGAGTGGTGACTGGTGAGCAACCAAGAAAAGTCATAAACATTCAACATCAAAAGTAAATATTTATGTGTGTGTATATATGTGAGTATGTATATGTCTATACTCCCTTCATCCCCCCTTCATCCCCCTTTAGTTGCAATGTTTCTTTTAGCAAACATATTCAGAGAAAAAAAAATCTTGTGTGAAAATGTCAAGAAAAAGGGTAAAAATGTTAAGCAGATATAAGACAAAAATTAAAATCGATCTATTTTGGGCATCCCTAAGAGGAAATCATAGCAACTAAAGTGGTGCAGAAACAGTATACATTTCATTCAATTTTTTACTAAACAGAAGCATCACATAAGGTAACCATCAAACTTGTGCAATAAAATATACACTGAACAAGCAGAGGAACATGTAAACCTGATATTTGCAGTATATAATGATGCTTTTAATTTCTGCAAAGGGAGAGGACCTGAGCAATGCCGTCAGATCTTTCATTCTGCCATGAGCATTATGTTGCAACATATATTTAGCATGTTAGTCAAAAAATAATATAAGAAACATGGAATTTGGTTAATATTAATATGTATAGGCATTTGCCTGTTTCCACTTATAGACACTGATAACTGGGAGTTGTCCCTCAATTGGGCTGCTTGGATGAGATTTGTAGGAGGAATCTCCAAAGCACTCATTACATCGTGCAATGTTTTCCTTGTCGCAGTTGCAGTCATTGCAAGAATGCTTTCAACATTTAGACTAGCACGAAGTAATGATGCCCTAAGCCTCATATATGAAGGTCGAAAATTATGTGACCTGCAAAAATATTTTAAGCTTTCCTTAAATATGCTGAAGTCACAAGAATGTAGAATGATGAGTACAGCTAGAAGCCAGAGCAACAATGAACTCATTAATCCAATGGAAAAATCAAATCTGAAAACCTTTGGAGAGAAAAAGCCCTGCAACCACTCACCATTCAGAGATACAGTGGGCTTCATCAACCACTGCAAGTGATACAAGTGCACTGGCAGAAAAAATGGATGTAAATTCTGAATTCAAAAATCTCTCTGGCGAAACAAAAAGGACCTGATGCAAAAGTAATAAACCATACAATGCATGAAGTGACTGTTAAAAAGAAGTGAAATGTATTACAGCTTCAACACAAGATACATGAGAACAAAATGAGTATATGACGGTGAAATAGCATACTCCTGTAAGACTTGAACTTCTACAGAAATACATAAAATAAATAAATATGAGGATTAAAAACTATACTAGTAAAAAAAAGGCTTGCAGAAAAAAACTGTACTTTATCAAAAAGGATTTATAACAATATTTCTAAATAAAGTCACCTTCAATGCTCCTTCTTGCAGCAGCCTCAATGTTTCCTGAGTCTCTTCGCATGTCTACAGCAATAAGAAAGACCAAATTAGGCACCTGAGTTAACTAGTTATGCACACACACCCCACATATAGAGGGAGGGAGAGAATACTTGACTGCTAGAGAGAAGACCACCCGGAATAACTGGTGGCAGCTGTTTGAGCTGATCAATCATCAAAGCTACCAAAGGACTAACAACAAGTGTAATCCCTGGCAAAACCAATGCGGCCAACTGATAACACAGTGATTTCCCAGCACCTGTAGGTAAAACTAGCATTGCTGATTTCCCGGCCAGAACCATTTTAATTGCCTCCAACTGCCCATCCCTAAATTTATCAAGCCCATGAGTAAGCTTTAGTAGCTCCAACAAATTATCATCTGAAGCCTCATTTCTAACACTTAACACCGCCTCCTCAATCAATAATTCCAAATCAACCCCTAATTTAGCACTCCTTTTCCCTTTCATCTCCTCCCTTTTCTCAAAAACCAAACCTTCTTCATCACAAAATTTATCATCCTCTCCTTCACCTCCAACCTTCAATTTTCTTTTACTTCTTTTGAAAGATTTAAAGTTCCTTTGTTTGCTCTTGTAAGTGAATTTGCTGCGTCCATAGCCATTAATGTTTAGCCTTACAAAGTTCCCTTCATTCACACATCTCGGTTTCTTCAAAGGTTGTGTAAAGTTGCCACTGCTTCCAATCAAATTAGGGTGTTTCTTCGCAACTCTGGCCGAATTATCAGTAACAGATTCCCCCTGGATGTCGAGCTCAGATTTGGATAGTGAAGGGGGGAGAGTCGAATTCGGATCATTATCAGTGGATTCCAAATTGAGGCAAGGCCTAGGGTTTTTAGAGAATGATGCAAATTTTGATAAGAACAAGCGGCCGGCAGGAAGGACTTCATCGGAATAGTGAGATTGGTCAGAGGAGGAACGATGGCGGATTTGGAATGGTAAATGGGGGTGGATAGATTTTGTTGAGGGAACTGGATCCGGTGTTGATGGGTCGGGCTGGGTGGGAATGGGGTTAGTTTTTGATGATTGTGATTTTGTTAGTTTAGGTTTTAAAATGGGGCGGGAAGTGATGGTAGGTTTGTTTTTGTTTCTGCGTTTTCTGGGTAAAAGAGGAATGGGTCCTGCCGCTACTCGTGCTGGTGGCGGAGGCGATGGCTGTGATTGCGGCGGTGAGGAATGACGTGGTGGTGTTGCTGAGATGTGAGAGCCGTCGGAATCAGAATCCATAGCAAATGGGAGGAGAGATAAATTACTGAAGAAGAGTGAAATAGACGCACTTCTGTTCCCGCCTTTTATGTTTATGGGGGATGAAAGAGGACTATCGAATGGAAATGTTTTCCAATAATTTTTAATAGTAAAATACACTAATCATAATAATACTAATTATTCCTCAAGTTTTTAAAATAACAATTAGTATCCCTTTAATCTATAATATATAACATTCAATATTTCTAGTGTGATTAACTAACTAATATCTAGAAATATTTTTAATATAATATCTAATACACCTTTCAAATTATAATGTTTAATTTATCTACTAAATATAATTTTGTATATTATAATTTTTACTTTCTTGATATAATTAATTAAATTATGAACTTGTGCAATAAATAACATAAATGTCAACAAATAATAAATATTCATTTTATCATAAAAAATAAAATTATACATTTTTAACTAATTAAAAATCTCAAAAATTAAAATTTACGTGATATATATTAAACTATATTTTTTTGTAATTGAAAAGTAAAAATTTAATACTCATAAAAGTACAAATTAACGCAATAAAATTATAATTATTTTTTCCAAATATTAAAACTTACGTAAAACACACTTATTATTACAGAATGAATCTTATTATTTATATAAAAAAAGTATTAAAAAGTTAGATAAATTATTTTTTTCATTTATTAAACTAAACATAAATTACACTTGAGCATAATTAAAATGACAAATTCTGTTACTCGATAAAGGGAAAAAAATATATTAAAAGAATTTTTTTTTACAAAATAGAGGTAGTAATAAATATTATTATATTTAACATTGTACAAAAACAACGCCAACTATATACTGAAAAAATATAATCAAAATTATAAACATCCTAAATTTTGACAAATACTCAATAAAATTTAACATATAAAAATTATAATATGAAACTAAAAATTCAAATAATATTTTTTTTTGTTAACCACCAAAAACTGAACTACCTATCAACACTCAATCACTCTAATTAGAATAACTTCATAAATAATTTAATTTAAAATTTTTAATATTTGTATCACTTGCCTAAAAATATGTGTTAATTAAACTAAATTAGTTTTTTTTATAAGTTACCAAAAATTTAAATGAGATAGTCTTAATCATAAATAAAACTATAATTAAAATGTATTATATTAAAAAATGATAATTAACCATATATATTATTTTGGAATTAAAAAATGATAATATACAATGATAAATATGTAACTTTATTTATTTAGTCAACCTAAAAAACTTACGAGGGTACTAATTGTTACTTAAAAACTAAAAAGGAGGTGAGTATTATTATAATTATCTAAATAGGGTGTCACTATATTTTACTCTACTTTTTATATTATATGAAAATTGGAAAATTGCATAATACTTTAAATTGCAGGTTATTCATTCATTATCATGGCAATATGTGAAAATGGATAGTATTATAAATGGCAACGATTTAATGCCATCATCCCCCATCACATAATCTGACTCATCAACCCTTATATATATATATATATATATATATATATATATATATATATATATATGATAAAAATGGAGGTACACAGCTGTGTAACTTTTAAAGTTACACGGTCTACGATCGTATAGTGATTTCACTCTACGATCGTAAAGTAGTCCTCAGATAGTAGAGTGAATTCACTCTATGATCGTAGAGTAGTCCACGATCGTAGAGTAACTACGCTACGATCGTAGAGTGAAATCACTCTACGATCGTAGAGCGCGTAACTTTAAAAGTTACACGGCTGTGTACCTCCATATTCTCCTATATATATATATATATATATATATATATATATATATAATTTTAATCGTAGTTGACTTGTGAAAATTTAAAATTCAAATTATGATGTGTTTTTATTTTTAAAATTATATTTTTTTATTTAGTAATACTCTTAGGTAGTTTATATTATCAATTATTACATTTATTAAATTCAAATAAATACACATGCACCAAAAAAAAGTACACACTAACTTCAATTTTAAATTTTAGCAGATTGTCTAAAAAAAATCAAATGGAACTACTTTTTGTAGAATGGAGAGGGTATTATTTAAAAATTTTAATTTATTGAATAAAAATGTACTATCAATTAGGATAACTATATATTTCTCTATTTCAAAATAGTATAGGAACTTTTAAGTAGACTAAAATACAGTTTAGATTCCAAAGTTTGTAGGATTATTGAGTACACCCTCCGATGCTTTTAACCTTTCAAAATGCAGCCTAAACTGTTTTATATTTTTAAACGAAAAAACAATAGTATTTGCTTCGACTTCAGTCGGAACTAGATAACTCTCATGTGCAAGTATCAGAATTTCCAAATAACCCAATATAAAGACTGTTAGCACAAAGTTCTCAGTAGGACCAAGTAGTCTTCTAACATCCATTTGCTTGCAGCTTCTTGAGGCAGACCAGGCTCATAAAACTGCAGAAGAGTACTAGGCTTAGCTAGTAGTCTTGTTGCTTCTGCCACCTTCACGGTTCTTGCCTCGTCTTCATTGGCTTATTACTATGGTTATTGCAATAAAATGTGTTGCTAACTTACACCATCTCTCAAACTCCAAGTTCAGCAGCTCAAATTGTGCAAGAACAAGAGTATTGATGATTGAAAAGAAAATAAAACTTAGCCCTATGCCTTTGCTCCGTGCTAGGGACTAACTGGCTAAAGCTTGGTTTTGAGCTCATAGTTCATATGCTCTGTGCTAGGCACTAACTGCTCAACCCTTGATCAAAGCACCAACAACTGGAAAGACAATTCAGCTCGAGAGACAATTTTTCTTTTGAGCTCATGGAAGGGACAAAATTAGCTCAACTTTGATAGATTTATAAAACTTGAGATTTAGAAGTCAATTTAAAATCAGAAAGCTCATGGTGCTCTGATAGAGGACGGTTTCTGAAGGTGATGGTAGACAACCTTGGAAGCTATAAACTAATAAGGAATAAACAGACATTCCAAAGTCATCCCACTTTCTTAACTCACTATAAACATTTGCCAACATTATACAATAACCACCATTATTTGGATCAATATCAATCAATCTTTTTACTCCAAATTCAGCCAAATCTGTGCGGCCGTGAATCTTACACCCATTGAGCAAAGAACCCCAGACAACTTCAGCAGGTGGAATTCTCATTTCCCTTACGACTTGCATGGCTTCATCAAGTCGACCTGCTCAGCTTAAAAGGTCAATCAGGCAGCCGTAGTACTCGATCTGAGGCTCAATCTAATAACAGTTGGTCCTCAAACTAAAATAATTACAGCTTTGTTCAACCAATCCACCGTGGGTACAAGCATTCAACAAGCCAATAAAAGTAACTGCATCTGGCTTTATATCACCATCATGCCCCATCATTTCCTCAAAAACACAAATCGCAGAGTCACTTTAACCATGCAGCGCAGAACAGTTAATCATGGAATTCCATGACGTCAAGTTTCTCTTTGAAGTCTTGCCAAAAGCCGCTCTTGCTTCTAGCAGGCTCCCACATTTCCCATACATATCAACCAGAGCATTCAAGATATATGTATCAGGCCCAAGGCCATTTCTATAGATGTAACCGTGGACACTCTTACCAAGCTGAAGCATACCAGTGTGCCCACAAGCCGAAAGCGAGCAGACAACCGTAACCGATTCCGTCTATTCATTCTAATCATTCTACTAAAAAGCATATTGCCTCAGAGAACAGCCCATTTTGGGTGTACCGGCAATGACAGCATTCCAGGACGGAGTCTCTCTCTCTAGCATCTTTTCAAACAGCAACACGGCAATACCCATCTCCCCAACTCTTGTATAACCAGAAATCATAGCCGTCCAAGACACAACATTCCTCTCAGACATTTCATCAAACAGCTGTCTCGCAATCCCTAGATCAGAACAAAGCCTCGTATAAGAATCCACGAGGGCTGTCTGGACAACTGGGTATTCACCGAAACCCAATTTTAAAATCTGGGAATGCAACAATTCGTGAGATTCCAAAACTTCAGGGCAAGACCTGAACGTGAGGGAAGATAAAATGGTTAGGCATAGGATTTGCCCCGGTACAAGAGCAGGGAGGAACTGTGATCGGGTTGAGAAGCGTAAGCCAGTGATCATGGCAGTGTAAAGATAAATATTGGGGGAGTTGAGATGATCCAAGATGAAACGATCATAGTTGAGGTCGAAGAGAGAGAGAACAAAAGCGATCAAGCTTGAAAGCGTAGAACAGTGTTTGGGCATGGCCGAGGGTTATGAGAAAGGCTGGGAGCAGTTTTAGATGATTCAGGTGATTGGATTTGGATAAATCGACTTTTGGTATCTGTACTCGGACACGACTTATAATTTGGTATTCGAAATGAAAAAAATTACAAACTAGTGATTGTATTCGAAAAATATTACACTCCGTTAAACATTAAGAACACGACTTCCAATTTAGTACCCGAAGTGAAAAAAGTTACAAACTGGTGATTATACTCGAAAAATGTTACATTCCGTTAAACAGTAGGGTTTCATCTTTATTCTATTTGCAAATTATGGTTCTCTTCTTCTGTACTTCTTCTTCTCTCATTCTTCTTGTCTCGATTCTCCATTGATTACTGGTTACCATATATTTATTAAAGGGTTTTCAATGTTTAATTGAAAGGATGAGCTCGTCTTGGAGTGGAATCGTAAATGAAATCGGGGAAGAAGATTGTAGTTCATGTAACAAAAATGAATGGATTACATCAGAGTTTCCAAGTCGATGTCACTGCAGAGCAATGGTGCAAATGTGGGAGGCAAGAAAAGATAGAACAAAACATTGAGGATCTTCTTCGCGTCGACTTCGCTTCTCTCTCTGTATGTTTCTCTCTCCTATTGGATCAATTTTAACGATTATTTAAAAATTAGAAAGTACAAGCATCAGATCACAGAATTTTTTGAGTACAATCACCAGTTTGTAACTTTTTTCACTTCGGGTACCAAATTGTAAGTCGTGTCCTTAATGAGTGTAATATTTTTCGAGTACAATCACCAATTTGTAACTTTTTTTACTTCGAATATCAAATTGTAAGTCGTATTCCAGTACAAGTACCAAAAATTAATTTATCCCGATTGGATTTCTCCAGTATTGCTAAGACATGCATGCTTAGGTTGGAGGGCGTCAACCATGTTCTGTTTATATACTGACCTATTTAAAGAATCAATGATAATTTTGAGTAAAAATATATAATAAGTGGAACATTCTTATAATTTTTATTAATTTTATATATTAATAAGTTTATAATAATAAGTCGACGAATAGTCAAATACATAACGAGACTTGCATTTTTTTTGTTTAAAAAAAGTCATTCTAGTCCCATGATTGACAAAATATTGAATTAATACGTTATTATATAAAAGTTCACATGAATATTTATTTAAGAAAGGCTTATATTCAATTTAATCATACCACTTAAAATCTTTTTATTAGTGTTCAGCTCCGCAACCTACTTAAATTTGAATCAAAATGCAAGAACAAGATACAGCTAAATAACACGACAAATAAATGTATGACAAACTACTTTAGGTCAAATATAATTAACCGTTCAAGATACAATTGCCACAACAACATCAGGAACAGGAGGAGTGCTTGGGTTAAAATTCATATTCCTCGCAACACCTCGAGAAGAGATTTCAAGCCTGCTCGCTATGTGGAAGACTAAGACCATATACAAAGGACTAATAACCTCCAATACCTCTCACTACTATCAGCCTAATAAGAAATAGAACTCTACAAAGATTGTCACCACACATCCATAATGTCAGCACGAGGTCGTGGGTTACCAATAAAATGCGGGAAGCAACATAAAGCATTTGGCAAATATCTAAACAGCCACCCAAATAAAATTACAACCGCCCAGCATCATCTACTTCAAATAAGAAGAAGAGAGCACCTAGACAGTACCCAGCTGGAATGTAAGACTTCTACATTATTGTGCAATTGCACTTGGACTCCAGCTTAGGAGGTGCCTTTATACAACTGTCATCATTATTATAAACCCCAACAATACGAGTCTTGGATACATCCATATTTTCATCAACTTTAATGTTGTTAGGAGGTTTTACTTCTGTTTCCACCCGCCTTGCTTTCAGCGACTTTACAGCACGTTTCACCGCAGTTCTGCCACGGGGATCCTTTCTTTCAGGATTTGCTTTTCCCAATATAGTAACCATTGGCCGGGAGCCTTCCAATGTAACAGGGTTTTCCTTTTCTATTGCTATGGTTGCAGCATCATAGGCTATATTGTGAATGATCGAGCTGCAGAAGAGTATTGTATCTGTTGCTTCTTCTAGAGTCAAAAGTTTAGATTTAGATCCGCCTTTGCCCTCAACTGTTACAGTTGATTCATCTGCCATGACAAAAAGTTAACTCAGTATTCAAATAGAACATATATATATGTATATATAATTATACAACCTCCAAGTCTACTTTCAGCAGCCCAAAATGCTGCAAATGAATGACCCTTGTCCCTTTCTTTTCTTTTCTTTATTTTTCTTGGTCGTAACAAATATCAGTTGACAACTCTTCCATGCCATCAACGAAAAAGGGAGATCAAAACAAACAAATAAGAGTGGGAGAGAGCGAGCTCCACTCCACTCCAGTTCAGCAATTTCAATATAACTTCAATATCATAAATGATTATATATATGAATTAATTATACAGCACGAAAATGAGGTAAATTTTCATCCAAGTGAAGAGAAGCATGACTATTTTAAAGTTCAGAAAAATAAATAACTCAAGTTAATCCCAGATTATGCTCAACCACCACAGAATTAAGACCACCTATCAATTAGATTCAGGGACAAATAAGAACTATGCACGCATGAGCATGTGGGTAAACCAACCACAACGGCACTCCCTTGCAAGATTATATAACTCTGTACAAAGACGTGATGAAAGCAATTTAGTCATTCAAGAAAGGGGAGAGATAGGAATAGTTAAGATCGGTTAAATGGACAACAGAAACCTCCGTTATGCAAGAAGGAACTCCTAAATCTGGTTAACAGTAGCAGTTTTTCCGAAGCAATTAAGCAAGTCATAGCCATAAACTGTAACATAATCTCTGCTAACTTTTTCCAAACGTTAAATGACCTAACTTAATCATAATTTGTTTAAATCAGAGACATCTAATAGATTTTTGGACCAACAGCATAAGGAGAAGTTATACCTAGCATTATATGTGAGGATCGAGGATTTCGATTTACCTTTCAAATAAGGTTTTATGAATACTATTTAATAAAAAGAGATTTTATGAATAATATTCTGTTTTATGTGGTTAAGTGTCGATTTTTGACCTAGATTACGTATTATATGATTATGAATACGTGTTGGGATTTTTAGAAGAAAAATAATTTTTTCCGAGAAAAACACTAAAATACTATTCATAAAATGCTCATAAACGTTCTTTTTTTAAAAAATTTCGAATTATGTAATCGCGTTTATTTGAGGAGAGATGAATCTCTAATAAAAGTTTTTTCGTGAAAAAGACGTAAACACACAATTCACGCGAAAAAGCCTTTCTCGTTTTTTCGACTTTTCGAATTACGACATAGCGTTTATTCGGGAAATGGAGACAAAAAGCGTAAACGAATTTACGAAATGAGAAAGTCAATATTTTGACTAAACATTAAAGTTAGAAAAGCTTACTAGAAAGAAACTAGAAAGAATAATAATAAGTTTGAAAAGTAACCAAGCTAAGTGAAGCCTAAGGATTGAAATGGTTTGGCTAGGGTTGAGCCTAGGGTTAATGTGGTTTGGATAGGGTTGAGCCAAGGCTTGAGCTCTAGGGTTAAACCCTAGATGTTTGGAGCCAAAGTAAGCAAAAAGGGGCATGTGTCACCTGCAGTTGATTATCATGTGGTTAAATGAATGAGGAAAAGGTTAAATGAATGGGGAAAGGGTGAAGAAAGGAAAGGAAGTCCATGTGTAATGTGTTGGGAATTCAAACATGTGAGAAATGAAAAGCCAAAAAGGAGAGGGACTAAGGGGGGTGTCCGGACATGGGAGGGGGGATATTTCCACATGTGGAAATTAAATCTCCTAGCAAACCAAACATTAATTGCTTGTCTACCCTGTTGAAACATATTAGCTAATAAGACACTCATCTTATTGTCCCCTTAATCCAACATTGATTAGCTTAACTTGGGTAGCTTAATTCCCACACTTAGTTAAAAATCATTTCATTTCATTTGTGTAAAAAAAATTACGAGAGAAGTGAGAGCAAGAGAGAATAGAAAGAAGAGCACGGCTAGAGGGAGAGAATGAGACTAACAAGCTTTGATCATCCATCTTCTAAGCAAGAACATCAAGAAGGTAAAACATAAAACCCTAACTCTTCATCTCTATAAATTGCTTTGTTAGTGGTTGTTGGTTTATGGAAGATCGTGAAGGATCTTGAAGTTATAAGGGAGTGGTTATAGGGTATATGATTGCAAATAACATGTAAAGTGGAACAATAATGAAAAAAAAACACAAAACAGGATGGATTTTGGACAATAGCGGACTGTTTTGGAACTGTCTTGGGTGGTATTTTAAATCTGAAAATTAAATTCTAGGGTGTTATATTATGCTCTTATGAGTAAAGATCATCACCCAATTGAAATGAAGGCAAAAGCTTTTGTAACGAAGTCGTGACGATTTTTTTTGTAAAACTAGTCGAAAAAGCTAAAAACCCGAGTTGACCCCTGACTTTTGGAACGTTTTTCTAAGTTGTTGGAATTTCAGGAAAATTCAAATTTTCTAAGGATCTTATAGTACATAGAACAAGGAATCTGTAGGCTTAAGAACAACCTCGTTCCAACTTCAGAGGAGGGAGTTATGCCCTTCGAAAAAATGCTTGTCGAATCTGCCAAGGCATAAAACTAGGCGTCAAAGGTTTTTGGGGCCACAGTTTTTGCGTGATAATGGGTCTCGGAAATTTTTCCACCCGGGGGAATTTGTAGATGATGTTACAAGGAAGAAAATGTTGCGAGAACGGGCTAATTCCGACTTAAAACAAACAAGTTATGAGGTTCGGAAGGAGGTGGCCAGAGCAGTCAAGCAGCGCACGCGCTGGGAGCGAGCTGGCCACGCTGGGGCCCGCGGTAGGGCGTTGGGGCCTTGTTGCTTGGAATGTTGGAATGTTGGAATGTCTGAGCATGCCGTTGTGGACGGGCGTATCGCAGACTGTTTTCGGACGTCGTGCAATGCCGAGTGACGTGATGCACGTCGGGGTGTGTGTTGTGGGACGCCGATCGACGTACTGCACATCGGTGTGTTGGGTAACGCTGAGCGGCATTGTGCATGTCGTGCATGCCACGGGTGCGTCGCCTTACCGTTTCGCAACGACATGCGATATTTGACATTGTTCTAAAATATTCCAACTTATAAAAGATGAATATTATAAAATAAATAATAATAAATATAAACCATCATAGAGAGTCGTTAAGAAAGTTGTGACGTTCCTGAACGCCGCGACGCCGTAAGATATTTTTGAAAGGTTGTCGCGCTATTTTATTTATAAAATGCAAACAACATAAAATGAATAATAATGTGACGTACACCAATATATAGTCTTTATGTAACTAATTAGTGTATTATTATTAATTAAATGTGTAGGACATTGAAGGACGTTTTTAAAGTAAATTGTGAAATGACGCGGAAGGCAAGTTTCCTAACCTGTGCAAACTATATATTTGTGCAAGTTTCCTATGTTATGTCAGTTCTCTAACTCTTGTTTAATTTTTTATATTAAGCAAGTTTTCCAACTCCATTCAATTTTGTACATTGAATTCCAGTTATTTTTGATCTTGTGCAATGTTTTGTGTACAAGCTTTGATGTTGTTAGATTATGCTCATTTGACTATGTTCATATGACCAGTTCGTTTGTATGATTGATTTCGATTACGCAATACTTATATATTGTGTAAATTTCTAATTTATGCAAACCTCTCGAATTTGTAGATGATGTTACAACGAAGAAAATGATGCGAGAACGGACTAATTCCAACTTAAAACAAATAAGTTATGAGGTTCGAAAGGAGGTGGCCAGAGCAGTCAAGCAGAGGCTGACCAGCGCATGCGCCAGGAGCGAGCTGGCCACGCTGGGGCCCACGGTGAGGCGTTGGGGTCTCGTTATTGGACATCAGAGCCTCGCTGCTTGGGATGTTGGGATGTCTGAGCGTGCGGTTGTGGACGGGCGTGTCGCGGGTTGTTTTCGAACGTTGTACGATGTCGTGCAATGCCGAGCGACGTGATGCACGTCGGGGTGTGTTGTGGGACGCCGAGCGACGTACTGCACGTCGGTGCGTGTTGGGTAACGTTGAGCGGCGTCGTGCATGCCACGGGTGCGTCGCCTTACCGTTTCGCAACGACATGCGATATTTTTGACATTGTTCTAAAATATTCCAACTTATAAAAGATGAATATTATAAAATAAATAATAATAAATATAAACCATCATATCTTTAAGAGAGTTGTGAAGTTCCCGAATGCAGCGACGCCGTAAGACATTTTTGAAAGGTTGTCGCGTTATTTAATTTATAAAACGCGAACAACATAAAATGAATAATTATTTGACGTAAACCAATATGTATAGTCTTTATGTAACTAATTAGTGTATTATTATTAATTAAATGTGTAGGACATTGAAAGACGTTTTTAAAGTAATTGTTAAAGAACGCGGAAGACAAGTTTCCTAATTTGTGTAAACTTTATATATTTGTGCAAGTTTCTTAACCTGTGCAAACTATATATTTGTGCAGGTTTCCTATGTTATGTCAGTTCTCTAACTCTTGTTTAATTTTTGATATTAAGCAGTTTTCTAACTCCATTCAATTTTGTACATTGAATTCCAGTTATTTTTTATCTTGTGCCATGTTTTGTGTACAATCTTTGATGTTGTTGGATTATGCTCATTTGACTATGTTCATATGACCAGTTGGTTTGTATGATTGATTTTGATTACGCAATACTTATATATTGTGTGAATCTCTAATTTATGCAAACCTCTCGATATTTGTATAAGTTATTCAAGCTTTTTATAATGCCTGTTGATTGAAATTTTATATTCTAATATTCATGAGCTATTATAAAATTATGTCAATACTATTTTGTTTCAGCACGTGTTAAGATATGATTTGAATTTTGTTAAATTCTTAAATGCTATCCAAACTTAATTAAATTGGTGCGGGATGAACAACCCCTTTATTAGGGGAATTTTTAATCGGATTTCCGATTGGCCTGGGCGGTGTAAAAGTAAAAATAAATGCATATAGTCGTTTAAAAGCAATAGGTTGTGCACAACATAAGTACAATAGGATGTTCCCCTAGCGTACTTAGAAAATGACGGTTTACAAATGAATTTCTGTTAAAACCTTTTATAGAAATGAAAAAGTTCAAGGTTTTGTAACCGCTCAGAGTATGTCGTTTCAAAATTTTGTTTAACAAGAAGTTTTGTTATTCAAAATGATTCGAAGTGCCTTCACAACTATTGTTCAGTTGTTGAAGTTTGATTTATAAAAGATGTTTGATTCTTGATATTGATGTTGATAATCATTGTGACTACTTGCTGAGCAATCAAATACTTACCCTTGCTTGAAATAAATTCTTTTCAGCAGAGCCAAAACGACCTGGAGATTCGAGTAAGGACAAAGGAAAGCAGAAGATGAACGAATAGAAATCGATTACTATTTATAATAATTAGAAGGATTGTATTAATATTATATCCAATATCATGTATTAAAAATTTAAGGTCTAAGAACTTGGGAGTTGTAAGATTATGTTTGTAATAGCTAGAAATTACATTCATGATGGTTGAACTATACAGCTAAATGTATTTGAAAGTATATAGATATTGGTGAATGGTTGTATCGTGTTACATTGGATTCCAGTTTGAAGATACCCGAATTTGGGAGTATCACATTATATTATGTGAACTGTGATACCACTCCACATAGTAGAGTATACAAGACTTCATTATCTTGATAAGATGTAAAATGATGCTGTTAAAGCTACAAGTACCAAGTTTACCTTAGTTCTTATGAAGTAAGAGGCTAATTAACTTTTTCATTCGCGGTCCTATTCTGATAATGAAAAGCTTCTATTTTTCTTCTCCTTTAGCGGAGATGAACCTTGAGCTAACACTTACCCTATTCCCCTGTCTAAACTCTCCAACTCTCAATTCTTAATTCAGGAAATCAATCCATTAGTTTGGTTGTTGGTTCCAAACCCTTCTTGTATCAGTTCAGACGTAATGACTGGGTAGCTATAACTCATCTTGGCATACAAGTATGTGAAAATAATATATGTCAAATTCTATGCCATGGCAGTTATGGTCATTCATAATTTCAGATTTTATTTCCATTGTCAACGGCAGTGTAGAAAGCTTCAAATATTCCATATATCCTATAAGGATACCTTCACCTCCAGCTAGCATATATTTCCTCCGTCCCAAAAAAGATGACAAGTATACTTTTCAAGCAAATTAAGAAACTTAAAATAGAGGAGAGTATCAAATAAGTTACATTTTTACCCATAATGGACCCTACAATAAACTAGGGAATCTTTCTTCTTTCTTCAATCAGTGGACCACACCTAAGTACTTTAAGGGCAAAACAGTCTTCTAATAGTGTACTTGAGCCATCATTTACGGGACAAATTTTGATTCTGTACTTGAGTTATCTTTCATGGGATAGAGGAAGTAGTTACAATTACCGAGGGTAGACAATGGACACAAAAAGGAGAAGGGCTTCAAACAACAATCACGGGAAAGTCAAAAATTATAAACACAATGCTACAGCTTGCTTTAGGCTAAGTTTATGCAGGAGGGTATTGCTTTATCTAGTTGATAATAGTATTGAGAGAAGAATAAAAAAAACACCTACCATCACAACCTTTTATTAGTATGTTACAAATAACAAATGCAGTAACCATAAAACAACATACCAACCTTGAGAATAGCACCAACCATAACTCAACATTCATATCAATAATATATTCAAGATTGGAAGCTAAAGCATATATAGAGATTAAATTCATCAAATTGATGAAGAGAATATCCTCAGATATATAGGATGCTTCTCTACATAAAAAGAATTTTTTTTTCTCAAAATAAAAGTTATTGTAGAAAAGATCCAAGTAACTGAGCCCAAATGGTAGAAATCTTGTAGGGATTAATTTGAAAATCATATAAAATTCAAATATGTTTCCACTTTTCTTTTTTCGTTTATACACCCAGTTTGGACTTCAAATATTTTTCCACTTCTCTTTTGTTCGTTTATACACCCAGTTTGGACAGTTTCTACAATATATATTCATATCAAATAGAATGATGCTTATAAACATAAATCATCTTTCCTTTCCACTATTAATTTAGATTTATTAGTGAGAAAAAGGACGGGTGTACTAAAAGGAAAAGTTATTAATAGGCTTAAACCAATCATAATTTAAGAATCAAGATACACGTACCAACGGTGCCATGTTCGTGATCTGAAATGTCAGATTCTGCAAGTGAAGTTGTTATATCCTTATCAGATGTGGCAGTAATATGAGGCTCGCATAATCCGTCAATGCTGCTTTTTGAACTTGAGGAAACAAGATCAGACTGTGCACCAGTAGAAACCTGAAAAGCATTCACAATTTCTGTTTCAGATATGTTCTCCAATGTGCTATGGGAGGGAACCTCAGCAACGTTCACACTATCAGCACAAGAACTCGGCATATTCTCCTCCACTACAATAGAAAACTCTGGAGGAGTAGATGATGCTTCTACATCACCCATATTCTTCCTGTTGCTGGTCAAGTCTAAACCATTCTCATGAGAGGCAGGCTCATTGGAATTTGAGAATGAAGCCACTGGACTGTCTTCTAGATTCATGTTTAGTATATGGTTTGACGATTCTGAGGTAGAAGCATCCATTGTTCTGCACATGTAGTTATTCTTAACATCTAAGCATGCATCATCCTCTTCCATATTTTCTGAAGATAGCAACAGTGCTTGAGTAGTTATTAATCTTACATCTACATCAGTTTGCACTTGGGAAAGAGATGAGTCATAACTTTCTTCATGCATGCTTGTTGCAAGACCTAAAGGTTGGAAAGCATGACTCGAAGTTCCAGATAAGGATGACCTGGTTCGACGGTGTTTTGTGTTCATGTCATACCTGTAATTTTCGAGGTCAGATTTTCTCCCACTTAACTGCCGTTGAAAACGATTATCTGTTTGTTTATACAAGTCAACAGAAGATGATGTAGACACACTGCCATGCCCATAAGAGCTTCTCAAGCTACATGCACTGTCTCTCACATATGATGGATCATCATAAGAAATACTACTGGCGGTAAAAGACCTGCTTTGGAGAACTGCCCCCTTGCCACTGCTTGACCTGGTCAGCAGTACAGAAATACCTGCACTTTCTGAAGCATTAAGCTTTATAATTGGATATGCAAGAGATTGCTGCATTTTCTGACCACCAGCGTCGCCATCAGGTACACTATAGCTAACAGTAGGTTGACCTACTACTTGCTGGTTGGCATGCCTCTGATCACCTTCTTCCGCCACTGTCCGTGAAAGAGAATCTGTGGACAAGAAATTCCAGATTGGCTCACTGTAGGAAGTCTGGTTCTCCGGAACAATTTTTTCTTGTTGAGCGATTCTTGATTCAGCCATGTCGGTCGCCGATGAAGATTCAGGTTCAGCTATGGGGGGATCCATTACATCAAAAGAATTTGACTCTTCCAAAATCATTGTAGACACTCTTGGGGAGTTCTCGTCAACAGTTGTGGCTGTCACTGCGTTGTTGATCGTCAACAACACATCTGACCTACAGCAGTCAGGACAAAGTTTTAATTCCCCTTCTGTTGATTCAGTGCTACAATATATTTGTCCACAGTTAGGACAAAGTACAATATCTTCAGCACCTTTAACATCTAAAGAAACTCCCTTTACATCCAAAGCTACAGAAGTTTTGACAGTTACCATAGCTGTATCATGGTCACTGAGATTTCCAACATTCATATGATAATCAACTGTACCGCCTCCACCTAAGTCACCATGCTGAGAACTAAGAGATCCATCTTGGGTTCTATGCCCAATATTTTCATTCAAAGCATCAGCATTTTCAAAGGCAAAAACTTCATCTTGAGCATCCAGATATGGATCCTTTACACATGCACTAGTTACATCCTCCTGGTTCTGCTCACTTCCTTCGGTATCATGTGCAACACTAGTAGCTTGATCAGAACTTGCATTACTACTAGTTGTGACTGAAGAGTTTCTAGATATAATCGTGCGCTGTGCAGCACTTGTTTTTCCAACATAAAGGGTTGAACTGGGGACGCTAGATAACAGTGGCCTGAACATATTCTGTGGACTTTTCCGATGATCCTAAAAATATAGTTAGATTAATTATCCCTTTAGTTATGGCATCATATCAATTAAGCATAAATTATTCTAGCACGCAGAAATTATGTATCAGACAAGCCAGTAAAACTCATTCCTGATTCCATTACAACACCACAATTTAATTTTCTAAATATGCAAGTGCATCATTAAATTTCAAAACAATTGTGTTCAATCTCAATCATGTAGGTCTTTTAAGGTTACAAATGAATAGTGAATCAATAGCTCTAAGCATCAGCAAAACTTTATGACATTTTTCCTTAGATGCAGTGTTGGTAACCTAATCAACACACGCTTATAATAGCATCCCACTTTCCATTTCTCATCTTTCTTCTTTTACTTTCCTTCAAAAGATTTGAACCTAAAAGCAGACTCAACCCCTAGGTCCTAACCACCTGAATCATTGCCCTAATGCCAGCTTTTTTAAAGTTGACAAACCAAATTTCCTGCACCCCTTTCAACTTTCCAGACAAAAATAATATCTAAAACTTCAAATACTAATCATAATACTGATAAAACATCTGACTATGATTTATACCCAATTAGAAACAATCAAACTGCAACGAGTGGCTTGAATTGAAAATAGATTGTAAAAGTGCATTAATTAGTACATGTCATAATTAATAGAGCAAATTGGCAAAAGTGTCACCATGCTTATTAAAAAAATAGGGATGTTAGCTGCTTTATTCTAGTAAGTCCCCCACAAAATTAAGAAAATAATATAAATTTGTGCCATGAAGTGACAAAGAGCATGTCCCGACTCTGGTGTAGAAACAAATCAGGGAAATATAGAACTCGAATCTATATATAAACTTCTAAATGAAGCATGATTAGACTGTGGCACTAAGAAAAATACTATAAAAGCCAAGAAGTTTGGATGACCTTAGCCAGTCATGATTCAAACTTGGAATATCCCCACAGGGGGGTGAGGGAGGGAGAACAGAAATCGCCGTAAATAATTGAAATAGATGTTTTCTTCAAAAGCTTGTAAATTTGGATATGAAAATATATACACATACACACACCAGAAATAGCAAACCAATTGTACATGTGCCCAAGTGGACATGTATTCCAATTTATATATATATATATATATATATATATATATATATATATATGTAGTGTGATTACTGAGAGAAAGCCGTACCAACAAATTATAGAGACCAAAAAGTTTCTGACCTGTGTCTGCAAAAAAAAATATTATTTCTTAAATTCTGATATGTACAAGATGTTTCAAACACATGGTTGTAAGGTATGAAATGTGTCCGAAATAAACATATGTCCTCCTTAAACGAATCCAGCCTTCTCGTGTGACTGTACAGAATTCTATATTTAGCTTCAGTAATTGAACCATCTTACTGGCCATAAAAATCCAAAGATAAGTTCGCCAGTTTAACAACTGCTTAATTCATAACACTTGAAGTGAAGAATCCAATGCTAAATATTCTTCCTGTTGATAATCCCAGTTCACCAAAAAAAAAAAGCAGCAAGATGTTGAAGTCTTACCCCCCCCCAACTAAGCTTCTTTTTTATACTTTCATTTTTTTTGTACATGCTTTTGTTCCTCCCATATTTCCAAGTAGCTAAGAAAATATAAATCTCAAACACACATACATAGGAGGAAGAGAGAGAGAGGAAAGTGGTGGTCATCAAATTTGACTATCAATAGCTAAGAACATACAATACCAAGTTACAGCTACGATAATACTAGGTATGACATCACCAGGAAGCATATAATGGACTATTATTAAATGGTTAAATATTCGGGAATTAAACATCAAATTGATGAGTAACCAGACAATGTCATTTCTGATGATATACTAGAGAGGGAACACTTTATGCACATACTTCGAGGTTTAAAGAGATGATAGTAATAGTAATAATAACTTTTTTAAAACTTAAAAATAGTACAAGGAATTAAATAGTACAAGGAATTATGAGCATTATGGACCCTTGGTGGTCCATAAAGCATCACCGGTTAGTCAGTTCAAAAAGCAAGGAGAGTTAGTATTATTGAACAGCCAGCTCCAAGATGATAGCTTTTGAGTTTCATATCATTTGCAAACAAATAAATAGTTAAAGATATTTAACATACAGAAAATTAACTCCCAAAATACAAACAGAAACAATGATATTCTATGACTGAAAAGATTGGGTTAATTATTAAGTTGTGCTATGAATAGCCCCTTGACTGGCCCCATTGCATTTCTAGAGTTTGTATAACGTAACAATTATCACTTGGTATTGGGTCATTGGTTAAAACAGGATACTAGATCACATTATTAATGTATTGTTTTTAGCTTTTCGTAGGTAGGGGGAACTAATAATTTTAAATCTGTTGCTTTCATTACCCATAATAGCTCATCTATGAAGACAAAAAAAAAAACTAAAAATTTATATCTGAATTTCCCTTGTGCATGGCTCTAATGGTCATGTACCCAAGGTACCTGGATTATCTAACTGGTTTGGATACCTTTGGTTCCAAAAAAATAAAAACCAAGATAGTTAATTATCATTAAAATCCAATTTAAGTATTTAGGGTAAGTTACTACTACGATGTTCAATGCTTAATCAAACAAAGTCCTAATTTTTTTCTCTTAGTTTGCAAGTTTGTAAATGTTAGCGTGCATTAATCTAACAATGAAGCAATCAGTATTCCTCAAATGAAACAGATAATAAGATACCATTTGTCGAAGTGCTAAGTCAAAGGATCTTTTTGGAGCAGAATTAGAGGCAACTGTTCTGGATGGCTTCTTGGAAAAGGTAGGAGCTCTATTATTTGAAGGTGAACCAACCCTCCTTGTCGAAGAGAGCTCTGAGCTACCCACTTGAATGGATAGTAAAGAATCTACATCATCATCACCAGAAGATGCAATGGAATATTTACTGTGGGAGCTAAATTGGTCCCGGTCATGACTACGTGATGAACTGACGCTTCTAGAAGCAGTTGGAGACATTGATTGTCTGCCAGATTTGGAGGAAGAATCTCTACCATTTCTGGATGCTGGTGAGGATCTCCTCACATATGATGTTGGTCGATCAACCAACGAAGTACGAAGATTAGGTGGTGCCTCTAAAGAAAACCCTGGAATGTTTGATTGCCAGGCGCTTACTTTTGGTGAGGCGGAGTTTCCTCTACTTGTCTTGACCGGGGAGGTACCCCTTAGACCAGAAGAGGTCACAGTACCAATAGAACTTGTACTCACCCTTCGAGGAGTTGGTGTAATTGACCTTTGAGCAGGTGGAGAGGGTTTACTTGGAGGTGGAGATGGTCTTCTTAAAGGAGTTGCATGGCGCAAACTAGGGGTTGGACTTGAATGAGGCGCTGAAGATGCCCTGCCTCTCGCTTGGACTGTAATATTGCCAGACCGAGGAGATGGGCTCAAGCGATTTGGACTTGCACTACCTTTACTACTTCTGTGACTCTTCTCCATCTGTTGTTAAACATGACTTTAATGAATTAATATACCGTGAAAAAAGAAGTAAACAAAGACGGAACAAAAGAAAGTGTCAAAATAGCCACGGAACATTATAAGTAGATTAACAATATATATATATATATATATATATATATATATATATATATATATATATATATCCTTCTAAATTGAATTTATGATACCGTGGATGATCTTGAGATAGAAATTGGTTGACTTCGAGGTCTGCCCCTCTGTGCAAGATTAACTGGTGGCGTCTCATCATCCAGAGAAGTGAATAGAGGAGTGTCGGGAGGAGTTAATAACCTTCAATTTAAGGACACCAAAGCTAAGATCAGTGTACTGCCGAAACCAGCTAAATAAAAATATATTAAGAAATAAATATATGCAACCATTCCTGGCAACATGATAACCTTAAAAGCTTAGATTTAAGATGACAAGCTGCTGATTCCACTTCCATTATTATGGCATAAGTAAGTTGAAATATCAACAACACAATTCTTCTTCCATCCAATTTTAATCGTAAAACCATGCCCTCTTTCCATTGTCAAATAATACATCCGGTAAAACATTACACAGTTTGCTCCTTGAATTTCCCACCAAAAAAAACACTATCTTCTACTCAAGCATAATAGTGGGATCCATAAAGCGTTAAGATAGTACCTTTACCTTAAAATGACGAAATTTTAAATAGGGACAGAGAATATGAGACAGCAGGAATAATTAACATCACTGGAAATTTCACAATTCACAAAAAAAAAATGACAGGTTATACCATTGAGGACCATGAAACCTGTAGATAGAAGAAAATTGGTGACTACACATCGTAAAGAATAAAGCATAAGAAGTAAACAAAAACCAACCAGTCATAATCATTTTGCCCCCCCTCGGCATTGAGCAGGTCACTACTCTCTCCTCGGACAGGAATGGATATTCCAAGTTTATGATCGGAAAAGTATCTCAATTTTGTAGCTGCAAATGCCAACAAAGATAAATACAAACAATTGTCAGCTGGAGTACAAAAAAAATAAATATCACATTTCATAAAACAATTTCAAAATGAAAGTTGGAAGTTGGTGTTGTGAACTACAGAATATGTCTTCAACATCATCGTTTGACTGAAGCAAGAAATTGTCTCTTTCTCTGCTTTGCACTTCGTTAAACAAAGCCAGATCTTCATCCTTCTCTCTGAAGAGTATTCCACCCTCAAGACTACGCCCTCTTTTGTGATTGTCCGCTCTCAGCTCCCTTCCAGGTGAGCGTCTCAGTGCCGGAGAAGGAGGCATCTCCGCCACCCTATTTTTGCCAAACAAAATTTTTAAAACTCTTGCACTTCCATTCAACCCAAATGGGCGTGACCCAAAATCCAACAGAACCCCACTGAAACAACAAAACTTGTCATGCTTCAGCTTCCAACATAAATAACTCAAATCAAACACTTTTGAGTTATAACCAAAATGCATATTTTCATCAAGTAGACTAAGGTTGTTAAACAAATGTAGCTCCGCATATCAGGCCGTACCCCCGACATTTGATACAGTTAAAGCAAACATAAACTCCACAATACCGTGAGGAAGATTGTGAATGAAATTTATTTGATTGATTGATTGATTCAGTTTCATTTGACAAAATTCAGTTGTAGAATGTCTAAATTTTGATCTTGAACATATAAACATTAGAGTTCGCTGTAACAACTGAAACTCCAAACCGTCTAAAAGTGCAATGGCATGAAAACCATAATAAACACCAACAAATACAGTTTCCATGACCATTTGCAATTCAAGATCCTCCTTCTGCACTATAATGAATGAACCCTAGACTGAGATCCCAGCGGTGATGATCACATAAAATTAAATCCTAATTCAAGTAAAAATTTAACTTCTTCAGAGCGTAAAGCTCTTGTTCAAACATTGAATTACACGTACAGAGTAGTAACAGTTTCGTTGACTTACCAGCGACGAAGTCAAACGTCTTCAGACAATCACCGAGCAGCTCGTTCAGCAGGAATTTGAACTCAAATTCGAAGACTCGACGAGTCTGTGAGTGAATTAATGTGAGTGGAATGGAATAACAAGCTCGGATCTGCTGGCATTCAAGTTAGGTACGGGGCAGACCGAGGATGTCGGCGAATAGATTTGCAGAAACCTAGATAAACATTCATGTGATAAATACCATGAATATTTGAAGATAGATAAAGTGAATATTAATGAAGAAGCAGCTGCAAAAACAGCTAAGGCTGCTTCTTTTTTTCTTTCTTGGTTCTTTCTTTCCTTAGCAGTAACCTTCCATTTTTTTGGTTCGGTTTGTTCCTGCTCTGCTGATATTTTTATTTTTCCTTTCGTTATTTGTTTTTTTTTAATTAGTACTTAATTTTTTATGTTTTGCCAACTTCTATTTTTATCTTTATCTTTAATTTGTTATTGCATCTTTTATAACCTTGGTTGTTAGGAGTATTTTATAATTTCAGTGACGCCAACCTAGACTCCACAAATTTAGGTCAACATTACAGTAGTACGTTATAGTAGTAGTAGTAGTATGTTTTTTCTTTAACATTTAAAAAACAAAAACTTAAACGCTAAAATGTCAAATATATAATCATAATTTTACTAAAGCATGAGTCATTGTCACTATAAATATGTACATTGAATAATTGGTGCTCTCATTGAATTTGGACCCCCTCATCCGGTCATATTAATGCTACTACTACTTCTCCTTCTTCATAAAAATAACAATAAATATATACGGTTAACAAAATTCAACCGAAATAATAAAATAAATTTATTTTCGCTAACAAATAGATTTTATTGTTTATTTATTTGCATAAATAAATTTATTTTATTCTTCCGATTTAATTTTTTTGTCCGCATATAAGTACTTTAAAAATAAACTTATTTTAGTGTTTAAAATTAATATACTAACAAAATAATAGGATATATTTTAATAATATCGATAGAATTGATTCACCACGAATACGGATGTGTACACGAGTTTGGTGACCATTGATTTGATCATTATGGCAAATATTAGGTCGGGATTATGAGAGGAGTTTAGCTTCTAAACTAAGTTTGTAATATGTCTTAATCGTTGTTTAGATGTTACTAATACAAAGGCAAATGGGCCGCACTGCAACAACTGCAAAGCATAATGTGGAATTATGGACTCCAAATATCATCGCATTTGTTAACTAGAGTGGAATAAATGGTGGTAATTTGTATTACTTAAATTGGTTGTTAATTAAAGCAAAAAGATTGATTAAACAATGTCTTTAATTTTAGGCAACTTCATGTTACCTAGGCTAGCTACCCTACAAAACCCCAGGTGCTCACGTGTACTTCCATCGATTATTATTCATATTCATTTGCTTTTAGTGCTATCTAGGGGTAGGGGTGATCAAAAAATTTGATTTTTTAATTTTTTTTACAGAACCGGTACCGGCGGTACCGGTTTTTTTCGATTTTTTGATTTTTTTAGACTTTTCGGTATCGGTAGCGCTAATGAGAATTTTGAATTCAGTAAATATCGAAAAACCGAAAAAGATCGAAAAGTTTGAAAAAAACCAAAAGTATAAAAGTTTTAGATCTCTCGTATTATCTCTAATAAGGAAACAAGTATAAAAGTAAATAATATTTAAAACTCTGAAAATTAGCTGGTTATGAGGACTGAGCTACCCTCTTTCGGTCTACTAGACACTGGTATTAGCCATTAGGCCGTAAATCAATAAACTAAACCAAATATGCTATATATATAATTAACCAAGTAAAGTACATATTACATATATATCTATATATAATTAATTGGTTGAAAGTTGAGAATAACATTTGGCCGACATGCAGGCATAGTTGATTCTCTAAAATAGTTACCGCTAGTAACAAATATGGATTTTGTTAATATAATTAACTGTTACTATTTAAGTGGTTCCTAGTAAATAAATATTATTATTACACAAATTTTAATTTTAATTTAATATTTATTAGTCTCATTTCTTAGTTTTTTTTAAAAAAAAATATTTAATTGTTGCTGTATAATCGAAAATCGAATCGAAAAAATCGGTACCGACTTTGTACCGAAACCGGTTATTCGGTATTGGTATCGGTTCTTGGTTTTCTAAGTTTTTCGGTTTGATTTTTTTGGTATCGGTTCGATTTTTTATCGATGAGCACCCATAGTGCTATTTATAAAAAATATTTTTACCACCATCAAAATATGACAGAGACAATTATTACTATAATAGTATTATGATTGATCTTTATTTTAATTTCAAAATCATATACTATATAATATTTAATATTGGTTTCAAAAGTTAAGAGAAGAATGTAACATATAATTTTCAGTTTTTAACATCAATCTTCGTAATATAACCTCTCGTATAGATTGAAGTGGGTCTCACCTTCGTACCAGGGGAGCATTTGTGAAAATATAAAATATTTATGTAAAAATATTATTTTTCTAAAAATTTATTTTAAAAATTTTATAAGGTCATTATTTTATGTAATTTTTATCCAAAATAAAGATAATATAACTTACTTGTCAAATAAAAGATTTATTATTCTCCGCTTCACAAAAAAAATATATCATATATGAATTTTATACGAGTACGGCGAAGCAAAAAAAAATAAAAAAGAATACGACTAATATTAATTCAAAAGGTATGCGAAATTTATTAAAAATATGAAATTAATTTTTTGATAAAGTAATCAATTGACCAATAAAATACTTACATATATATAACTTTATTTACATATCAATATTTTATTGATCAATTAATTTAATTTAAAATAAATTTTATACTAATCACTTTAATAAGTGCCTAATAGCAATATTTATATATTAAGTTATTTACTCAGTACCAACAAGAATATTAATGAGTGGGTTTTTTGGTCTGAACAGATATAAATAAAATAATACAAATAGTTGACACTTGACAATAGGCTTAAATATGAATTATTACCCTAAACTATAAGTCATATTCCACTTCGGGGATCAAAGTATCAATTTTTTCAATCAGGTGATTGAACTATCAATTTTTTTCAATTTGTTCAATTGAGGCTGTCACGTCAAAAATTGTTGACGTGGCCCGCTGACAAGGCTAACTAATGCTTATGTGTAAATAAAAAACCTTAATTTAAATAATTTTTTAGTTTTTTTTAAAACATTTAAGGGTAAATATGTCAAATCATTGTCTATAAATGTAAAAGAAAACACATTTTTTCATAATATAAAAAAGAAAATAAGTAAATGATTTACATAATTAACATAAAATAGAAAATTTTACACAATTAACAAAAATCAATTAAATAAATAACATAAAAATTAAACTTAATTACACAATTAATTCAACTCAAACAAATTAAACAAATAATATAAATTAAACAAAATATACAAATAATATAAATTAAACAAATTATACAATTAGTGTGACGCCCCCAAAATTAGGTATACATCACCCATCTTGGGTCGTCAGATACATAGTACAGAATACAAATACAACTGATTAATACATCAGTCGTGTACAATACGACAAAACATAAACTGTGAGTTTGAATACAAATATTATCTTCTAGAGAGTATTCATACTCAAAAGGAGTCCTCATTACATTTATTAACACACCATTACATAGAATAGTGAGGACTACTAACTAATACTATCATTTGGACCATCACTCCGTACCCCGACTTGTCCCAGCTACGTTCTCATTTCCTGAAGAGAACAGTGAAAGAAAGGGTGAGCTCAACTAGCCCAGTAAGAAATATTATGACTAAGATAATGCAGAATAAATTATCATTAGCCTTCAACAATGTTAAACTGATAAAATATAATAGACATCAAGTTTAACTGTAGCGGAACAAGCAATCCATTAAAAGAGTCAAGTAGAAAATAAACTCTACTATCTTTTATGATTTAAGAAGTTTTTCAATACTGTAATCGCTGAGACTCAGCTTAATAAAATAATCCACATCATCGAATCACCCCTGCACTACGGCCAAGGATATTCGTGTATTCATTAATGGTCATGATCATGCCAACAACTGTCCATCAATGCACTACGGGCCAATGAGGACTTTTACCACATCATTTGTAACATTACGGTCATGATTATACCGAATAATCCCTGGTCATAATCATACCAAGTCCATCTATGCACTACATGCCACAGATGACTTTCAACATTTTATAAACATGAGGATGATGACAATGATATAAGAATTCAATAAAACAAGTTCAAGAATTAATTTATCCAGGAATTAACAACGTCCAAATTGTCAACATGATACTGCATTGTGGAGTAAAATTCAAGAACGCTTAGAAGAATATTTTCTTGAAAAGATACTGGATGAAACGCAACTATCAAGGATATTCCACAAATTTCATGGAGTATAGAAGTCAAAACTTAACCAACTGAGTACAATAAAGAATGGAATAACAAAAGAAATCACCATGCATGCGATAGACCGCACAGACAGGTTATTCCAATAGAATAATAAATAATGGAACCAGGTCCGGCGTAAACGCACAGACAGGATATTCCGACAGAATAATAAATAATGGAACCAGGTCCGGTGTAAAACACACAGACAGGATATTCCAACAGAATAATAATAAAACGGAACCAGGTCCGGTGTAAAACACACAGACAGGATGTTCCAACAGAATAATAAACGGAACCAGGTCCGGTGTAAAACACACAGACAGGATGTTCCAACAGAATAATAGAAGAATGTCACCAAGTATAGGGTAGACCGCGTATACTGGTTATTCCAACAGAATAATAACAAATGGAATAACAAAAGTTCTCTTCATGAATATAAAAGAAATAATATTCCCTACCTTAGAAGAACTGGATATTGGAAAAGTGGTGTAGCAGAATACTTTTATTCTCTCTCTCTTATTCTCTCTATACTTTCTCTCTCTATAGCTTGAATGAATTCGTGAAAAATAATGAAGCCCTAGGCCTCTATTTATAGAAAAACTGAGGGTGGCTCTTGGTCTTAACGAAGGGTCAAATGACTCTTGGTCTTAACGAAGGGTCAAATGACTCTTGGTAATATTGAAGGGACAACTACTATTGACGAAAGTAATTACTATTGACCAAGGTAAATACTATTGACGAAGGTAATTACTATTGACCAAAGTAAATACTATTGACCAAGGTAAATACTATTGACGAAGGTAATTACTATTGACCAAGGTAAATACTATTGACGAAGGTAATTACTATTGACGACGGTAATTACTATTGACGACGGTAATTACTATTGACGAAGAGACTCTTAGATGATGACATATGGCCCCCCATAAAATAACCAAACTTACCACAACGTCTCAATAATTGATTTAATAATATAACATATTATACAGATGATACTATGACAATAATTTAAGAGATATGATGCAGCAATTACTGTAGCAATAATTGAGTATAGCTGAGTGACTTCTCACGTAAGCATCAATAATTAATACCGTGTGCTACTATGCAACCACGCGTATTACTGTACTTTTACTACCGAGTAGTTCAACAGTTTTAACGGTTTTAACGGTAACACCTCAGCCGTTATTTTTATAGAAAGATAATTCTGTCGTTTTCTCAATCCGACAATAATTCCGTTGTGGGGTCCACCAATGATTATGCCGTCGTACGAATATTCCCCGACAAAAAGAATATTCTCCGACCAAACGAATATTTTATAACAACTTGCTTACTTTGCAAAATTTATAAATATTACCCACAACTATAACATTATATCAAATTAACTCCATAATATTCAAAAATGATATTTATAGAAAATTCATCTTTATTTATAAAAGTTGGGGTCTTACAATTAGCATAAACTAAATAAAATACACCATCGAATATACCCATCTCCGTCCTCTGCTCCTTTATCGCCGACGACACAACCAAATCAATCGAGCTTCGCCGGCCTCTTCCTCTTCGATATCGTCGACGAGGATGAAGGAGGAAGAACGACGACTTGGAAGCTTTAATTAGTCCACTGGGTGGCTTAATTCTGAAGCCGGAGCTTCAACGCCGACGACGAAGAAGACGAGGGAGAGTGGGCCAGAATTAGGGTTTCGGGAGATGAAGAGAGAAGAGTGTTTGCAACGATTTTGTCACTCAAGAGAGAAGATGTCCGTGCAGTGATGTTTATATTTTGCAGTTATTCAGAATTTTCTTCCACTTTCAATTGGTATATTAAACAACAAAAATGATTTCATTTACATGTTTAAGCCTAAGTCTCCCATAGCAGATCTCATTTGCTTCAAGAAAACAAATGTTTACTTGAACTATATCCTTAAATTTTGGTATGCAGGCTGAATTTGTCGGGGATGATGCTCCTAGGGCTATGTTCCCCAGTATTGTTGGCCGACCTCGACATACTGGTGTGATGGTTGGAATGGGTCAGAAGGATGCCTATATTAGTGACGAATCACAGTCAAAAAGAGGTATCCTTACCTTGAAATATCTAATTGAACATGGAATAGTTAGCAACTGGGATGATATGGAGAAGATCTGGCATCATAATTGTTCTGGTCGGGCAATTGGTCTATGGTGTACGGCGGGGGTGGCTGAAGCCTGAAGGGGAAGGGGCAGGGTCTGGGATGGAAGATTAGGAGAGAGATGATGTGTTTAATTTGTTTATTGTTTTGTTTAATTATTATTTTACTATTTTACCCTTTAATGTATTAATAATGTTTAATCTTAAAATAAAAAATAATTTTTTTAACACATCAGCTGCTTTATGTCCCCACCGAAATAACCACGTCAGCAATTTCTGACGTGGCAGTCTCAATTGAACAAATTGAAAAAAATTAATAGTTCAATCACCTGATTGAAAAAATTGATACTTTGATCCTCGAAGTGGAATATGACTTATATTTTAAGGTACTAATTTATATTTAAGCCCTTGACAATAACATGCAATCAATTTAAACAATTTTTAAATAAAATCTCATTTTAAAATATAAATTAGAGTAATTCAATCAAAGCCTATGCGGATGGAAAGCCTATGATTAAATTATATACAGCTGCTATGACAATGACCAGTGATTGACCGAATAAAAGCTACTAATATGGCTACCCTACTAAGATGACCCCTACCGGACCGACCACATCCAACGATTAGATTAACCCCGTGCTTAACGTATAGTACTAAACCACTCTATCCTGAGTGCTGACTATGATTGATGTACACCACATAAACTCGTACACATATTTTGATAATTTATATAATTTACAGAATATAAACAATTATATATAATAATAGACTTATTTTAAATTCTAAACAAACAGCCTAATAACATTAAAATTACTTTTAAAACACAAATTGCGAACTGTGTTCGTTGCACAACAACAGACTAAATTACAAATTTGATCATTCTATTTGTTATATTTTTATTAAACTGTTTCTTAAATTTATTTTAGCACAACTGTTCTTCATAGATACGTTAGTCATATAAAAATATTCATTCAATATTTCCTAAACTTTATTTTAGCATAACTGTTCGTTATAAATATGTTAGTCATGCAAATGTGTTCCTCTAATTTTTTTCACATATTAAAAATTGATTTTCTCTCTCCTATTTCCTATCTCCTCTTTACTCATTTTTTATTTTTAAAATTTATGTAAAAAGTATACTATTCTTTTTTTTTCTTTTTTTTTATATTGACATTTTGAATTCAATATGAAATATTTCTAAATTCAAAATTAGTATAAATTAGTTAATTTTAGACAATATTATTACCAAGATTATATTTATGATGAAAATTTTGAAAATATTTTCAAATTTATATATTTTTGTTCAAAATATATGATCAAGTTTGATTTGTTTAAATCAATTTGAGATATATTCAATTTTAAAATAAATCATATAGTTATTAATAACATTTAGATAAAATAAAAAAATAGTAAGGTTATAATTTTGGTAATTATATTGTCTAAAATTAATTAGTTTATACTAATTTAGAATTTAGAGATGTTTCATATTGAATTCAAAATGTCAATATAAAATAAAATAAAAAGAATAATATATTTTTAACACAAATTTTATAAATAAAAAAAACTAGAAGGGAGGGGAGAAAAAAATTATTTTTTAATAGTTAAACAAATTAGAAGAACGCATAATAAACACATTTATGAGGAAAAGTTGTGCTAATTTATTTTTTGAGAATATTGAAGAAATATATTTACATGTATGATTAACGTATCTATGAAGAATAATTGTGCAAAAAATAATAATTTGGGAACCGTTTAATAAAATACGATAAATATAAGGGGTCACATTTGCAATTTAGTCCACAACAATAATATCAGTAAAGAAGACAGAGAGAAGCTGAACTGTGCGTTGTGATGTGGGCGGCTCTAAGAAGTCGGACTTTTTCTCTCCCATCTTCATCGTCGTACTATTCTTCATCATCTGCCATTCAACAATGGAAGTTAGGGTTTAATCGCGGACTGTCTTCGTTGAACAACAATAATACCAGCAGAGGAGGACAAGGAGAAGCTGGAGGATTACTGAACTTGGAAGAGGTGGAGAAGATTCTGAGCGACGTCAGAGCGGATGATGTCAAGGTCGTTCCCGTTAAGAATACATCTTTCGCTGACTTCGTAGTTGTCGCCACCGGCCGATCTGCCTGGCATGTCCGTAACATCGCTCAAGCCCTAATTTACAAGGCAGCCTCTTCTCTCTCTTTCTTCCTTATACATATTTGTTCCAATGAGCTTATTTTTGGAGAAGAAATGTAATGGATGATTTGTTTAGTGGGCTGATTAAAGATTTCTGTTGTCCTAATTATTTGTTTGGGGGTTAAATGTGAAATGTTAGCGAATAATGGCCGTTAATGCGGATCAAATTTGGACATAGTCCTCATTTAGTGTATGTAGATGGCAAAAATTGACATTTTTTTTGCAGGACGGAGGGGGTATTAGTTAATTTGACTTTTGATGGTTTGGTTTTTGAGGAACAGGTCAAACAAAAGCAGAGAGGAGCTAAAAGGATGCTGATGCCTAGTGTGGAAGGGCAAGCTGGAGGAAAGTGGATTGTAGTTGATTGTGGTATATTATTCTATCTCTCTTGCACTTTGTTAAAGTTAAGGATTAGGATAGGAGTTAGGACCACCCTTTGGCTACAGGCGTGTTTGAGAATATCAGCATAGGAGAATATAAAGTGTAACAGTGGAACCTATCACAGATTCACAATAAGTAAGCCGTAATAATTGATGTTTTTAGAATCTATGGTTTGCTCCTCCTGCAATTTCAAGTACTGCGATTTATATTTTCAGGATAAGTAAGAAGTAGAATGATTTGAACTTATTTTTTGGAGGTCAGTATATATTCATAAATATTAAGATTTGAATAGAAAAACGAGAATAGAATTGAGTGCGAATGAGGGAAACATACTAAGAGTAGAAAATATTTGCTCAAGGGGATGGGTGCGGATCAATAACTATTGACCTGTGGACCAACTTCCCTCGTCAAACTTATGTAAGATTGCCTCTCTGAAATAGTATAAATTGGAACAAAGCCAACCTTTTCAAAATTTTGAAATAAAATGAAAAACTTGTACTTATCGATGAGAATGCATGGTCTGATGAGATTTGCAAACTTGACCTTGTTCATTTGCAAGCTGCAACTAAGAACTGCCAGGTTACATTCCAAGTCTTCTGTGAAACTAAAGTAATTTTTTCCCGGTAACTAAAGCTGAAGTAAATACAAGGATCATAATAGTTTCACTCTCTCTGCCAAATTTCTTATCCAATGTAATGGTGAAAATCTGCCTATTTCACGCTGGTCTTCTCACACAACCTTTTCATTGTAATGGGGTCATCACACTCAATACCTTAACGAGAAAGAAGCATTGATGACCTACCTGTAGATTTATTTTGCTTCTGCTTTGCCTTGATCAAGTCCCGCTCTGAAATACTCCATCTGCACTAAAATATAAGATAATTTTTGAAGTCAATTTGAGATATTTTCAAACTCAAAATTGACATAGATTCATTTAGTTTTAGTTAATATAATGATGAATATTTTAACTATATTAAAGTACCATTATATTTGTTGTTTCATAATTGTTAATGAATCATATCAATTTTCAGTTGAAAATATCTCGGATTGACTTTTAAAAGTCAATCATAATCTTATAATTTGGAATGGAGGGAGTAGCTTTCATGACCTGCTAATCCTGTTAGTCTTAAGGACTGGCCTTATCCTCTCCTTTTTCCCCTTTTCTGTGGTGCCTCTTTCCTTCACTTCAGCAGATCTTTGCTTTACATACGAAAACTTGATCTTTATTGATGAAATATTTCTTGTAAATATTTATGTCAAGTACTTTATTAATATGAGCCGTCTATTTTCACTCCAGGCTCGTTGATTATTCATGCTCTTGATGAAAAAATGAGAGCTTATTTCAACTTGGAGGCACTTTGGACCAAGGAAGAATCAACTACAGAAGATAGTCAGGTAACATTTTGTGTTACTCTCAAATGGAGATATCAAGTCTAATGATTTTGTCATGCCATTTGATTAATTCAGTTTTGCTATTCTATAAGAAAATTCCTGTTTGCATAATTGTGTTATTGTAAAGAAGTGTCGCATTGTTTATAATCCTTGGATTCTTGATGTCTTAAAAATCTCAAGTAAGTTTACTTTCTGAGCATATGAGCTTGCATATTGTTATGCTTTTTCATGTGCTATTAGGTTGAAAGCAAATCTATATGTTGGTAAACAAATTCCATTAACTTCTTTTGCATATAACATTTGAGGAGAGCCCCCATTTTAAGTGATCCAAGATCTTGGTCCAATAGCAATTTTGTCACCTGGGTTTGGTCGAGTGATCTTTATGCTGCCATTTAATTCTCTACTATCATTCTATAGGTTGTGAATTGTTGATGCAAACAAGAATCAGGAGAGCGTTTATTACCAAACTTTTGTACCGAGTTAATATATCAAATTATTATGTTGCTAATCACAGCTTGATTTGTTTTTTCTTCAAAATTTTAATGCATATTGTTGTTGTGCATGTGATTCAGGATGTGGAGAAGGGCCTTGTGAAGGTGCGTCGCAAGAATAACTCCAAAAAACGACCTGCTAAAAGTGCTTAATACAATCGGTGTTCAGTGTGCGAAGTCATTATCCCAACTAAAGCACCGGACATCCTGGGTTTTAGATTTCTTAGGAATGATAATTATGTGCCTTCTAATGTTCACAAATACTAGTTACCTAAGTGAAACTTTGTTTGAAACTTTAACGTAAGCATTGATTTGTTCAAGTCCAACTCTTATTACTAACAGCTGATAAAAATGTAAACCAATGCCTTGTTGGAATAAGCAAATGTTTCCATTACAAGAGCAAAGAGGAGCCAAAATAGTCAATGACTCGGGGAAGAAAATTTGATTCAGTTGTATAATCTGATAGGAAGACCAAGTGTCCCGATACTAAATTATCCAAAATATTAGCTTACTGGGGAAATTTGTATTTTATGGTAAGCTTACTGGGGAAATTAATAAAATGCATTACCTGGGACATGGCAGCTAATGCTAATTTTAATTATTTAAGCATTACAATTGGTGATCTATCTATATATGTTAATGTGAATGTGAATGTGAATGTGAGACGAAGAAACCAAAGTAAAAACTTTTTTATTTTTTTTTAAATATGTTGTTTTGTTGAAGCTGATAGATTAAATTACTAAAGAAGTGACGAGTCAAAGTCCAAGTTTTTATTTTTATATTAGTACTCCAAACGATAACATGAAAAGAAAAATAAAAGGATATATATATATATATATATATATATATATATATATATATATATATATATATATATATATATATATAGAGGTTATTACTTCTTCTGATCTTAAAAGATCATCGTTTAAGGTTAAAATTAATGCACACAGATTAAAGAATATAATTAATACTAAACAAAAATCCTATACTACCCTTTTAATTGTGTCAACCAATTATTCCTTTCTCAATAGTATTTTTTATTCAATTCAACCAATTACTTCTAATTCAATCAATTACTACTTAAATTATAACATTAAATTGAATAAAAATTATTAGGAATAAAAGAAAACTTTAAATAAAAAAAAGTTTTAAATAAAAGTAAAAAAAAAAAATAACTAATGTATATTCATAAACTCAAAACAAACATCTTTTTGGAATAAAAATGACAGTTCACAATTTTTAGTAACGGAGGAGTACATTACATCGCCGCTCTCAGAGTGTTCGGAGTTTCCAAAGCAAGACAATCAACAATTGGTCGATTCCCAATTACTCTTGTATATTTTTAAAACTCCCGTGGCGACCTTCATCGCTTCTCGTTTTCTCTCTCTTCAATACCTGCCTGCCATCCGATATTCCACATGGCTGCTTCTGTTACTGGATCCGCCGTCGCTGCCTTCAAATCCATCGGAATCTCGTCTGGACTTTCTAGTGAACGAAATCTCTGTCGTTTTGGAAAGTTTTCTCCGATTTCCGGATCAATTCAGCTGCAGCATCGCAGCCTCAATTTGCAATGCAGATCAAGGAGGTCTTTTGCTTCCTCTGGTAATATCTATTACTCCACTTTCTTAACCTTCTTTAAAAGTTAGCCTAGGCTTTCGAATTGTATTTATGGATGTTACTCATACTTACGCAGCAAAAATGCATGTATGATGATTTGTGGATGATTTTTTTTTAAAAAAAATTGGTAAAGATAAAAATGAAAATTTATTTCCTTTGGAACTTCCTGTTTTCAAGCTGGAATTTTCATTTAATTTTTAAAACAAGGCGGGGGTATTATTTTATATGCAAAAATTCAGGTTTGTTATGCCTGAGAAGAATGAGAACTCATTTACAGGAACATCATAACTGATTGGAGTTTCCAATACTGATACTTTTAGACAAAAAAGAAATTAGCTCAAATAAAGTTATAAGAAAAAAAAAACAATGTGTTGCAGGAAATGTTGTTGTTAGAACTCAGAACAAGTGTTGCATCCCAACTTTGCTACATGCTAAAAAATGTTATATTTTTGCTCTGGCAATAGAAAATACTGTTCACAGTACTATCTCCCTATGGTATAACTTCACTTAATCGGTGAAAGAGTATGAAAGCCGAAATCCAGTAATATAGCCAGTACTTAATATAGGTTTGCAGTACCCTTTTAACAATTATTTAGTAGACCAAATACAGTTACCCCAATGTTTATTTTAGAAGACTCGAGATTAGACTCTATTAAAATACTTTGTATAAGAAAGTTTGAGTTATTTACATTTCATGCATGTTGTTCACTGTGGAGTAAAAACAAGTTAAAAAAAATACTATTTCTTTTGTAGGACTTCTTGACTTTCCAATGGTTTCTTTTGTTACAGCAACTTCACATATGCATTCTTATTCTCATCCATGATCAACCATATAATACCTTAAAATGCTGATAAGAATGATTGTAATTCATGCAGGTGTAAGAGCCCAGGTTTCAACTATTGAACAAACAAGTGTGGAAGCTACAAAAAATGTGGAAGCTCCTGTTGCTGTCGTGACTGGAGCCTCTAGAGGTATTGGCAAGGCAATTGCATTGGCTTTGGGGAAAGCTGGTTGTAAGGTCAGAGCTCAGAAGTTTCCCTCTCTACCAATCAAGAGGACATTTGAGCTGGCTACAGAATGATATACTTGTATATGCATACCATATTATCTGCAGTCACTAATATAGTAGTACCCATAATTCATTTTTCCAGTATTTTCAGAAATATGATAGCTGGAACTTGAAATCAGAATTAGTGGATGCAAGGGGAAAAATTTAATTGGCACAAAAAAAGGAGAATAATTTAGGAGTTTTATGCAAAATTAACTGAACTGATCAGTTTAGGAAATCCGTAGATAAAGATATCTTGATTGAGTTCTGAAATCTAATCAGTGAAATAGACTATAAGATGGCTAATCAGATGCTTTAGGTTTGTGTTTGTCTCCAGTTCAGATGTTAAGTTATTGCAACCTAATCTCTCCAGTCTCCACCAACAAAAAAGAAAAGTTAAAAAGAGAAACAGGTTAGGAAAAGTTAACCTCAACCTTATTTATTGGAAAAAAGGAGAAAAAGTTAACCTTAAGAATGTAATTCTTACAACTTGGGTTCTCGAGACATGTATGCAGCAGGGGATGTTATTATATTTGTACAACTTCTATATGGTAATAATTGCTGGGGACACTTAATCCAACAATTACGTCATTTGATGACAATGTTGTATAATGTATCTAGCATATCAATTTGTCAAATGTTGGGCTTATATAGTATTATCATGTCACCACACGGGAAAACCCTTGTTCTGGAAGCAACTTGTGTACCTTCTCTTCCTGCGAATTTTGATTACGTACCTCTTATTGTAGGTTCTGGTTAATTACGCTAGGTCATCAAAAGAGGCAGAAGAAGTTTGTAAAGAGGTAAATATTTTGAATATAGTTCTTTTTAGATTTTGTTACTCTATATAAGCCCTAATATAATGTTTATCCCTAGTCTTTCCAGTTTATATTTAGTTAGTAGAATGTATGAGATATGTACTTGACGTCCAAATTTACTATTGATATAGTAAAGATCTGTTTAGAGGTTCACTATGTGCTGTTATGGTTTGCTAGTAGTCTAGTATGACTTAGCATTGACGATTGATAATCCTACTTCTCTTAACTAAAATAAAATAAATTTCTTATCCCCTGATGAGTTGTGATGTTGGGTAGAAATATTTTTTACTGATAAAGGTTGATGTAAATGTTGTTCGTCATATTGATCCCTAACAGTCCATACACTGTTATATTGCAGATTGAGGCTTCAGGCAGTCAAGCTCTTACTTTTGGAGGAGATGTTTCAAAAGAAGCAGATGTGGAATCAATGATCAAAACTGTTAGTAGATGTTCTCTTTGTTAATTGTTTAGTTTGAAAGATATGCAGCTAATTTTGGAATGCTACACATGCAGGTGGTTGATGCATGGGGAACAGTTGATATATTGATAAACAATGCAGGTAACAAAAAGTTTATACATTTCTATCGCATGTTAGTTTGTAACTTAGTCTGTTAATCAGTGTTCAATAATAATTTCAGGTATTACCAGGGATGGCTTGTTGATGAGAATGAAGACACCTCAGTGGCAGGAGGTGATTGATCTAAATCTCACGGGTGTGTTCATATGCACACAGGTACGTTGTCAAACATTGGAATACTAAAAGACATGGAGGCTTTATATCTCTTAGCTAAATTGTTTCTTTACAGGCGGCAGCCAAAATTATGATGAAGAAGAAAAAGGTATTCCCATTTCAGCATCTTACAGTCATTTAGTTTTCTGTATTACTGCATTTGTTGTGTAACTTAGACATGAGGAAAGTTCAAGAACTTGAACAAAAGAGCTCATAATATTATTTGAGTGTGGGGTATGGTTTTTTTTTTCGTGGGTGGAAGGAGAAGTTCAGTTCAGAAAATGCATTGGGATTAAAACTACCAATATGCCTTAATTCACCCGAATACTTAACACTTTTTACTTTTTTTTAGGCATATGAATTAAATTTACTTATATAAGGAATATAAGTAACCTTAATTCACCCGAAAGTACAAAACTACCACTCTAGATTTGGGCTGGGGGCGCTGCCATCGGACCTCTGCTAAATTTTTCGTAGTGATGATTACACCTGTGAGGGTCTGTTCCTTCTGCTCCGGGCCTACCGGCCCTCTGCTCTAGGAACGAACTCAATTACCTTTTGGATAACTTTACAATCACATTTGAATTAAAGTTTTGATCAGTCTTCACCAATAACATAGGGAACTCAATTCTTGAGTTTATAGAGGAATTTGTGGTTGGATATCTCTGTCTCTTAGCACTCTTAGAGTATGTAATCTCTTCTCGTCCCTGTTGGTGGGTTTTTTGGACATGGGAGTTCTCTTATTGTTTGATTATACTGCTTGAGAAGGGGTTGCCTCCTCTGGTGATTATTTTTTATCTATTAACTCGGTACTTTTCAAAAAAAGGAAAAAAAAAAGAAAAAAGATCTGTGGTACTATCTGTGTTGTTTGTTGTTCTATCGGATCTCGAATCAATGTCGACTGTTATTTCTCAGGGAAGGATAATCAATATAGCATCAGTTGTTGGTCTTGTTGGCAATGTCGGGCAAGCAAATTACAGTGCTGCAAAAGCAGGTGTGATTGGATTCACTAAATCTGTGGCAAAGGAATATTCAAGCAGGAACATTAATGTGAGTTCTGCACATCTATTATTATATTATACTCCCTATGTTCCAAAATATACGGCAAGTGATTTGATATTTTGGAAAGGAGGTAGTTGGACGCATGTTATATACAACTAATACTAGTCAATAAAAATTAACTCTAATCAAGGCTTTTTGTAAGCAGGTGAATGCGGTGGCTCCAGGGTTCATTGCATCTGATATGACTGCAAAACTTGGGGATGAGATCGAGAAAAAAATATTGGGAACCATCCCCTTGGGTGAGATATCAAACCTTATGCCAATTAATTTGTTTTTCTTTATGCAAAGCCTTGTTTTTTTTCCCTTTGAGCAAAGGCTTGTTCCCTTTATTTATTTTTTGGTTTGACCAATAAAATTTGTTTTCCATGAGCATGCCTTTTTCAAAAAATAGTTTTTCTTTGAGCAAAGCCTTGTCCAAGAATTTTCTTTTTATAGACTCTATTTGCCATTGTTGTCAGATATACAGTGTCGTATCTTTTTTTTGTTTTTTACTTGTTTTTGACTGAAATTAAACACACACACCCTACTTGACCCTGCCAAGGTTCTAACCTAGGGGTCCCTACTTTGCAGGAGGCCTAGTCCACCAACTGAGGTAAAACTTTGGTGTAGTGTCGTATCTTTTTCTTTGCTACCTGTGTGCAAATCATTTTTCTTTGGTGCATTCAGTGGTCCTAGTTATGGACAATATACATTTTCCTTTTTCCAGTCATGCTGCTCCTTTCCCTCAATTTTTCTATTGTGTGTGTTGATGTCAACATGTTTACCTAGCTCCCTAACAAGCTGCCAGTTTTAGTGTCTACCCCAAAGTTTCAAATTTTTACTAATATATTACATCTTTGGAATAATAGAATCGGAATCCTTGTGATTAATGGTAATTGACAATTGTTCATCCAGTTTAATAATCAGATGTCTCTAGTTAGGTCAGGCATATCAGTACTTTCAGTAATTTAACCCTTTGTTGTTTGTTTCTGTAATTTACAAGAGGTAACAAGTGCTAATCTGCACCTATAACTAAAAACATTATAAAGTCCGAGTTAATGATGATAGTTACAATTTGTTACTCTGAATTCAGGAAGGTATGGACAACCAGAAGAAGTTGCTGGACTGGTGGAGTTCTTGGCTCTTAATCCAGCAGCCAGTTACATGACTGGACAGGTTTGTAATTCACTAATACTTCTTTTTAGTAACAACTTGTTTTTGTCATAATTAGATTTAAATCTCATAAGCTAGCATGAATCACCCCCATATGTGTGTAATGCTGTCATAATTAGATTTAAATCTCATAAGCCAGCATGAATAACCCCCAGAAGTGTTTAATGCAATCCTATACGAGTTTGACTTAGACAAACGGATCGATAGGCTGTAGTTTTGTTTACAAAGTTGGCGAATTTTATATATGTTTGCAAGCTTTTTTATTTTTAGTGTTGTCTTGCAGGTGCTTACCATTGATGGAGGAATGGTTATGTAAGAAGCATGGATTGTGTCCTATCTGATTAAATGTCAAACTAAACTTCTCTGTTGAGGCGAGTGAGAGTGGCTTGTAGTTCAGCTGACAGTTATGATTATATAGGTGGAAGCTGATGGAGGCAGATTTTGCTTTGCATAGCTATGAAATATGAATAGTAGTAGTATATTGTTGACATGTTATCTTCTCCAAACAAGGGTTGTACTAGTCTTTTTATAGCTACATTTGGCATCTTTGGAAAACAATTAACATAACATATATTATTACAAGAATTAAGCTGCTCGCGGATACATATATTACACGATAATGATAACATTAACGCTAGAATTGGAAATTGGGATATAGCCAAGTTTCTGTTCACCGGCATATTTAACAATCACGAAATATAGGCGTATATATATATGCCCACTATGAAAAAGAATCCTTGGGATGCCTGGACATTAATTTCGGTGCCCCCACGGTATGCGTTGCAGCTTCATAATAACCATTTAAGGACCTTGCAGCATAACAAAGTGTTTGAACCAGTCAAGTCATGGATCCTTTAAATGACGATTTAACTTATCATGGGCGATCACCTTGCTTGAAAGCATACAGCAGAGAAGGATCAATTATAACTGTTTACTTGAAGGCAAAGGCACCCTGGGTGCCTCTCTCTCTCTCTCTCTCTCTCTCTATATATATATATATATATATGCGGACAACAGAAGCAGTTGCTGAGTCGGGGCTAATTAAGCTCCCCCCTCCTTCACCTTTTTCCAGTCTGCCTGGATTGACAAAACACACCAACTGTGCGCATGGGAGATTAAACGTTTGATTTGATGCAATAGTAGTGTAGTTAAATGTAAGCTTTTACACGCGAGTTGAGACGTGAAGTTAAAAAAAGGGAACAACTCTTTACCCTCACAAAATGAGTCAAATGAAAATAATAATTATTGTATATACTCATTAATGCTACTACAGGAGAAGGGGAGAAAAAGAAACCACACATGTTGCTGTTGCTGTTGCTGTTGCTGTTGCTGTTTACAAGAAATTCCTAAATGTTTCAGTGGCTATTACACTATGATCTACTTTAGTGCAGACATTCTACATAAATTACACAAGCAAATAAGTACAAAAAAACCTATGTGCAAAGTCTAAAGAGAAATGTAATAAAGCTTACTAGTATCAGGGGAGCATAATGAAATTTGCATCTTCTTTTTTAATGAGTTATCTCCCAAACTACAACTCATACAAATAGTTTTTAGTTTTCATAAGTTTGTCGTGTGCAGCTAACTGAATCCCCCACAGCAAGGCCTTGTGCTCCAAAAGAGAAATAACGGTTCATCAATCTCTTACTATACGAACCATGCATGCGGTTCATTCGTGTTTTTTCTCCATTAACTGAAGAATTTGAGCAAGACGGTCCAACACCATCATTTTCAAAACCAACACCTTGTTGTTTATAAGTTGAAATAGGAGAGGACCTGGTTGATTCTGAATAACGACTTGAAGGTGATTCAACGCCCAACTGTGGTGTCACCTGAAGCACACCGTGCATTAGGCTAGTAGTGAACTTCTTTTTGGTGGATGGACTTGGAAGGATACTCTTGAAAGGAAGTATTCTCTTGTTGTTTGGGAGGGAAGAATGTTTTGAAAACCTATGCCGAAGTGAGAATTGACTGTACTTCAAAGCTCCATTAATACTGTAAGATTCTAAAGAATCATCATATCCCATATTTAGACTATCATCAACTTTTCCATCTTTTTTCCTTGGCCACTGGAGCAGTATCTTCAATTGTCTTGCAGCATAATTTACTGAGCCAAACCTTCTGTTTTCCAATGAGTTTGGCCTATCTGATGAATCGTTGTGACTCAGTTCACCTGAGCATGCATCATATTCAGTACTTTGAACATCACAATTGGCGGCATATGCATTCTCAGCATCCATGTAGAAAATTATTTCTGTATCAGGAACTCTGAAAGAAGTTCCAGGACTTCCCCCAGTACCCTGCATTTTAAGATGAGAAACAAGGGCACTTCTTGTCAGATAATCTTTACAGTTGGAGATCCCTCCAGCTGAAATCAGTTGCTTGATTAGAATTTCAGAAGATGCTGATTGTGGCCGTTGCTTGAGAAGATCAAGTGGAGTCATGCCATCAGCATCACGAATATTCAAATTAATTTCCGGGACAGTCATGAGAAGTTCCACCAGGTCAGAGTGCATAATCTCAATTACAGCCATGTGAAGAGCTGTTCTTCCATCATTGTTCTTTACGTTGATGATGTCTTGCATATTCACAATCTTTCCACATACCAACTGTTTCATCAGCTTTACTTGCTTGTCCAGTCTCCGGAAACCAGGGGTACGAAAACCAGCCACGGCCATATGAAGGAAAGTGTCTCCATAATTGTTTGTGAAGGAAGTGGATGACGGAAATGTAGAAATTAAAACTTCTACAACAGCCAAGTAACCCCTGTAAGCAGCCACATGCAAAGCTGTGTTCCCTTGTTTATCTTCAGACTTGATAATGTCATAGGATGCCACTAGGTATTTGACTACCTGTTTAAATGAAGAATCTGTTAAACCGAAAAGTGAATTTTTAGGTGGTCTGAAAAGTTGGATTATTTGATGCAATCTTGAATTACAAGGTGGAAGCTAGACAGAGGCAGCAATTGCTTGCACAAGATATGAAGGGTGAGTATTAAAGATAGCTCCCAATATTCAGAAAAGGCACGCCAGCTATGTTATTCCCGCACCTCCAACTAATGGAGGGGAGCTACTAGCTTTAAAATGAAAAGGTAACAATTATTTTATCAGTACTCATCTAATATGAAAGAATCAAAAAGGGCCATAAACCAAGTAGAAGTGAAATGCGCTAAAATAAAGGATAAGGAAGGAGTACACCTAAATTATTTGATTTAAAGTTTCTAGAACTCAGTTTTAACTAAAACACAACATTTAGGCCGGTGATAACCAAAATTTACTTTAACAATGGTAATAGCAAATTAGCACAAGTAATCAGTTTTTTCACGAGGCAATTTCATATTCAAGCACAATTACTGAAGGTCTTTGTATTTTCAGAAACAACAATATTGCCAAACTATTGACAACCACTTTGACAAAAGAAACACGGTAACCTCAAGTCACAGGGTTAATGGCCCACTGACCAGTAAAATGCAGCTATAGATTTGAAAATCCCAAGATATAGTTAGCATTTCACTTCACGCTATCACAATTCCATTAGTGAATACAAGAAGTAGGAAATCCTTTCCATTTTGAACCAAGTTCTGATTAGTCAGACACTTTAGGCAGCCACTAAAAATGGCTTTACAATTAGTTAGCACTCGATCCTTCCTGTCAGTTTCCAATGTTCCCCCACAAAACCATGCTTGCAACATAGCCAATTCAGTATCATGCCTTTAGTTATGCCTATTTCTACTATTATATATAAGGGGGCATCAGGATATGACATCATGAAAAGTAAACTTTTATACCATATAAGAATTGGAAATTTCTATCAAAGACGGCTAAGAAATATGTGAATTCATGACAAAAACAACATTAGCAGAATGGGTATGGAAAAAACTAACCTCAATTTGCCCTCGACCAGAGGCTGTATGCAACAATGTAGATCCCTGAGCATCTCTATATACCAAAACATCCATGCAATCCACAAGAAGTTCTCTCAAAATCTCCACATTCCCTCCTCTTGCTGCAGCATGGACAGCCCTGCTCATCATCTCCCACCTGAAAACAGAAGGGGTCTCCTCTACTTTCCCCTCTGCCCCCTCTCCAGTACTGTTCGAAAAAGACCTCCTGGAAACCGAGAAATCCAGCAGGAGCCTGAAAACCTCAGAACTCTTACTCCTGGCCGCGGCATAAAGAATATCAGTAACACCATACTCTCCTTCTCCAAATACAAGAAGTGGGTCTCTCTCTAATAATTCTTTAACAAAACCCACATCCCCAGCTGAGGCAGCAGTGTAAAGAAGCCAACCACCATAGCCAGCTCTAATGAGAGAATTATGACCTTTCTTGTTTTCACATTCCAGGAGTAGTTTTTGGGCAACTTGGGATCGACATTTAGCAACGTCATTAAATTGTTCCTCGTCGTCCCAAACTGTTTCGAGGCGGCGAATTCGACGAAGGGAGGTGAGTTTGATGATGAGATTTGTGTCAAGGTGAAGAAGCTCCCTCACCAGATCATAATGGCCATTGGCAGCTGCCCAATCAATGGGAGATGCATACCACCATTGATCCCCAGTACTCTCCCACCTAAGAGGAAAGAATGTTGGAGGCATTGGACCCCTAAAAGTCACAAACTTTAACGCAGATAAGTAGAATTCACTATGGAATCACAGTTTGAGAAAGCATAGAATCAAAGCCCACTTCCAGGTTCATTTCAGAAACAAAAATTTGCTCATATCTAGTAAGGCAAAAGCAAAAGAAATGTAAATATCGAAAAGATCTTTGCCAAACAAAATTAGGAATCTTATAGCAAAATATGATCTTTTACTCAACTAAACAGAAGGAGAGGAACCAGGAACAATGAATACTACATAAATGATATTAACAAATGGGAGTACAAGGAAACCCCATATAATAAGAGATAACAGTTGAGCCAATAACAAGATATTAACCAAAAAAGGATGCAAAAAAAACATTTATTGCTAAAAATGATAGAACAGAGCAGGTAAAATCTGAAGATAGATGCTTCAAAGGGAAAGTTGGAATAAATTAACAAGTTAAAGAATTAAAAAGAACCCACTTTCTATTCACCAAACAATTTGCAGATGATAACAAAACAAAAAGGGCCACATGTTTAAAGAATTTCTTTGGGAAGATTATGGCTCATAAAAAAAAGTCGCCAAAAAATCCCTTTCGTTGTTGAGAGATTCCTTTGGTCCGTGATAGCCCAGTGAGAGGTGAGGAGAGAGAGAGATTTGGATTTTGGGGTTTGGACTGTCCAAGCAGCATATACTTAAACGTACTCTGTTGCTCGAAAAAACAGAGGATAATCACTGAAAAAGTTGGGTGAACTCTATTGGTTGTCATGTCCTGCTTTATTGATGTCCTGCTTTATTGATTATTTTGGGCCACTTGTATGGAGTATAAACCTGGGTTCTCTACTATTTTGGAATTTTCTACATTTCATGAATTAGATTAATGGAGGCCAATATTATAATTTTAAATTCCTTATAATTTATATACTCCTCTTCCACAAAAAGTTCTATTTTTGCAAAGTTTTTTTTGTTATACAAAAAGAGTTTTTATTTTATTTTATAAAATTTTATAAAGTATACAAACAATGATACAATAATCTCAAATTTATTATTATAATTGCATAATAATAACGTCACCCCTTCCAAAATTATAGACATTATAAAATTCAAAATCAATACAAGTTTTGAATTTTAATACAATAATTGTCAATACTAATATAAACTAACTAGAAAATACCAATAATTATCATATTTAATGTTTTCGGTACTTAAAACGGTTGCATATCATTTTAAACTTTAAGTTTTCACATATTAATTTTAAAAAATCAAAATATATTTTTAATTTTGGAAGAGATATAGTACTCCAATAAATAACTTAATGGAAATACTTGATGCATGATCTACCTTAGGCTTTGGAAATGCAAATAGAACAACGATACAGCTTGCACAACGCGCACGCCTTTTGTAAAGTAGTAGGAGTAGTAATGTTTATATGCAACAAATCTCCATTCTTTGATTCTTCTCTTCCATTGTATTACTCAAAAAATAAAGATGCTTCTTGAAACCCATAATAATACTTCAAAATAATTTATTATCAACAATGATTGAATTATTTGTCTTAATATAATATTATTTCGAATTATTTAATTCTTTGATGAAGACTATTAGTCCCGTGAAGTCATTTGATAACTTAAAATGCGGAGACTATTAATTCCACATTTGAATTATATAATCCCACATAAAAAGCTTTAAAAATGACAAAAAAATAAAAAAAATAGACTATTTAAAGAGCTATTAATCCCCAATCATGACATAAAATATCCCCAAATAGCAGTACTATTAGGAGGCCTTGAGTCTATACAAGGCAAGGCAGCATGAACCAAAAAATTGTCCAACAGAATTGGGTGGACAATAAGCAAAGCACATCATCCAGTCACGAGCTAATACAACAATCTGTGTTCATACATTAAGCAAGCAAGCATAAATTAACAGAGCTAAATATGTATTGAATTGTTTCTTAATGAATTTTTTTTTTTGGGTTGGGTTGGGTTGGGGGGGGGGTGATGTCATCCTAATTTCAACTAAATTTCACTCAAAGTCAAAGGAGCAAAAATCCAAACTTTATAAAAAAAATAAGGGGGCAGATGATAAACAAAGACAGCCTCAACATAATCATTCATATAACTTTGAACTGTTCAATCAGTTTCCTCTCTCTCTAAGAGGAAAAGGGAAACTCAATTTTGCAAACATAAAAAGATAAACTTAAACCAACAATAGAGACCCAACCTTGTAACGTCATAAGTGTACAAAGACTGAAGTTATTTCAAACCAATTACTACTAGTAAGCAAAAAAAACTAAAATTTAAGACTCAGACACCAAAAGAGGCTTGCATCATCACTGGATCGGATAAGCATTAAGCTTCGACTGATGCGATGTGGATAATCAAGTCAATCACTCGAGAGCTGCAAAAACAGAAAGAATTGTGCAAGGAAATCATAAGGCAGCAATAAGCAAGGCCAAAGGTACATCATATGTGATTATTCCATTAAGTAATTGACTACCATGAAATCAATATCAACTAATTAAAACCAGGCATTACCTGTAACCCCATTCATTATCGTACCACGAGACAAGTTTCACAAAGTTATCATTCAAAGCAATCCCAGCCTTGGCATCAAAGATGCTTGATCTGCAAACAGAAACCAAAAACATGTCAAGGCAAGCCGGCAACATTGATCTAACTTCACAAATTCAATCATTATGTTTACTAAGCTCTACCCAAGATTCTCAAAATTCACCTGCTATCGCCTATGAAATCTGTGGATACCACATCATCTTCCGTGTACCCCAAGATACCCTTGAGCTTTCCCTCGGACTCCTCCCTGATAATAACAAAGGAATAGAATAAAAAGTTTAAAAATAGGTACTAACAATAATCCACAGCTGATGTAAATGCATAACAGAACATAATGATTTTCCAGAAAAAATAGGTACAAATTATAATGATTGTTGCAGACAAGTTACAAACAAATCCAGAAAGCCATTTTCCTTTTAATAAGGAAGAGCCTCTTTAAATTAAAAGAGTAACAACACTTACTTGATAGCAGCTTTAATTTGGTCGTATGAAGTCTTCTTCTCAAGCCTTACAGTAAGGTCCACAACTGAAACATCCACAGTGGGAACTCGGAAGGACATTCCAGTCAATTTACCATTAAGCGCTGGAAGCACTTTACCAACAGCCTAGTTAAATAGAATAATACAATAAAGTTAATCAAAATGATCAAATTTACATACAAAGACAGTTAAAACTGCTGGAAATAACACTTGGCTACATCACTTTCTCAGAACAAACTTTAAATCTAATTAATACACAATTGATCAATTACCTTGGCAGCTCCAGTGCTGCTGGGAATGATGTTGAAAGAAGCAGCTCTTCCACCTCTCCAGTCCTTGCTTGATGGCCCATCCACAGTCTTTTGAGTGGCTGAATAATAATATTGTCCAGCAGGATATTAGAACCAACATTAACACATTAATTTACATCATAAAGTTAACCAACCACTTAAAAAACCACTTACCAGTGATAGCATGGACAGTAGTCATAAGACCCTCAACAATGCCAAATCTATCATTAATAACCTGCAAAATTTTAAGAAGCAAGACCAGAGGTTATTGAATTTATATATCAACAACGCCAGTATATACTTGTATTTGTATTTGAAAAAGGAGTTCATGTAACCTTGGCCAGAGGAGCAAGACAATTGGTAGTGCAGCTAGCATTAGAGACAATGTCAAGTTCAGGCTTGTACTCCTTCTCATTGACACCCACAACAAACATGGGTGCATCCTTGCTAGGCGCAGAAATCACAACCTTCTTTGCACCGCCCTATAAGACCAGATAATCCAGGTTAATTAAACCCAGCAATTCAAACCAATAGATTACTTAGGATTATACTATCTTGAACTGGTTGGCACTCAAGTTCTGACTTCTGTACGAAAAGGGGCATAAATTTTGGATCCATATAAAATTCATCAAAATAAAAACAAGAAGCTAAATCAATCATATATATCAGACCTTCAAGTGAGCAGCAGCCTTGTCCTTGTCAGTGAAGACACCAGTAGACTCCACCACAAAGTCAGCTCCGGCTTCACCCCATGGGATCTCTTCGGGGTTTCTAAACAATCACATAAACAACATACAAGCAAACAGTTCAGCATGCAAGACCTATCGAATCTTAAAACCAATGCACAAATTCTTGAAGGTACATGAGGCTTAAAAACTGAAAATCTATCTACTCCAAATTATTGTAATGCATAAATCATAGTATAACAAATAACAGGTATTGGGGAATTGAAGGTACCTGATGCCAAAAACCTTAACTGGCTTCTCACCAAAGAGAAGGGTCTTATCATCCTTAACCTTCAACTCATGATGCTTCCATTGTCCATGAACACTGTCATACTTGAACATATATGTCTGCCACAAGCAGAGAACAATCACAATACGTAAACACACACAACCAATGAACCAAATCATAACAATAAACAAAGTCGAAAATAAATATCTATATCTCTCTCTCTATATATACACAAAGACCAATACATTTAATTTATGTATAAAGGGAGAGAAAAGTACGTACCATGTAGTCAGTAGTGATGAAAGGATCGTTAACAGCAACAAGCTCAACATCGTCTCTCTGGAGAGCAACTCTAGTAACAAGACGACCGATCCTTCCGAAACCTATTAGATATTTTTTTTACATCAAGACATATTAATACAAAATTCAGCCAAAAATCATATCCATGTCAAAAACAAAGTGAATGAAAATCATTTACCGTTGATCCCGATCTTGATCTTCTTGTCAGAACCTAAACAAAATGAAAACAAACACCCGATTAGATCGTCAATGAAATATACATGGAGGAAATTGATTTCGAAACTAGGAATAGATTAAACAGAGAAAGAGCAATTTACCCATGGTTTACGAGAGAGATTTAGAGAAGGGTTTTAGGAGGAGAGAGAAAATGTTGGAATTGGAAAACAGCGGAATTGAGCGAGAAATGTGCGATGAGAATAGCGGGTATCAGGACTCTATTTAAAGGTGGCGGATTACACGAAGTAAGCCGGCGGGTGTGGTTTTGGTCACGTGAGCCGGTTTAATTTTGTTCAGCTTGGAGAAAAAGAAACGAGGATAAAAATATTAATAATAATAAAAAAAAACTTAATTGAAATTACATTTTTAATTGGTGTCTATTTAATGTATACAGCGGTGGCATTAATATTATGGCATACTTGGAGTAATATTAAAAATTAAGTAATTAATGTTTATTTAAAATTTTTAAACGACTTATATTTAAGAATAAATTTTTTTTTTATATTAAAGAACAGAAGCAGTAATGTATAAAAAAATTATCACCAAGACAAATAAAAAATGGAGTTGATAATATATATGAAAAGAAGTTGAATGGAATTGTCAAAACTCAAAACTACGATTTGGTTGTCTTAGAGGAAAAGAAAGAAACTTGGAGGCGCTGAATTTAATGGCCTGGGTTTGACTTTTTGTCTTCCAGAGGTTTAGATGATGATCTAATCGTGCATGCAATTAATTTGAAAGGCGTGACAGATGATATCACCCACCCACCAATCACCATCGTCGTCGTCGTCATGATCATCTAGTAGTACTACATTTTGATTAATTAAATATTCATTCACAATTAATACTAATAGATAAAAATAATACTCCTACTAGTAGAAGTACAACATAACATAAAAACTCGAATATAATTTAGACTTTCAGTGTAATTATTATTATTACCGTCGAACATAGGTAAAAAAAGGTGCAGGGTTAACTATGTTATCTATTTTTTTTTGTTATGCTTGTTTATAAAAATTATATTTGAGATATTAATTTCAAATATCTTGTCTTGTTTATTTTTAAATTCAGACTTAGAACTATTAATCTCGAGATAATAAAATAACTTAATAATCTTGACATTATAAATATTTATAATCCTAGAATTATAATTCTAGAATTAATAGTTTTAAAATTATAATCCATACATTATAATTCCAAAATTATAATTCTTACAAACAAAATTTATTTTACATTTTATATAAATATTTTGTTTGGCATCCATGCTCTCTCTCTCTCTCTCTCTCTCTCTCTCTCTCTATATATATATATATATATATATATATATAAATAATTAATTAAATATTATCAGGGGAGTATTGATCACAAAACATAGTAACAAAAGTTACACAAATACTCCACAGTTTTTAATCAACCAAGGAGAACTAACTAAACTAACTAACTAACCAACCAACCAACCAACCAACCAACCAACCTACCTACCTACCTACCTACCTACCTACCTACCTACCTACCTACCTACAATAGTATGTACTAGTAGTAATATACACAAACATTCCAGGTGCACTGTTTAAGGAGTATTATTATTATTCTGGTATCTTACCTACTTACATCATGGAAAAGGTAGAGGTAGAGGTAGAGGTAGAGATGCTGCTCTATTCATACAATGTTTTAGTGAACACCACGGTATATTGCACCAGGGCAAAGCTCATCCATACTATCAATGTTCCTGTATCCATTATACTCTCTCAGACATGTCCACCCCCTACGTGAAAGGAACTGACGGAAATCATCTTCACTGTAGAAGGTCTTGTCCTCTGCGTGAACTGGCAAGTGATCCGACTCCTCATACAGGCATACTTTTATTGTTAGGCCTGAAGAAAACAAGACCCTAAATTCTTTTAATTTTCCATACTTCTTAAAATAAAAAATAAAATATGTAATCCAATGTTATATATGGAGTGCAGAATCATGATATTTACTTTACCTTCATCAACATGAAGACTGTAGTTTCCCAGAGGCATATCCCTATCAAGACTCCGTACAATATTATCTTCATCTTCCAGCCAAAACGCACGCTTTGATCTTAACCTAAAACCAGACTTGATTGCTTCCTTGATGGCATCTGCAGACCCATCGATTCCAATTCTTTTTGTGTAATCCCCCAGCTTGACGAAAATAACCCTCCCATCATATGAGTTGCTCTGCTCACCTACAAAACATGACAACATCAAGGCAGCGATACAGTTTCAAACTATGGTGGGAGCTCCATATGTTATAATATCTTCTCAGGTAGGTCAGAATTCCAATAAAATGGATTTTCATGCCTCACCAAGTATATTATTATATATTATAGTAACCACAATCAACTGTTTTCTATCTATACAACCACAATCAAGTAGTTGTTTGTCAAACAAAATTCAGACTCTATGGTTGAATTAACGTCACAGGCTCTGATTCAGATTCATAAGGCTAACCATTTCCAGGTGTTCCTCTCCAATTCCATGGAGAAACTCCACTAGCTGCAACCGCATCAGCTGCAGTGATAGCAAGAGGATGTCCATCATGATCCAACCGTCTTTCTAGATTGAGTGTCGCTCTTCCTTTAGCTATACACCAAAGAACTCGGAAATGTGAGTACCTTTCATTTCATAATATAGAAACATCAATAGAGAACAAGTATGATATGCATGAGCACGAGTGATTGACCAGGTCATGAGGAGTATATGAAGGAGAAGGATTGGGAAACTAAATCTAGGAAAAACTATAGAAAGTTCAATAGTTACACATAGAACATTAGCAGGGAAGATTATCCAAGAGAAGATATCAACAGAACTTCCTACAAAATTGAATAACACAACCATAATATCTCCAAGTAGAATCTCTCTCCCTCCCTCCCTCTCATTTGATAGGCAACATTTGGCCCCAAGTATGGGGACTGGAACCAATAACCTTGAGTTACTGCCATTTCTCCCATGCTGGGGGTATATTAGTGTAGAATCTTTTAAAGTGAAATTAACTAATAAATAGACATAACGATATAGAATGCATGTGTTAGTGAGCTTTGAGCATAAGCTCTGGTAATTTGGGACGGAATATAAGAACTGATTACGTTTTTGTGATGTATTACTAGTAGAAGATAGGTTTTGATACGCCATGACTTGAAATTTTGGAGACTAACCAAGTAGAATATTGATGTTGGTTAAGGCTTACCATGCACATCAAGTTTAGGCCTATAATTTTCTATTTCAAACCCCTCGGCCTAGACCACGTTCTGTTTTAAAATCCACTTATGTTGGATCAATGCCAAATCACAGAACACAAAGGTCTCCTTCAGAGATCTTACTGGTAAAGTATAGAAGTGTCAACAAGAAGTTTTTTCCCTTCAGGATAATGTTTTCACCTTGTGAATTTCTATTCACCCATCCCTGACCCCAACTCAACCCCAAACTGAACTGCAAATGGAGATAGCATTCTCCTTATGCTTACTTCAAATCCATAAATTGGCATTGGAGCCTCCACTGGTATAGCTTGATATGTCATAACAGAATGGTACTCATATTTGAAGAGGACGATCATAGAACACCCTCTTGGTTATCAACACTACTCATTAATTATGACTAGCGCCTACAGAATAAACACTACAAGAAGATAATCATGATGACAGCAATTGCCACGTGGGAATAGATGTCAAAGGGATACAATGGCAGAGAAAATTCAGAAAAATAAATTACAAAGAAGAGAGAACCCTTCTTCTTCTATTTTTTTTTTAATTTTAAAAACAGAGATTTAAAACGTGGTCATGTGAAGAGCACGCACAAGTTGTTATAATTTAAGCTTTTGCAAAGTAGAGGACAAACAAGCTAGCTGAAACACCATTATGATGGAAGAGACTAACTTCTCAAAGGTGAAATGATAGAGATGGAGGCCAAATTGATGAGACCAGTAATGTCATTGATTGTCATGTGACCTATTTTGTGTTTTACTTGTCTAGTAATCTAGTTTAGACTACAACAAAGCCAATCCAAGAATACATCTGTTCAACCTCAGCCTAGTAAAACTTGATCATGTTTAATCATAACTTTTTCCTCTTAACACATTTTTGGTAGTCAATCAAATCTATTTTGGAGTTAATATGAAATGATGCATAAAATGATTTCTCTGTGATTAACAAATAAAAAAGAACAGAAACACTTAAAATTCAATGATACAGCACATGCAAACTTTGAAAAAAAAAAATAGGTCTTTCTTTTTAACAATGTCGCCAATTTACTATAGTACCACAAAGAAAAACAGTAGCTGTCATAAGCTGCAAGACCATGGTCACCCTAAAAGCAAGCTCTTACTCAAGTGTGAAATATAAAATCTATAGTCACATGGCATACCTTCCATAGGTCCAAATGTTATACTGGTGTCGTCGATACCTGTTGAACAAAGTAAAGTTTATTTGGGGAAATTAATGGAATTTTGTGGATGTCAATGCAAAATAATTTGTTATGCTGTTAAGTGATTTCATAAGTAAAAAAAAACACGTTTTACAACTCCTAGAAGAAGAAGTCACTGCCTTTAGATCACATGGAAAGAGTCTATATTCAAAAAGGAATCTGAACAAACCTACTCAAAACCATTAGCTTAAAACTAGGAGAAGAAAGAAAAAAAATCACTAAAAGACAACCTAAATGCAGCATGTCCAATCCATTCCACTAAAGAGAGAGCAAATAAATTAATAAAAACATTGACCTTCAGTCCTAAGAGAGTCGAAACAATCACCACAAATCACTCAGAGACCCTAGAATACAAATGCAAACACAATATCTGAACAAAAAGAAAGACCCATCTCAGTAAAGGTTATACCTTTATCAGAGAATTGCATAAAGGGATCAACTTTGGAAGCAGGAGACGAACTCTTGAAATGGGTTGTTTTGCTTCTGTCCCTAAGAATCTCCTCAATTTCCTTGTAATAAGACATCTTGGGATCACTGCTAGGCTGCTGCTTAGACTTTTTGAACTCCTTCAACAAATTCCTCCACTTGTCAGTGCACATAGTCGGCGAGCGATCGAACCCTTTTTCCCTCATTTTGGCTGAAATCTGGTCCCACAAGTGCTTGTTGGATTTCGAAGTGTTGAAGAGAGAGTCGATTTCCCGGCGGAGGCTGATGAGAGTTCGGGTCTCTTCTTGGACCCATGTTTCCGCCCGTTTCTTCGGGGTCTTAGGGTTGTCTTCGCCGCCGCTGCTGTCACCGAGAATCATCGGCTGGTGGTGGCTTTGCGGTGGCAGTGGGCCGTTGGAGGATACTTCAATCATAATATTATTATTGTTGGTGTTTGGGGTTTGTTGAGGTTCTTCTTCTTTGTAGAAATCGATGGGTTGAGGTTTATCTGATAACGCATACATTTTTTGGTTTAGAATGATTAGCCAGCTCCTGAAACTAAACCTTATTACTGAAAAGGGTTTTGAGTTCCTTCAGAGAGAGAAAGGAGTGGAATATACCCTCCTCACCTCTCCTAAGTCCTATCCTAAATATCAAAATATTAGATTAACTTAAAATATTATTACTTGTTTCAAATAAAATAATAAAATGACTTTTAAAAATATACTAGAAGATAAACTAATTTTTATGTTTCCGGGTAAAAATATAAATATTTAATTAAATTATTTTATGTTGTTGAATTTACAATATTTGTTAGCATAAGATAAAAATGAATTCCAATAAACTTTTTGTTCCCCGTTTTATTTAATTTAATTTAATTTAATTTTAGGTTGTGGTTAGAGTTTATTGCAAAGTTCCAAAGAGTAATCAACTGAAATATTAGAACGGGGTTTGGTGTTGCTACCAGTTCCCTCCTCCCGCCCCCTCACCTCCTCTCTTCTCTCTCACTCGGTCGGCAGAGCAGGAGAAGTCTCTACCTTTATTCATTCAATTCCTCTTCCGAAGGTCTATCTCTCTGCTTCTCTTTCCGATAATGTGATTTCTATATGTTTCTATTCTTCTTTTTATACCTTAAACTACCCGATTATGTTTCTGCTCCATTCTCTTTCTCAACCCTAATACCTCTTATTTTGGGGCTTACAGAGACAAAGAGCTGCCGTTTTTCTTTTAATGGTCCTTGTAATATTCTATATACGCACCAATACCCAACCTTTACAAACAAAATTATGGCTTTTTTCTGGATACATAATTTGAATTTTGGTTGGACAGACAAGGGTAACTAATATTGCTTTCAATTGTATAATGATGGATCCCATTAAGAGTTTTTTATGCAAAACTTAGTTCTCAACTTTTCTATTTTTCTTTCTGGTATATATTCAAACACCGGTTGCTCTTGAGCCTTGTTCATTTCTAATGTCTTGGATTTATTTCTTTTTCTCGAAAATTTGTTTTGTTATTTCCTTTAACTGGGTTCTTTTGTCTGTTCAGTAGGCAAATTGAAAACCAAATTCCATGTTTGTTGAATTTGTTTTATATTGTCAAGACATATTAGTACGAGTTTGTTGGATTATTTGTGTTCTAAATAACATGAATGGATCAACCTGAAAAGTAGATGGTTAATATTTTATAATATGCCATACTTTGTGTTATCTATTTAGGCATTTGTTAAGCATATGCTTTTCCTTGTTTCAGATAAACCACCCTCCAAACCTACTAAAATTACATTAAGCTTTTCTAAACTCAAAAACTCCGTTGTATTTAATCATTTGCTTTGTGAAAAATAAATTGCTTTGTATGCCATAGATTACTAAAATCAAATATAAAATGGTTATCCTGCTAGCAAGAAAGAATCTGTGATAGACTATGGCAGGGAAGATATCAATCTATTATCTCTTTGTCAATCTTAGCCTTTCAGTTTACAGTATAATCATGAAAACTAAGATTTTCTTTTTTAGCTCCATGTGATGCCTATCTTTTTTAAACTCTAGGATGGTGTGAACTCCACAATGATCAATAAACTGTTTTTCGGTTTTATCCCTTAAAGGAAATGTTGCCCAAGGTTTCTATCCCACTGCCTCATTGAGCACTGTGTATCTTTTGTAGGATCCTCCATACAACTACATTTGTAACTAATAGCAGCGATGACCAATACCTGCATCGCTGGATTCCGCAACATTCACCATAAAGTAGCAATTCCGCTGCCCAGAAGAAGAAAGTTTCAAAGACAGTTTTTCAGAACCTTTTCAACCTCTGCATCACCGTTAATTTCTCCAAAGATCCCTCTCTTCTATCACCCTTCATCATTAGTGTTGAATGCCCGCCTCACCCCATCAGATGCTCCACAACGATCTGATGAATGGTTTGCACTTCGGAAAGATAAGTTAACCACGAGTACTTTCAGCACTGCTCTGGGAATGTGGAAAGGCAAGCGCAGATACGATCTCTGGCATGAGAAAGTTTTTGCATCGGATGCTCAAACAATGGAAGTTTCTAAAAACACTGCTATGCAGTGGGGTGTTCTCAATGAAGCCGCAGCTATTGATCGCTACAAAAGCATCACTGGCCGTGATGTGAGCTCATTAGGATTTGCAATCCATTCTGAGCAGAGATTTGATTGGCTTGGTGCCTCTCCCGATGGTCTCCTCGGATGCTTTCAAGGAGGTGGGATTCTAGAAGTAAAGTGCCCATTTAACAAAGGAAAGCCTGAACTGGGTTTGCCCTGGTCAACCATGCCATTCTATTACATGCCTCAAGTACAAGGTCAAATGGAGATAATGGACAGAGATTGGGTAGATTTGTACTGTTGGACTCCAAATGGAAGCACAATATTTAGAGTCAATAGAGAGCGTGACTATTGGCAGTTGATACATGATATTTTACGCGAGTTTTGGTGGGAAAATGTTGTTCCAGCTAGAGAAGCTCTGCTCCTGGGGAGGGAGAAGGATGCCAACTCATACGAACCAACGTCAACACACAAACAGACTGGACTGGTGATTTTCAAGAGCATAAAGTTGGCTGGTGAGGCAAAGTTGTTGTGTAGGGAGATTGCAGGACATGTTGAATTCTATAGGTGATATGCACCATTCTTTTAATTTGATAATCTAGTGGCTCCACCACACTCATTTGTTGGCTAATTACATCTGCTTGTGTATTTATTCCTGATCATTATTCATTAGTGACAAATATAGCTCAATTGGTACTATATTTCCATCTTAGTAAAGCTCCAATAGATTATGCTTTTTATAGCTTAAATCGCGGATGTTTCCTTTCGAGAGGAAAATTGGGCTATTATAATTGGATGGTGTAAATCAATACACAATCTTTTGAGGTTTGGCATTTATTAAGATTTAAGGTTTGACTCGTAGAGACCTTGGGATTTAGGAGACCAAGTCAAAAAACAGTTAATGAGGGAAATGCTTGTTTCCCACAATAACCGATTTACCTATCAAACGTAAACTTCTGTCAAATAATAGGGAATGGACCTAGTTAAGCCTTCAGTTGGTTTAAACATCATTGAATTAAAATTTAAGGCGTAACCATTGAATTAAAATTGTGAAACTTTTAATCCATATAAAATCTAGCTCATCAAAGAGATACAAAGGTGGTAGGGTAAGAACAAGGAGATGGATATATACAACACAGAGGGGTCTTCCTGGGCTGATCAATGGGACCCTGAGCCTTTGCCGCAGCCGTCAACGAACGACAAGAAGGGCAAGAATGGGTGGTCTAGCAAGGACAAGTCTGGGAAGAAGAAACTGAGCTTCCAATGGGTCAAAAATCTCATGAAAAAATCTGAGAAAAAATAAAGGGTTGGTGTTTTCGGAACCGAATTTACCATATCCAAATTTGTTTTCCATTCTCAATAAGCGTCTACAGCTATGTCCTCCCCTTTTCCCTTTTTCCCTTTTTCCCTTTTTCCCTTTTTTCCCTCTCCCCTATTATGTGTAAATATTGTGCTCCTTTGGATAGTTTTGATCCATGCTGAGCTCCAGGATATGTGGCTTTGAAAGATTCAAGATTGTATTCCTTTATAGCATGTGATTTATTTCAAATACCAAAACCGGACATGTATTACATATTTAAATCAATTTTCTGCATGCTTTCTAACATGACAAATGGTTCAAGGTGGGTGATGATCTCCATGGATTTATTCAGTCAAGATTATTTTCTTTTTTATTGGTGGTAAATAAAATTTTGATAGATCAACGTTGCATCTTCCATCAATTTCTAATGTTCGAAACTATGGTGCGAATCAATAAAAAGATCGTAGTACTACTAAACATCCTGAAATCAGAACCAAAGTTTGAATTTCTGTGTTCTCCTAGCTAGCTTAAGTAATTACAATTCAGAGAGGGAATTGGAAAAAAAAGAGGTACAAAACTGTTGATCTTTCATCCAACCATACACCAAACAAAACCCTACCCTGCCCTGCCTGATGAATATCCAATTGAGTGAATTAAAACTGTTTTTCAACTAAACAAAGAATATAAAGATTTATTTTGAAAAATGATATTTACACAAGTAAATTTGATAGTTATACAAGTTCCTCCTATTAAGTGGGGTCCACATAGAGAATAATATTAATTCCCTTTATTTTTCAAAAAAAATAAAATCTAAAGGATATTATATTTGTAGAAAAAATAAAAAGGAAGGACGACATTAACTGAAAGAGATGTCAAATGACTATAAGAAACATGAACAATTAATAGAGTTCAATTCTAAACAAATCTTTTGTTTTTTCGTTTCTTAAATTTTTACTCATCTTTTCAGGTTTGAAACCTTAACAACACAGTCTTTCGCATACTTTTTTAGTTTACATTTATTTAGTTATTTTAGCATGGAGTTGAGAGATTTGTTCACCCAGTTATTGTGTATATATAAGAAAGAGGATAAGGATAATATATAGAAAATGGGGGAATTGAAAGAGGTAATCCATTGGCAAAAACACTTGGTTGCCGCCTCCCTTCTCTAGCTTTTGTACTCCTGGCAAGTGGCAAGTTCTGCTCTTCTTGATGACAAGAAAGATACAGCCATTAAAAATCTGACCTAAAAGCATCTATTAGCCAAGAAAGACATCGGACATTTTGCCGCTTAGTTCTGTTGTATTCGAGCCTTCAAAATGGCAAGATGATTACAATTGCTTTGCAAGGACACAAGAACTTTAGCATCATCCAAAACATAACCCTATCCTACACATGCATTAGCAGAAACACAAACCATTCCCCAACCTAGGCTACCTAGCTAGCAATTACTTTTATTTTTAGTCATAGTCGAGACCTTGAAGGTGAAATCTATTGCACTTAAAATAAAGTGCGACAGTTATCAACATCCTTTAGTATTCAATCAAATGAAAAGCAAGTAGCAAACTTGAGTTCCAAAAGGCTTTAATGATTTCCACCAAGACAAACTGAACAGAGGAAAAACAGTAACAGTGGCATCTAAATAATATGAAAGTTCTCTGTCAAGGCTGCCAATAAAGAATTACCGTGTCAAGTGCAAAATCATTACAGCCCCTAAAGATAGTTGCAAATAATAAGTAGTAGTGCCGACTGCCGAGTATGACAGGTACTATCGACTTTATATTTACGTACATATATAATATGGGTGATAGACTGATAGTATTCCCAATAGGTTATTAAAACCCTGAACCACGTGATAATATTTCCAGTTCTTGCATAAAAACTCAAACTTGAAGCAGGAAACTCCAGCAAAAGTAATGGCCTCATCCAAGATTCCAGTGAGCACAATAAAACTAATACGCAAGTAGAGACGTATCACCCCTGCTGCATCGCCGAAAGAATAGTAGTACTCTCGATTAATTTGTAAGATTTCCCCTACCAGATAAATCTCTTTTCTGCACTTATGCCATTAAGCACAAAAATATGTCTATACACCAACAAGCCGATGTCAATAAATAAAATAGAAGTCAGCCTTTGGGCACCTAAACATGAACGCAAAGCAGGAAAATTCCTGCAACATACCAACATACCAACATACCAACATACTTCTGCAATTCCACCGATAACCCTTTCTACTGATCACTGGCATCACCCAAGAATCCAAACCAACAACGCAAGCCATCAGTAATTTCGAACACGGCAACATCAAATCCCAGTACTCAGGTATCCAAACTGACAACACAAGCCATCAATGATACCAAACACGGAATATAATATGAGTACAGTAAATCTGATAGTCTTAATTAACAGACACTGCACAATTCATTGAGCGTATTGAAATAGCTAAATGAGTCAAACATCCCGACTTCACGAAGCAAACCAATGACTGTTAACTGGATCTTCTCGACTAGGTACAGACCACTCTAACAGAGTTTCCTCTAATTTCCACCCTTTTTTCTAGTGCTTTTGTTGTTTTCTTTTTTCTGTTTTTTTTTTCCATTTCCAATACTTTCCCCCTTCTTGGAACTGTCAACTTAGTGCTATTGATCCTGAAAGCATGTGTCACTCTTATGGCAATAATAAGACAGAAAGTAAAGAGGGTTGCAGCGCAAGCATGGGATGCGATCCATACCATAAACAAAATGACATGGCGCAGTCAAACCTACCCAACAAAACTGTTATGACTTGAGTCAGGGTTAGCAACATTCTTGATCAAACCAACTTGTCTGTCATGCTTCTCTTGGCAGATAAGAACATGCTTAAAACAATCTGAACAAAGCAACTCCAAACAGAATGTTTCTTCATATTCACCATCACTGATGCACCGCCCACACTGAACACACCGTGGTATGCACAGTGTGCAAGCCCTGCATACTTGAGTAGCGTTGTCTTTCGCTTGACAACCCTCAGCCGTACAGTCATAGACGAGTCTCAATTTTTGACACCTCGGACATATTTCAATATCAATAGCACGATCATCGTCACATAACAAATAAAAGTTCCCCCGATGATAGAAATGTGGTTTGTGCCTATTTTGCTGAATTTGACCATCTGCACTCACCAAGAACTTCAATTCTTCAAAATGCTCATGCGTAATACCATAAAGCCCACCAATTCGCAGGTGTTTTATCCCTGTAGCACCTTTACTATACTTGAAAGCCTTTAAGCTGTTCACAATACCCTCTATACTGAGTCTTGTACATCCAGGAACACAGAGCTGCAAGAAGAAAAAAATACATATTCAGAAACTGCTTTATCATATTTAGAAATATCCTCATTTTATATCATCAAGACCCATAAAGGTCACCGAGTTGATATCAGGAAGCAGCGAAAGAAACTAGTCAAAGTACAACACAGGGATATTAGAACACATGATATTGAAAAGTGCAAAACTAATATACATACATACATACATATATATTATATATACACACACAACCACCACCAACAACCAATAAAAGATAAAACAAAATCAACCAGATCAAAAGCTAATAACTATACAAATTTATATGCAGTGTAAAGCAGATCATCAACCGACTCAAAATCAATAATGTCAGTACAAACCTTGGTAATCCTCGGATTAGTGTCAAGTACACGCTTTAGACCATCATCAGTGATCCTTGGGCATTCCACGAGCCTCAAACATTGCAAATTACCTTGAGCCTTGCTGGTTAATTGCAGAAGAACATCATCTGTAATCCTTTCATTCAGAGGTTGATCTATGTGGATATTCCTCCATAAAAAGGGATCACTTCGAACCATAGAATGCAAAGAACTGCAAACCATTTCAACAGAAAGAAGATCCCGCATTCCCAGGTAACTAAGCGTAAAAAGCAAAGCCTCGTGAGGAGATCCTCCATGTACATCAGAACAACATCCTATACCCTCCTGACACACTTCCATTGTCTGCACAAGAGCACTAGAACTTCCACTTTTAAAACTCGGGTAGTTCTTGGCTTTATCAACTGACCCGGAACCACCGTGATGCAATGCACTTCCCAAACCCCTCTCCTCATTACATTTATTGGATTTATCATCAAACAACATATTCCTCACAGTCCTGTTCCAAATCAAATTCAGACCGGCAAATACACTATAATCTTCTTTGGCTGCCCCAATGTTTTTCTTTCCATACCCTTCATAATCCATCTCCAAATCTTCAAACCAACCCGTAATGGCTGTAATAGTAGTACTTATGTCCATCATGAATGGATCAGAAGGCAACAGATCAATAATGTCTTTGGACACCAACTCAGGTGAGCCACCCCTATCAACTCTATCCCTCCCTTCATTTATTTCTCGCCCAAGATTTCCCTCCCCTTTGTCCGGAATTCCTTCCACAAGATAACCATTAACGATCCTCATAGGTGAAATCAAATTGTCCTCCGACATATGCGCCGGAAAAACAGGCCGGTGGGAGAAGTTCAGAGCCATTCTATATCCTACCACACAAGTAAACCCTAGAAGAGGGGAACGTATTGAAAGAGGGGAAAATCAGAGTTCGCTCTTTTTTTTTCTCTCTTTTACCGGTTACATGACCTAATATTAATAACAATAACCGTAAACGATTGAACAAGAAAAAAACCCTTAGATAAACTAAAACAAAAACTTCAGAGTTTCTTACATAAGCTAAAGGAATAATCACAATAAAAGAATCAGGCGTGTCCAAACCTACTGAATACTAATAACCGAATGATTATCTAACGTTGAGTTTGAAAGAATTTGAATAAGGGATAGAAAAAATAGGAATTGCAACGGAAAGAATAAATACAATGAAGATATAATAAAATTGAAGAAACGAGAGTGAAATCAAAGTATGTACTTGATTACAGCTGATGAAAAAGAACCCTAAATTGCAGGTAGGAACGCAACCGACAGTGATGGAATCGCCACAACAAGTGTGATATATGTATAATATCAGCAGCAGTATTTATATATACACATGTATATATTGTCGGAAGAGAATTCCAATTATAAATCGGGAGTGACCAGAGTCCCAACACAACGAGCGAAGAAAAGATGAGAAGGAAAAATAGAGAAAAGAAACCAAATTTAGAAGAGAGGGATGAAAATTGAGACTCCGATTTAGGGGAGAGAGGGGGAGGGAGGGAATGAACCGACACGTGTCAATATGATAAGTGTCGCTGATCCTTCGGTATAGAGTGTGGCGGGAGTGGAAACAGCATCCTACGATCTCGGTCGTACCCTTTGATTTACCGGTTACCTGTATCATGCGATATCACCCAGGAACTCTATACGTATTTCTCCATCTTTTTATATACGCTCTTTTTCTTGTTTAATTAATAGTAGTAGTAGTATAATATTGTATTTGTGGGAATAAATGGTCAAAGATATTTAATCAAATACTTGGTCAATAACATTAAATTTGTAAAGTATTCATAAAAATAAAATAAAAAATCCAACCAATCTCTAATTAAAAAAAGAAACTTACAAAAGATTTTTTTTTTTAGTTTTACCAATTTAAACACAATTTTTTTAATCACAATTTTATGTAACTAAGACAATATAACATATTATATTATATATTACCTAAATTTATTAAAATTTGAAATTATATCAAATTACACGATTAATTGTATTAATTATATATGAGAATTTTTTTAAAACACAATAATTATAAAATTAGTTGAAAAGTTATAATGAGTTCATTATTATTTAATTGTCATAACTAAATTAAAATTTATTAGAACTTAAGTTTCATACTTTTATTTGGATTAGAATTTCAAGTAATTTTTTCAATATAAATACTAATATAGAATTTCATTACAAACATAAATAAAATTAAAATAATTTTTTTTTATAATCATAACTAAATAAATATGAACTCCATTCAAATGCTTAACTTAATAATGAATCGAAGTAATCTATAATATAAATCAATATTAATTATTTAAATAAGTATTTAATAATTTAATAACTATAATTATTTTCTCAAAATGTTAATTAATATTTATTAATTTAATAATATAATAAACTATTATTCCGTCCGTGTTTCGCAGGGGCTGGATTAGTTTGATTAAAAGAAACATAGAAGCTTAGTCGTCGTTGACTAAAATAATAGGCAATTATATATATATATATATATATATATATATATATAATTGTACAAAAATATTTAAATTTAAAAAATATAGTGTAACATACAAAAGTATGGTTGTATTAATTGTTGTGTTTGGAGACACGAATGCTTTTATCCTAAATTTTTTTAAATCCAAAGTTGTCAATAGTGGATGATAATATAATATTTTCTTTGTTACAAAGTATATAATTAATATTAATTTTTAAAAATTAATTTAAGATATTTCAAAATTAAAATATGATATAAATTTATTTAATTTTATTCAATACACTTATAAAAATTATAAATTATCAAACTAGTACTGTTAATTACAATACTTATATTTTCAAAAATTATATAAACTGCATCAATTCTAAATCTTAAAAAACATCTCAAATAAAATTTAAAATTACAACTTGTTACAAATGGAATATATAAGTATTGTGATATTAAATAGAGAATAATTTATAGAGCCGGTAAAATTAGTGTTTTTACCATCCAATTAACAACATGCCATGCCATGCCATGTATCTAATTTAGGAGAATAATATTAGGGATTTAAAATTTAATATATTTATTAAATATTATATGGTGATAAATAAATAATAATTATACAATCTATATATTACCTGTAAGATCCCAACTTTTATAAATAAAGATGAATTTTCTATAAATATCATTTTTGAATATTATGGAGTTAATTTGATATAATGTTATAGTTGTGGGTAATATTTATAAATTTTGCAAAGTACGCAAGTTGTTATATAATATTCGATTGGTCAGGAAATATTCGTTTTAGCAGGAAATATTCGTACAACGGCACAATCATTGGTGGTCCCCACAACGGAATTATTGTCGGATTGAGAAAACGACAAAAATATTTTATTAAAAATAACGGCGGAAGTTTTACCATTGATACTGTTGAACTACTCGGTAGTAAAAGTATAGTAACACGTGTGGTTGCATAGTAACACACGGTATTGATTATTAATGCTTATGCGAGAAGTCACTCAGTTTGATTCAATTATTGTCAGTTAATAATATGAATTATTTAGCGAAAATGAAGTTTTGTTTTATTCGTATTATTAACGTAATAAAACGGAAACATCTTTTTATATAAAACAGAATACTTTATTAAAATTATTCTATAAATAGAATATATTATATTTTATTTAAAAGATTTTTCTTTAAATATGGACCGTCAGATTAAAGTAATCAATCTGGACCGTTCATGGATTAATTATTATGCATTCTATTTTTCTATAAATAACAGCTCATTCCTTCATTATTTCTTACGAATTCACTGAACTCTAGAGAAAGAAGTTATAGAGAGAAACTATAGAGAGAGAGAAGAAAAGTATTCTACTACTTAACTACTTCCTTATTTCAGTTCTTCTTTAAAACGGTAAGGGGTGTTATTCTTTCTTATTCATGAAGAGAACTTTTGTTATTCCATTTCTTATTATTCTGTTGGAATAACCTGTATACGCGGTCTACCCTATACTTGGTGACATTCTTCTATTATTCTGTTGGAACATCCTGTCTGTGTATTTTACACCGGACCTGGTTTCGTTTTTATTATTATTATGTTGGAACATCCTGTCTGTGTGTTTTACACCGGACCTGGTTCCATTATTTATTATTCTGTCGGAATATCATGTTTGTGCGTTTACGCCGGACCTGGTTCCATTATTTATTATTCTGTCGGAATATCCTGTCTGTGCGTTTACGCCGGACCTGGTTCCATTATTTATTATTATGTTAGAATAACCTGTCTGTGCGGTTTATCGCATCCCGGGTGATTTCTTTTGTTATTTCATTCTTTATTATACTCAGTTGGTTAAGTTTTAACTTCTATACTCCATGAAATTAGTAGAATATCCTTGATAATTGCGTTTCATCCAGTATCTTTTCATGAAAATATTATTCTAAGCATTCTTGAATTTTACTCCACAAAACAGTATCATGTTGACAATTTGGACGTTGTTAATTCTTGGATAAATTAATTCTTGAACTTGTTTTATTGAATTCTTATATCATTGTCATCATCCTCATGTTTATAAAATATTGAAAGTCATCTGTGGCCTGTAGTGCATAGATGGACTTGGTATGATTATGACCAGAGATTATTATGTATAATCATGACCGTAATGTTACAAATGATGTAAGACCCCAACTTTTATAAATAAAGATGAATTTTCTATAAATATCATTTTTGAATATTATGAAGTTAATTTGATATAATATTATAGTTGTGGGTAATATTTATAAATTTTGTAAAGTACGCAAGTTGTTATATAATATTCGATTGGTCGGGGAATATTCGTTTTAACAGGGAATATTCATACAACGGCACAATCATTGGTGGACCCCACAACGGAATTATTGTCGGATTGAGAAAACGACAAAAATATTTTATTAAAAATAACGACGGAAGTTTTACCATTGATACTGTTGAGCTACTCGGTAGTAAAAGTACAGTAATACATGTGGTTGCATAGTAGCACACGGTATTGATTATTAATGCTTATGTGAAAAGTCACTCAGTTTGATTCAATTATTGTCAGTTAATAATATGAATTATTTAGCGATAATGACGTTTTGTTTTATTCGTGTTATTAACGTAATAAAACAGAAACATCTTTTTATATAAAACAGAATACTTTATTAAAGTTATTCTATAAATAGAATATATTATATTTTATTTAAAAGATTTTTCTTTAAATATGGACCGTCAGATTAAAGTAATCAATCTGGACCGTTCATAGATTAGTTACTATGCATTCCATTTTTCTATAAATAGCAGCTCATTCCTTCATTATTTCTTACGAATTCACTGAACTCTAGAGAGAGAAACTATAGAGAGAAACTATAGAGAGAGAGAGAAGAAAAGTATGCTGCTACTTATGTGACGCCCCCAAAATAGGTATACAACACCCATTCTGAGTCGCCAAAATATATGGTACAGAAACAACTACATCTTTATTATTACAACACAAGAACTGTGAGTTTAAATACAAATATTGTCATTTAGACAATATCCACACTCAAATAAGCCCTCATTACAATTATTGATACATTATTTCACAAAAATAGTGAGGACTACTAAAGTAACTTCTAGAACCATCATTCCATACCCCGACTAGTACTCGCTACATTCTCGCCTCCTGAGAAAAATGGAACAAAAAGGAAAAGGGTGAGCTCAACTAGCCCAGTAAAGAACATTATGACTAAGATAATACAGAACAAATTATCGTTAGTCTTCAACAGGGAAAAATCTAATAGAATACAATAGACAACAAGTTTTAAATCAATAACTGCAGCGGAAACAGCAAACCATTAGAAGAGTCAAGTAGAGAATGAGTTCTACTATCTTCTAAGATTTAAAAGTCCATCATCAATATTTTATCCCTGTAACAACAATCAATAACCATCTTTAATCAAATATTCATCTTTGCACTACAGGCCAAAGATATTCATTTGTATCACCAGTCGGTCATGTTCATCTCAACACCTGTTCATCTTTGCACTACGGGCCAAAGATATTCATCAGTTAATCATTCATCTTTGCACTACGGCCAAAGATATTCAGTAATATCATCATTTAGGACTGAGGATGATGAAAAATATATTAAAGAAAACGAATCCAGTGAAACAAAATAACAAATATTAAGGATTCGTATTTCGATTTATTCATGTCCAAAAATACCTTATAATTATTCATAGTGAAGTAGAATTCAAGAATGATCAAAACATGGATACAATCAAAGCTAGTACCCAGAATAGATATTTTGGACGAAAAGAAGAAAATTTTATTTTTCGGTGAATAGTAACTCGTGAATAGTAACTCATGAATAGTAACCCCGACGTGAAAAGTTCCAAATTTGATAAAAATTTCCAACCAATATTTTGGCATAATGATATTGAAGAAATAATATCATTTTTGAATAAAATAACATCCCTTACCTCGTACAGACAGTACTTCTGGTCGGAATACCGGTATAAGGCTGAAAGACACTTGCTCTGATGAATAGAAACTCTCAAAGTATCTAAATACTCACAAAATACACTCAATAATCTAGAGAGAGAAAGAGAGAAAACTTGTTTCTGGTGTGATTTTCAATTCTAACTTAGCCCTCTATTTATAGGAAAATGTTAGCACGCCGAAGCAGACTTAACCTGCAACCTGATGGCTTTACCTGCTACTATTCCCACCCACCACATTTGAATAAAAATCTCAGCACATTTCTTCACCAACCAAGAGTGGGGCCCACTAATTCTAGAATTTTCTACCAAAATGATTAACTCCGAAAATTCAACAATTTCTGAACCAGTCATCTCGTAAAATTCATAATAAATCATACGTTCATTTTTAACGGTTCAAAATTTGTGGACATATACTCAACTTATATATGTATAACATATCCAAAAATTACCACGATCCAACGGTCGGATTAAAAATTATAACTCCCGCAAAATATCTCAAAAACCCTGATTTTTAATACCTCCATTCCGACAAAAATACTGATAAAAACCTCAACATTAACTCCTTCATTTTTAACCACAAAAATATATCCCTCATTTATATCCACAAAAATAAATATTTCCTTATCATATGAATCAATAATTAATTATTTACAAATAATATTACAGAATCACATTTATGACAACCAGGCCGTTCCCAGGAAAGAGGGGGCTTTCCAATAAGGATTTCTCCTTACTGGCGCGCAATTAGATGACCAAACCTCTCCTTAGACAGAACTTTCTAGACATTGCCAATAATGTTATCTAATAATATTATTCAAATAATATGAATTATTGATCTGATAATGGGAAATACTGTGTAGTGACAATTATTGAAACAACAGTAATATAAAATATCAACGCAGCAATTATTGAATCAATAAAATAAAATACTGAACAGTAATTACTGTAACCATTATTGAGTAGTGCCTTCTTACGTAAGAATCAATAATTGGTGCAATACAGTGTGCTACTGTGTAACAATGCGTATTACTGTGTTTTAACCACCGGGTATTCCAACAGTATTAACGGTAACAACTACGCCGTTATTAATAAAAAACATATACTTGTCGTTTTCTTCATCCAATCGCTTTCCGTTATGGGGCCCACAAAAGACTGCGCCGTCGTACGAATATTCCCCGACAGGAAGAATATTCCACGACCAAACGAATATTCCCCGACAACAATGAATATTTTATAACCACTTGCTTATTTAAAATATTTACGCATTTTACCCATAACTAACCTCATTAATCAATTTAACACTTACTATTTCAAAATAATAAATAGAGGGAATTTAAATTTCATTTATTAATAATTTGGGGTCTTACAACCTCCCCTCCTTATGAAATTTCGTCCTCGAAATTGACGTACGTACCTGGTGTTTCGAAAAGATGAGGATACCTCGCTTTCATTTCCGTTTCCAACTCCCAGGTCATTTCCTCAATAGCATGGTTTCTCCACAAAACTTTAACTTGTGGTATGACCTTCGTGCGTAGGACATGCTCCTTTCTATCCAAGATCTTGACAGGTACCTCTTCGTACGTTAAGTCTTCAGCTATCTCGTCCGGTTCTAACTCAATAACGTGGTCTGGGTCTTTCACATATTTACGTAACACAGATATATGAAAAACATTATGAACACGAGACATACTTGGAGGTAACGCAAGTCTATAGGCCACATTTCCTACTCGGTCAAGAATCTGAAATGGACCAATAAATCGTGGATTGAGCTTTCCTCTCTTTCCAAATCTTGTAACTCCTTTCCATGGAGCCACACGCAACAATACATGATCCCCAATGTCAAATTCCACGTCCTTCCGATGAAGATCCGCATAACTCTTTTGTCGATCCTGTGCCGTTTGTATACGTTGTCGAATCGTTTGGATCTTCTCTGTAGTCATGCGTACCAACTCTGGTCCCAACAATGTTGCTTCACCCACCTCGTCCCAGCATACTGGAGAGCGACACTTTCGTCCATATAATGCTTCAAATGGGGCCACACCTATACTTGCCTGATAACTGTTATTGTAAGAGAATTCCACCAATGGTAGGTACTTATCCCAACTCCCTTTGAAATCTAGGACACAAAGTCTTAATAGATCTTCAAGAGTTTGAATAGTCCTCTCTGATTGTCCGTCCGTTTGAGGATGGTATGCCGAACTAAATCGTAAATCTGTGCCCATAGCTTTTTGCAAGCTAACCCAAAATCTTGAAGTGAATCTTGGGTCACGATCCGAAACTATGGATACTGGCATGCCATGCAGTCTCACAATCTCATCTACGTATATATGAGCAAGACGTTCAAGGGAATAAGTCTCCCGTATCGGCAAGAAATGAGCAGACTTGGTTAATCTATCAACAATAACCCAAATAGCATTTATGCCTTGAGAAACCGTGGGAAGACCCGTAACGAAATCCATGGTAATGTGTTCCCACTTCCATTTCAGAATCTCAAGTGGTTGCAATGGACCCTTTGGTACTTGATGTTCCGCCTTTACACGTTGACAAGTTAAACACCTCGAGATAAACTTTGCAATCTCTCTCTTCATATTATTCCACCAAAATGTATGTCGTAGATCACGATACATTTTGGTACTTCCAGGATGGATTGCAAATGGTGTATTGTGTGCTTCCATCATGATCTTGTACTTCAAATCAGAATTGTTAGGAACACAGAGTCTAGAGTGAACTCGAAGTATTCCTTCTTCATCGATTCTTGCTTCTGGAATAGAACCTTCTTGCACTTTCTTCTTCATACGCATCAGCTCTATGTCCGTAGCTTGAGCAGCTTTAACTTTATCGATTAAAGTCGGTTCTACTCGTATATTTGATATCATCATGTGGGTACTTGGAGCCTTCATCTCTATCTCCATCCTTTGCAAGTCATACAAAATGGGCCTTTGTGTTAACAACATTGCACTCGTACCCGCATATGATCTTCTACTCAATGCGTCAGCTACTACGTTTGCTTTTCCAGGATGATATTGGATGGTATGATCGTAATCTTTCAACAGCTCGAGCCAACGTCGCTGCCGCATGTTGAGTTCCTTTTGGGTGAAGAAATATTTAAGGCTTTTATGATCTGTATAGATCTCCACTTTCTCCCCATACAGGTAGTGTCTCCAGATCTTCAACGCGAAAACTACTGCTGCCAACTCCAAATCATGAGTAGGATAATTCCTCTCATATTCTTTGAGTTGTCGCGAGGCATAGGCTATGACTTTCCCATGTTGCATGAGAACACATCCTAACCCTTTGCCTGAAGCATCACTGTAGATAACAAATCCATCCGAACCAGATGGTATTGTCAGAACAGGTGCCGAAATGAGTCTCCTCTTAAGCTCTTGAAAACTCTTCTCGCATTCCTCGCTCCATACGAATTTGATATCTTTCCGAGTCAGCTGAGTTAACGGGGTAGCGATTCGAGAAAACCCTTCCACGAATCTTCGATAATAACCAGCTAAGCCTAGAAAGCTACGTACTTCGGTCACCGTCTTTGGTTGCTCCCAACTTTGTATTGCTTCAATCTTCGCCGGGTCAACAGATACTCCATGTTTTGACACCACGTGCCCTAGGAAAGCTACTTCCTCAAGCCAGAACTCGCATTTCTTCAACTTGGCATATAACTTATTTTCACGCAGCCTTTGGAGTACCAGCTTCAAATGATGCTCATGATCTTCACGGCTTTTGGAATATATGAGGATGTCATCAATAAAGACAACAACGAACTGATCCAAATAATCCTTAAATACTCGGTTCATCATATCCATGAAAGCCGCAGGAGCATTAGTCAATCTAAAAGACATAACTAGGAATTCATAATGCCCGTACCGAGTTCTGAAGGCAGTCTTTGGAATATCCTCAGTTTTAACCTTCAGCTGATGATATCCAGAACGAAGATCGATCTTTGAAAAGAACTGTGCTCCTTGTAACTGGTCAAACAGGTCATCAATACGAGGTAGCGGATACCTATTCTTAATAGTGACATGGTTTAATTCCCGGTAATCAATACAAAGTCGCATACTCCCGTCTTTCTTCTTTACAAATAAAACAGGAGCACCCCAAGGAGATGTACTAGGACGAATGAAACCGATGTCCAACAACTCTTGTAGTTGGACCTTTAACTCCTGAAGTTCAATAGGAGCCATTCGATATGGGGTTTTAGAAATGGGCTTTGTACCAGGTTCAAGATCAATAAAGAATTCAATTTCTCGTTCCGGGGGTAGACCGGGAAGTTCTTCAGGAAATACGTCAGGAAAGTCAATAACAACAGGAATATTATTCAAATTTGACGTGTCTTTATTCAAATCCATAACATGGGCTAAGAAAGCTTGACATCCGTTTTTTAATAAACGAATGGCTTTATGGCTTGATATAACAGTGATTGATTTTAATGGCTTAGTTGTTTGAATTCGTACAACAGGTTGGTTAGGAATATGAAAACTAACAACCTTACGAAAACAATCAATTTTGGCATGATGAGTAGTTAGCCAATCAATCCCTAAAATCACATCAAAAGCAAGTATCTTTAAAGAGATAAGGTCAACAGGTAAGGTGATGGTACCAACTTGGATCACACAAGATTTATAAACAGTGGATGTGATGAAAGTTTCTCCTAACGGAGTCTCCACAGATAAATCAAAGTCTAACTTCTCCGGAGTTAAGTTTAAACGTTGAGCACAAGCAGGAGAGATAAAAGAATGGGTAGAACCGGTATCTAATAAGGTATAAACTTCGCATGAATTTATGATTAGCTTACCCGTGATCACCTCGTTTGGGTTCCTCGCATGTTGACCAGTCACGACAAACGCTCTTCCAGGAACCGTTGACTTTATCTTTTCTGGGACAGCTTTTTGAGTCACCATCCCCGCTGGACTTGGTTTTGCTACAGTGCAATCTCGAGCGATATGTCCTTCCTTTCCACAATTATAACATACCTTAAACTGTTGTGGGCAGTTTGGACTGATATGTCCTTCTTTTCCGCACTTATAGCATATAACCGGTGGTCGTTCTCCTCCCTTGGAACCAATTGCTGTTGGTGCTGACGTCTTCGTATTGTCATTGTTGAATCTCCTCTTTTTAAAATCTCCTCCCGACTCGCTTCTTCTATAGCCACGATTACCACCAGAGTGGTTGCCGTTCTTGTTTGTATTTTTCTTTCTCCGCTGGTTATCATTGTTCTGATGACTGCTGTCACCGATATGATCCTGGTTGTGATCCCTCAGTTGACCGTACTCGTTATCTCGCTCTAATAGTTGAGCCCTGTTGACAACATCTGAATAGAGAGAAAATTTATGAGAAATGAGATATTGACGTATGCCGGGTTTCAAATCTCTCAGAAACATCCTCGTCATACGTTCCTCATTCTCCACCAAATGAGGTGCAAACCTGGACAACTCTGCAAACTTTGCCTCGTACTGAGATACCGTCATATTATTCTGCTCTAGTCTAATAAACTCTACCTCCTTCATATGACGAATACTTTCAGGAAAGTACTTGTCATTGAACAGTTTTTGAAATGTCTCCCAAGACATGCTGAGTGCGGTTGGATGGGTACGCTTCACAGACTCCCACCAGTAATCTGCCTCGCCACGGAACATAAAGGTGGCGAATGGAACCTTCTGTTCCTCCGTGTATCCCAAGACATCGAATATCTTGGTAATTTGCTTGACCCACGTTTCCGCCATAATCGGATCCGGCTTTCCCTTAAATTCTGGTGGTCCCAATTCTTTGAACTGTTTGGCTGTGACAAACCGTGAATTGCTATCATTTCCTCCTGTATTTTGAACACGAGTCTCCCTTGTCTGGTTTTGCATGAATTGCAAAAAACTTCTAAACATTCCATCGTTCATCATCTGCTCATTGGTGTTGTTCACAGGAGGAACATTGACAGCCTGTTGCACGTTCTCCTCGTTGGTAAGCACCGGTGTCTCCACGGTCTCATTTACTCCACTATTAACATTCTCAGTCGACATTCTCAAATACTGCCATAAAACAAGGGTTAATTAAATAAATTAACAAATCACATAATACCCCTATATTATGACTGACCAATAAATAAGCTTAGGTAGGACACACTAGCGAAGGATTCGTCTCTCCCCTCCTAGTTCTATTCCCCGATCTCCGCCAGAGATCATATCCCTAAGCTCTGATACCAACTGTGACGCCCCCAAAATAGGTATACAACACCCATTCTGAGTCGCCAAAATATATGGTACAGAAACAACTACATCTTTATTATTACAACACAAGAACTGTGAGTTTAAATACAAATATTGTCATTTAGACAATATCCACACTCAAATAAGCCCTCATTACAATTATTGATACATTATTTCACAAAAATAGTGAGGACTACTAAAGTAACTTCTAGAACCATCATTCCATACCCCGACTAGTACTCGCTACATTCTCGCCTCCTGAGAAAAATGGAACAAAAAGGAAAAGGGTGAGCTCAACTAGCCCAGTAAAGAACATTATGACTAAGATAATACAGAACAAATTATCGTTAGTCTTCAACAGGAAAAAATCTAATAGAATACAATAGACAACAAGTTTTAAATCAATAACTGCAGCGGAAACAGCAAACCATTAGAAGAGTCAAGTAGAGAATGAGTTCTACTATCTTCTAAGATTTAAAAGTCCATCATCAATATTTTATCCCTGTAACAACAATCAATAACCATCTTTAATCAAATATTCATCTTTGCACTACAGGCCAAAGATATTCATTTGTATCACCAGTCGGTCATGTTCATCTCAACACCTGTTCATCTTTGCACTACGGGCCAAAGATATTCATCAGTTAATCATTCATCTTTGCACTACGGCCAAAGATATTCAGTAATATCATCATTTAGGACTGAGGATGATGAAAAATATATTAAAGAAAACGAATCCAGTGAAACAAAATAACAAATATTAAGGATTCGTATTTCGATTTATTCATGTCCAAAAATACCTTATAATTATTCATAGTGAAGTAGAATTCAAGAATGATCAAAACATGGATACAATCAAAGCTAGTACCCAGAATAGATATTTTGGACGAAAAGAAAAAAATTTTATTTTTCGGTGAATAGTAACTCGTGAATAGTAACTCGTGAATAGTAACTCATGAATAGTAACCCCGACGTGAAAAGTTCTAAATTTGATAAAAATTTCCAACCAATATTTCGGCATAATGATATTGAAGAAATAATATCATTTTTGAATAAAATAACATCCCTTACCTCGTACAGACAGTACTTCTGGTCGGAATACCGGTATAAGGCTGAAAGACACTTGCTCTGATGAATAGAAACTCTCAAAGTATCTAAATACTCACAAAATACACTCAATAATCTAGAGAGAGAAAGAGAGAAAACTTGTTTCTGGTGTGATTTTCAATTCTAACTTAGCCCTCTATTTATAGGAAAATGTTAGCACGCCGAAGCAGACTTAACCTGCAACCTGATGGCTTTACCTGCTACTATTCCCACCCACCACATTTGAATAAAAATCTCAGCACATTTCTTCACCAACCAAGAGTGGGGCCCACTAATTCTAGAATTTTCTACCAAAATGATTAACTCCGAAAATTCAACAATTTCTGAACCAGTCATCTCGTAAAATTCATAATAAATCATACGTTCATTTTTAACGGTTCAAAATTTGTAGACATATACTCAACTTATATATGTATAACATATCCAAAAATTACCACGATCCAACGGTCGGATTAAAAATTATAACTCCCGTAAAATATCTCAAAAACCCTGATTTTTAATACCTCCATTCCGACAAAAATACTGATAAAAACCTCAACATTAACTCCTTCATTTTTAACCACAAAAATATATCCCTCATTTATATCCACAAAAATAAATATTTCCTTATCATATGAATCAATAATTAATTATTTACAAATAATATTACAGAATCACATTTATGACAACCAGGCCGTTCCCAGGAAAGAGGGGGCTTTCCAATAAGGATTTCTCCTTACTGGCGCGCAATTAGATGACCAAACCTCTCCTTAGACAGAACTTTCTAGACATTGCCAATAATGTTATCTAATAATATTATTCAAATAATATGAATTATTGATCTGATAATGGGAAATACTGTGTAGTGACAATTATTGAAACAACAGTAATATAAAATATCAACGCAGCAATTATTGAATCAATAAAATAAAATACTGAACAGTAATTACTGTAACCATTATTGAGTAGTGCCTTCTTACGTAAGAATCAATAATTGGTGCAATACAGTGTGCTACTGTGTAACAACGCGTATTACTGTGTTTTAACCACCGGGTATTCCAACAGTATTAACGGTAACAACTACGCCGTTATTAATAAAAAACATATACTTGTCGTTTTCTTCATCCAATCGCTTTCCGTTATGGGGCCCACAAAAGACTGCGCCGTCGTACGAATATTCCCCGACAGGAAGAATATTCCACGACCAAACGAATATTCCCCGACAACAATGAATATTTTATAACCACTTGCTTATTTAAAATATTTACGCATTTTACCCATAACTAACCTCATTAATCAATTTAACACTTACTATTTCAAAATAATAAATAGAGGGAATTTAAATTTCATTTATTAATAATTTGGGGTCTTACAACTTAACTACTTCCTTATTTCAGCTCTTCTTTAAAACGGTAAGGGGTGTTATTCTTTCTTATTCATGAAGAGAACTGTTGTTATTCCATTTCTTATTATTCTGTTGGAATAACCTGTATACACGGTCTACCCTATACTTGGTGACATTCTTCTGTTATTCTGTTCGAACATCCTGTCTGTGTGTTTTACACCGGACCTGGTTCCGTCTTGTTATTATTCTGTTAGAACATCCTGTCTGTGTGTTTTACACCGGACCTGGTTCCGTCTTGTTATTATTCTCTTGGAACATCCTGTATGCGTGTTTTACACCGGACCTAGTTCCGTTTTGTTATTATTCTGTTGGAACATCCTGTCTGTGTGTTTTACACCGGACCTGGTTCCATTATTTATTATTATTCTGTCGGAATATCCTGTCTGTGCTTTTACGCCGGACCTAGTTCAATTGTTTATTATTTTGTCAGAATATCCTGTCTGTGCGTTTACGCTGGACCTGGTTCCATTATTTATTATTTTGTTAGAATAACCTGTCTATGCGGTTTATCGCATGTATGGTGATTTCTTTTGTTATTTCATTCGTTATTATACTCAGTTGGTTAAGTTTTAACTTCTATACTCCATGAAATTAGTGAAATATTCTTGATAATTGCGGTTCATCCAGTATCTTTTCATGAAAATATTCTTCTAAGTATTCTTGAATTTTACTCCACAAAGCAGTATCATGTTGACAATTTGGACGTTGTTAATTCTTGGATAAATTAATTCTTGAACTTGTTTTATTGAATTCTTATATCATTGTCATCATCCTCATGTTTATAAAATGTTGAAAGTCATCTGTGGCCTGTAGTGCATAGATGAACTTGGTATGATTATGACCAGGGATTATTCGGTATAATCATAACCGTAATGTTACAAATGATGTGGTAAAAGTCCTCATTGGCCCGTAGTGCATTGATGGACAGTTGTTGGCATGATCATGACCATTAATGAATACACGAATATCCTTGGCCATAGTGCAGGGGTGATTCGATGATGTGGATTATTTTATTAAGCTGAATCACAGCGATAACAGTGTTGAAAAACCTTTTAAATCATAAAAGATAGTTGAGTTTATTTTCTACTTGACTCTTTTAATGGATTGCTTGTTCCGCTGCAGTTAAACTTGATGTCTATTATATTTTATCAGTGTAACACTGTTGAAGGCTAATGATAATTTATTCTGCATTATCTTAGTCATAATATTTATTACTGGGCTAGTTGAGCTCACCCTTTCTTTCACTGTTATCTTCAGGAAATGAGAATATAGCTGGGACGAGTCGGGAAACGGAGTGATGGTCCAGAGGATAGCATTAGTAGTTCTCACTATTCTGTGAAATAGTGTGATAATAATTGTAATGAGGACTCCTTTTGAGTATGAATACTCTCTAGAAGACAATATTTGTATTCAAACTAACAGATTATGTTTGGTCGTATTGTACACGACAATTGTATTATTAAGTTGTATTTGTATTCAGTACCATGTATCTGGCGACCCAAGATGGGTGATGTATACCTAATTTTGGGGGCGTCACAGTTGGTATCAGAGCTTAGGGATATGATCCCTGGCTAAGATGTGAGAATAGGACTAGAAGGGGAGAGATGGAATATTCCTTCGCTAGTATGACCTACCTAAGTTTATTTGCATGGCATTTAATTGGTCGGTCAGAATATAAGGATAATGTATGACATATCAATTAACTTTTATTTTATGGCAGTATCTGAAAATGGCATCTGAGAATGTTGAGAATAGCAATGGAGCACATGCGACTGTTGATTCACCACATATCAATAATCAGGATAATGTGCATTAGGAAGGTGACAATCCTCATGCAAACAACAACACTGACCAGATGATGAATGATGGAGTGTTCAGAAACTTTATGCAGTTCATGCAACAGCAGGCGAGAGCGGATCCTGTCCAAAATATAGGTGGAAACACTGAAAACTCTCGGACGGTCACCGCTAAACAGTTCAAGGAGCTGGGACCACCAGAGTTTAAGGGAGAGCCAAAACCACTTATAGCGGAAACATGGATAAAGAAGATTACCAAGATATTTGATGTCTTGGGATGCTCCGAGGAGCAAAAGGTTCCCTTTGCCGCCTTTATGTTGCGAGGAGAGGCAGATTACTGGTGGGAATCGACTAAGCGTACTCAACCTGCCGCACTGAAGATGTCTTGGGAGAAGTTCCAAGAGCTGTTCAATGACAAATACTTTCCCGAAAGTGTTCGTCACATGAAGGAGGTAGAGTTCATCAAATTGGAGCAGAATAATATGACCGTGTCGCAGTATGAGGCTAAATTTGCTGAGTTGTCTCGGTTTGCGTCACACTTGGTGGATAATGAAGAGCGAATGATGCGAATATTTTTGCGAGGTTTGAAACCTAAGATACTTCAACATCTAATTTCTCATAAATTGTGTTTGTATTCAGATGTTGTGAATAGGGCTCAGTTAGTGGAGCGCGATAATGAGTCAACGCAACCAAAAGAGAGCAGTCGGCAAAATGATAATACAAGTGAGAGCAGTCATCGAAGCGATGACAACAAGCGTGGAGGAAATCAACAGGCCAGAAATGATAACCATTTCGGTGGTTGCATAGTAGCACACGGTATTGATTATTAATGCTTATGTGAGAAGTCACTCAGTTTGATTCAATTATTGTCAGTTAATAATATGAATTATTTAGCGATAATGACGTTTTGTTTTATTCGTATTATTAACGTAATAAAACAGAAACATCTTTTTATATAAAACAGAATACTTTATTAAAGTTATTCTATAAATAGAATATATTATATTTTATTTAAAAGATTTTTCTTTAAATATGGACCGTCAGATTAATGTAATCAATCTGGACCGTTCATGGATTAGTTACTATGCATTCTATTTTTCTATAAATAGCAGCTCATTCCTTCATTATTTCTTACAAATTCACTGAACTCTAGAGAGAGAATGTAAGACCCCAACTTATTAATGAATAAAATCAAATTTTCTCTAAATATTATTGTGAATAATAAGGGGTTAATTTGATATAATACTTTGGTTATGGGTGAAATGTGCAAATTTTGCAAAATAAGCAAGTGGTTATAAAATATTTATTTTTGGTCGGTGAATATTCGGTTGGTCGTGGAATATTCTTGCTGTCGGGGAATATTCGTACGACGACGCAGCCTTGTGTGGGCCCCATAACGGAAAGCGATTGGATGAAAAAAAACGACAAGTATAAGTTGTTTATAAATAACGGCGTAGTTGTTACCGTTAATACTGTTGGAATACCCGGTGGTTAAAATACAGTAGCACACGGTATTGCACCAATTATTGATTCTTACGTAAGAAGGCACTACTCAATAATTGTTACAGTAGTTATTATTCAATATTTTATTTTATTGATTCAATAATTGCTGCGTTGATATTTTATATTATTGTTGTTTCAATAATTGTTGCTGCACAGTATTTTCATTTATCAGATCAATAATTCATATTATTTGAATAATATTATTAGATAACATTATTGGCAATGTCTAGAAAGTTCTGTCTAAGGAGAGGTTTGGTCATCTAATTGCGCGCCAGTAAGGAGAAATCCTTATTGGAAAGCCCCCTCTTTCCTGGGAACGGCCTGGTTGTCATAAATGTGATTCTGTAATATTATTTGTGAATAATTAATTATTGATTCATATGATAAGGAAATATTTATTTTATGTGGATATAAATGAGGGATATATTTTTGTGGTTAAAAATGAAGGAGTTAATGTTGAGGTGTTTTATCAGTATTTTTATCGGAATGGAGGTATTAAAAAAATCAAATCAGGGTTTTTGAGAAATATTGCGGGTGTTATAATTTTTAATCCGACCGTTGGATCGTGGTAATTTTTGGATATGTTATACATATATAAGTTGAGTATATGTCCACAAATTTTGAACCGTTAAAAATGAACGTATGATTTATTACGAATTTTACATGATGACTGGTTCAGAAATTGTTAAATTTTCGGAGTTTATCATTTTGGTGGAAAATTCTAGAATTGGTGGGCCCCACTTGTGGTTGGTGAAGAAATGTGCTGAATTATATTTCAAATGTGGTAGGTGGGAATAGTAGCAGGTAAAGCCATCAAGTTGCAGGTCAAACCTACCAAAATTTTCCTATAAATAGAGGGCTAAGTTAGAATTGAAAATTACACCAGAAACAAGTTTTCTCTCTTTCTCTCTCTAGATTATTGAGTGTATTTTGTGAGTATTTAGATACTTTGAGAGTTTCTATTCATCAGAGCAAGTTTCTTTCAGCCTTATACCGGTATTCCGACCAGAAGTACTGATATTTTGAGGTAAGGGATATTATTTTCTTCTTAAATGATATTATTTTCTTCAATATCATTATGCTGAAATATTGATATGAGTTTTTATCAAATTTGGAACTTTTTGTGTCGGGGTTACTATTCATGTATACGGCACTATTCACGTATACGACACTATTCACGAATACGACACTATTCACCGAAAAATAAAATTTTTCCTTTTTGTCCAAGATGTCTATTATGGTTACTATCTTTGATTGTATCCATGTTTTGATCTTTATTTTTGAATTCTGCTTCACAATTGATTATTATGAAGTATTATTGATCTTGGATAAACTGTTATACGAATCCCTACTATTTGTCCTTCGGTCTCATTGGATTCGTTCTCTTTAAGATATTTTCATCATCCTCAGTCCTAAATGATGATATTACTGAATATCTTTGGCCTGTAGTGCAAAGATGTATAATTACTTGATGAATATCTTTGGCCTGTAGTGCAAAGATGAACAGGTGTTGAGATGAACATGACCGACTGATGATACAAATGAATATCTTTGGCCTGTAGTGCAAAGATGAATATTTGGTTAAAGATGATTATTAATTGATGTTACAGGGATAAAATATTGATGATGGACTTTTAAATCTTAGAAGATAGTAGAATTCTTTCTCTACTTGACTCTTCTAATGGTTTGTTGTTTCCGCTGCAGTTGTTGATCTAAAACTTGTTGTCGATTATATTTTATCAGATTTTTCCCTGTTGAAGACTAACGATAATTTGTTGTATATTATCTTGGTCGTAATATTCTTTACTGGGCTAGTTGAGCTCACCCTTTTCCTTTTTGTTCCATTTTTCTTCTCAGGAGGTGAGAACATAGCAGGATCTAGTCGGGGTATGGAGTAATGGTTCTAGAAAGATGTATTAGCAGTCCTCACTATTTCTGTAAAATAGTGTTTGAATAATTGTAATGAGGATTTATTTGAGTGTGGATATTGTCTAGAAGACAATATTTATATTTAAACTCACAGTATGTGTTGTCGTATTTTGCACGACAATTGTATTATTGAAGTTGTAGTTTGCTTTCTGTACCATGTATTTGGCGACTCAGAATGGGTGTTGTATACCTATTCTGGGGGCGTCACAGATAATATACAACAAATTATCGTTAGTCTTCAACAGGGAAAAATCTGATAAAATATAATCGACAACAAGTTTTAGATCAACAACTGCAGCGGAAACAGCAAACCATTAGAAGAGTCAAGTAGAGAAAGAATTCTACTATCTTCTAAGATTTAAAAGTCCATCATCAATATTTTATCCCTGTAACATCAATTAATAATCATCTTTAACCAAATATTCATCTTTGCACTACAGGCCAAAGATATTCATTTGTATCATCAGTCGGTCATGTTCATCTCAACACCTGTTCATCTTTGCACTACAGGCCAAAGATATTCATCAAGTAATTATACATCTTTGCACTACAGGCCAAAGATATTCAGTAATATCATCATTTAGGACTGAGGATGATGAAAAATATCTTAAAGAGAACGAATCCAATGAGACAGAAGGACAAATAGTAGGGATTCGTATAACAGTTTATCCAAGATCAATAATACTTCATAATAATCAATTGTGAAGCAGAATTCAAAAATAAAGATCAAAACATGGATACAATCAAAGATAGTAACCATAATAGACATCTTGGACAAAAAGGGAAATTTTTATTTTTCGGTGAATAGTGCCGTATTCGTGAATAGTGCCGTATACGTGAATAGTAACCCCGACACAAAAAGTTCCAAATTTGATAAAAACTCATATCAATATTTCAGCATAATGATATTGAAGAAAATAATATCATTTAAGAAGAAAATAATATCCCTTACCTCAAAATATCAGTACTTCTGGTCGGAATACCGGTATAAGGCTGAAAGAAACTTGCTCTGATGAATAGAAACTCTCAAAGTATCTAAATACTCACAAAATACACTCAATAATCTAGAGAGAGAAAGAGAGAAAACTTGTTTCTGGTGTGATTTTCAATTCTAACTTAGCCCTCTATTTATAGGAAAATTTTGGTAGGTTTGACCTGCAACCTGATGGCTTTACCTGCTACTATTCCCACCCACCACATTTAAAATATAATTCAGCATATTTCTTCACCAACCACAAGTGGGGCCCACAAATTCTAGAATTTTCCACCAAAATGATAAACTCCGAAAATTCAACATTTCTGAACCAGTCATCTTGTAAAATTCGTAATAAATCATACGTTCATTTTTAACGGTTCAAAATTTGTGGACATATACTCAACTTATATATGTATAACATATCCAAAAATTACCACGATCCAACGGTCGGATTAAAAATTATAACCCCCGCAAACTATCTCAAAAATCCTGATTTTTAATACCTCCATTCCGACAAAAATACTGACAAAAACCTCAACATTAACTCCTTCATTTTTAACCACAAAAATATATCCCTCATTTATATCCACATAAAATAAATATTTCCTTATCATATGAATCAATAATTAATTATTCACAAATAATATTACAGAATCACATTTATGACAACCAGGCCGTTCCCAGGAAAGAGGGGGCTTTCCAATAAGGATTTCTCCTTACTGGCGCGCAATTAGATGACCAAACCTCTCCTTAGACAGAACTTTCTAGACATTGCCAATAATGTTATCTAATAATATTATTCAAATAATATGAATTATTGATCTGATAAATGAAAATACTGTACAGCAACAATTATTGAAACAACAATAATATAAAATATCAACGCAGCAATTATTGAATCAATACAATAAAATATTGAATAATAACTACTGTAACAATTATTGAGTAGTGCCTTCTTACGTAAGAATCAATAATTGGTGCAATACCGTGTGCTACTGTATTTTAACCACCGGGTATTCCAACAGTATTAACGGTAACAACTACGCCGTTATTTATAAATAACTTATACTTGTCGTTTTCTTCATCCAATCGCTTTCCGTTATGGGGCCCACACAAGGCTGCGTCGTCGTACGAATATTCCCCGACAGCAAGAATATTCCACGACCAACCGAATATTCACCGACCAAAAATAAATATTTTATAACCACTTGCTTAATTTGCAAAATTTGCACATTTCACCCATAACCAAAGTATTATATCAAATTAACCCCTTATTAATCACAATAATATTTAGAGAAAATTTGATTTTATTCATTAATAAGTTGGGGTCTTACAATAGTCCTCTCTGATTGTCCGTCCGTTTGAGGATGGTATGCTGAACTGAATCGTAAATCCGTGCCCATAGCTTTCTGCAAGCTAACCCAAAATCGTGAAGTGAATCTTGGGTTACGATCCGAAACTATGGATACTGGCATGCCATGCAATCTCACAATCTCGTTCACGTACATACTAGCAAGACGTTCAAGGGAATAAGTCTCACGTATCGGCAAGAAATGAGCGGACTTGGTTAATCTATCAACAATAACCCAAATCGCATCTATGCCTTGAGAAACCTTGGGAAGACCTGTAACAAAATCCATAGTAATGTGTTCCCACTTCCATTTCGGAATCTCAAGTGGTTGCAATGGACCCTTTGGTACTTGATGCTCCGCTTTTACACGTTGACAAGTTAAACATCTCGAGATAAACTCCGCGATCTCTCTTTTCATATTGCTCCACCAAAATGTATGTCGAAGATCGTGATACATTTTGGTACTCCCAGGATGAATTGCAAACGGTGTGTTGTGTGCCTCCATCATTATTCTATGCTTCAAGTCAAAATCGTTAGGAACACAAAGTCTGGAGTTGACTCGAAGTATTCCTTCTTCATCGATTCTTGCTTCTGGAATAGCACCTTCTTGCACTTTCTTCTTCATACGCATCAGCTCTATATCCGTAGCTTGAGCAGCTTTAACTTTATCGATTAAAGTCGGTTCTACTCGTATATTTGATATCATCATGTGGGTACTTGGAGCCTTCATCTCTATCTCCATCCTTTGCAAGTCATACAAAATGGGCCTTTGTGTTAAAAACATTGCACTCGTACCCGCATATGATCTTCTACTCAATGCGTCAGCTACTACGTTTGCTTTTCCAGGATGGTATTGGATGGTATGATCGTAATCTTTCAACAGCTCAAGCCAACGTCGTTGCCGCATGTTGAGTTCCTTTTGGGTGAAGAAATATTTGAGGCTTTTATGATCTGTATAGATCTCCACTTTCTCCCCATACAGGTAGTGTCTCCAGATCTTCAACGCAAAAACGACTGCTGCCAACTCCAAATCATGAGTAGGATAATTCCTCTCATATTCTTTGAGTTGTCGTGAGGCATAGGCTATGACTTTCCCATGTTGCATGAGAACACATCCTAACCCTTTGCCTGAAGCATCGCTGTAGATAACAAATGTAAGACCCCGAATTTTATGAAATAAAAGTATTCAATTTTTCTTATAATTACTATTCAGTAAATGGTTAAATTGATAAAAATTTAAAGTTATGAGTGAAATATGATTTTTTTCAAAATAAGCAAGTGGTTATAAAATAATCATTGTTGTCGGGGAATATTCGTTTGGTCGTGGAATATTCTTTCTGTCGGGTAATATTCGTACGACGACGCAGCCATTTGTGGGCCCCATAACAGAATAACTGTCGGATGAAGAAAACGACAAATTTGAGTTTTTACAAATAACGGCGTAGTTGTTACCGTTAACACTGTTGGAATACCCGGTGGTTAAAATACAGTAATACGCGTTATTGCACAGTAGCACACGGTATTGCATAGTATTTTTGAAATTATTGATTCTTACGTAAGAAGGCACTACTCAATAATTGTTACAGTAATTACTGTTCAATATTTTATTTTGTTGATTCAATAATTGCTACGTTGAAATTTTATATTATTGTTGTTCAATAATTGTTGCTGCACAGTATTTTCCATTATCAGATCAATAATTCATATTATTTGAATAGTATTATTAGATAGCATTATTGGCAATGTCTAGAAAGTTCTGTCTAAGGAGAGGTTTGGTCATCTAATTGCGCGCTAGTAAGGAGAAATCCTTATTGGAAAGCCCCTCTTTCCTGGGAACGGCCTGGTTGTCATAAATGTGATTCTGTAATATTATTTGTGAATAATTAATTATTGATTCATATGATAAGGAAATATTTATATTATGTGGATATAAATGAGGGATATATTTTTGTGGTTAAAAATGAAGGAGTTAATGTTGAGGTTTTTATCAGTATTTTTGTCGGAATGGAGGTATTAAAAATCAGGATTTTTGAGATATTTTGCGGGGGTTATAATTTTTAATCCGACCGTTGGATCGTGGTAATTTTTGGATATGTTATACATATATAAGTTGAGTATATGTCCACAAATTTTGAACCGTTAAAAATGAACGTATGATTTGTTATGAATTTTAAGAGGTGGCTGATTCGGAAATCAGGTTATAAATCATTTTTGGTGGAAAATTCTAGAATTGGTGGGCCCCACTTGTGGTTGGTGAAGAAATGTGCTGAATTATATTTTAAATGTGGTGGGTGTGAATAGTAGCAGGTAAAGCCATCAGGTTGCAGGTCAAACCTACTAAAATTTTCCTATAAATAGAGGGCTAAGTTAGAATTGAAAATCACACCAGAAACATAAGCTTTCTCTCTTTCTCTCTCTAGATTATTAAGTGTATTTTGTGAGTATTTAGATACTTGGTGAGTTGCTATTCATCAGTGCAAGTTTCCTTCAGCCTTATACCGATCAGAAGTACTGCTCTTTTGAGGTAAGGGATAGTAAGGGATAGTAAGGGATAGTAAGGGATTTTAAGGGTTGTTATGATTTTCAGTTTCGTAATTTTTCTGAACTTCAAAAATTCTGAAAAAATTTGAAATGATATTTTGATGAGTTTTCTTGATTGTGTCCAAAAATGGTGATTTTTGGATATATAGATTGAGAGTTATGAATTTTATGAGAAAAGACTATTTTAAAAGTAATCGCTTATAATTTCTTGTGGTTAACTCCAAAATTGATGAAATTTTTATTGAGAGTACATGTATATGATGGAAGTATACTCTGTTAATTTCAGAATTTTTGGACAAAAGTACAATTTTTGATAAATGTCTAAATATTCGGCTGTTTTGACCATATGAAAAATAGTAAATGACTTTTAAAAATTCTAAGAAAAATATATGTTCAATATGGGACTATATTCTGATAAATCCCAGAAAAGAAATATTTTTAGAACTGATTTGGTATTTTTCTTGAAAATAGACAAGTTATGAGAAAATAAATTAAATATGTTATGTGAAGTAAGAAAATTAGAAAATAGGATTTTATGGCTTGAGAATCCTATATGAGGTATATGCAGATTTTTGATGAGGGTTTTGGTTATTGATGATGAAATATTAAGAGTTGGCATTTTATGATGATTAAATGCATTAATTAGTAAAGTGTAAACAATTTAAATAAATTGTTTATAAGCTTAAGAATATTATTCTTTCAATATCATTATACCGAAATATTGGTATGTATATTATTGTGGAATTTCTACCTTTTTCATGTCGGAGTTACTATTCATGAGTTACGAATATTACTCTTGAGATTAAAATTATATGTTGATCATATTATTTTTATCATCATATATAACATTTTTATAACCCTGATGTTGAAATTCTCTTTCACTGGAGTGTAAAGATGGGTATATTATTGGTATGATCATGACTAGGGTTCTCTTTGGCCTGTAGTGCAAAGTTGAATTTTGACTGGTATGATCATGACCATTGAATTTATAATTGAATATCTTAAGCTTAAGTGCAAAGGTGAATTGATCAACATGGTTATAATTATTGTTTATATAAATTCTGAAATGATTATATATTTCTTTGAGATATGAATATATTTGGCCTGTAGTGCAAATATGAATTGTTGATGAATATATTTGGCATGTAGTGCAAAGATGACCTGTTGATGAATATCTTTGGTCTGTAGTGCAAAGATGAATTATTGATGAATATCTTTGGCCTGTAGTGCAAAGATGAACTGTTGTTGAATATCTTTGGCCGTAGTGCAAAGATGGTTTTATTAGTATGATTATGAACAGGAACTGTGATTTGGTATAACCATGATCTTTGATGTTTCAGGTAAAGACAGGTGATGAAAATATTCTTCGTCCTGGGTGCGAAGAAAAATTTATAGTCACAATTATGATTATGAGTTATTCATATGATTGTGGAAAGGAACTGTTGAGTGATGTTACATGGATAAAATATTGTTGGTGGATTTTTAACATGGAGAAGATAATAGACTTTATAGTCTATTTGACTCTTCTAATGGATTGCTCGTTCCGCTGCAACTATGGTTAAAATTTTTATCATTTACCATATGTTCTAAATCTCTGATTTATTGTTGATGAAGGCTATTGATAATTGAATTATCTTTAGTCATGATATTCTTTACTGAGCTAGTTGTGCTCACCCTTTTGCTTCACAATTCCTTTCAGGTAATAAGAGTGTAGCTGGGTCGAGCGGGGGTAACAAGGGAATAGAACGGTGGTCATCATTTAGTAGTTATATTTGGTGAAGAAAATAGGGTGAGGCGAACCCAACGTTGGAAGGGTTGTTTACCACTATCATACAAGATGTCTAACGACATACAACCTCGTGTCATCATAAGACAGGGATGTGCTCATCCACTTGCTGAGTATATATACGAGCACTACCTATATAATCTTGGTGTTTGTTTAAAGTATAATTCTCAATTAGAGACAGTAGAGATAATGATATGTCAAGAGAAGACTCACCATTGGGAAGAATATGATAGTAATCTTCTCGTTTTTCTTTGGGGTCTATTGGGTCAACCAAGGATAATTCTGTGGCCATATGATATCTATCATAACCTAGACGCGTGGCCTCCCATGTACGAAGGTTTCCTTGAGCACTTCCCAAAGATTCTAATTTCTAAAACAGTTTTTGACTATACCTTTATGTAAGGTGTTATTGTGAGGTGATGTCCACGGTTGGAACATGAGTCACATTTGGTATATATTTGTATCCAAACTCACAGCATATGTGTTGTTGTATTTTGCACGACAATTGTTGTAATAAAGTTGTAGTTGTTTTCTGTACCATGTATTTGACGACTCAGAATGGGTTGGGTGGAATGAACCTATTTTGGGGTCGTTACAACAAATCCATCCGAACCAGATGGTATTGTCAAAACAGGTGCCGAAATGAGTCTCCTCTTGAGTTCTTGGAAACACTTCTCGCATTCCTTACTCCATACGAATTTTGTATCTTTCCGAGTCAGCTGAGTTAACGGAGTAGCGATTCGAGAAAATCCTTCCACAAATCTCCGATAATAACCAGCTAAGCCCAGAAAGCTACGTACTTCGGTTACCGACTTCAGTTGCTCCCAACTTTGTATGGCTTCAATCTTCGCCGGGTCGACAGATACTCCATGTTTTGACACCACGTGCCCAAGGAATGCTACTTCCTCAAGCCAGAACTCGCATTTCTTCAGTTTGGCATATAGCTTGTTTTCACGAAGCCTTTGCAGTACCAGCTTCAAATGGCGCTCATGATCTTCACGGCTTTTGGAATAGATGAGGATGTCATCAATAAAGACAACAACGAACTGATCCAAATATTCTTTGAATACAAGGTTCATCATATCCATGAAGGCAGCAGGAGCATTAGTCAATCCAAAAGACATTACTAAGAATTCATAATGCCCGTACCGAGTTCTGAAGGCAGTCTTTGGAATATCCTCAGTTTTAATCTTCAGCTGATGATATCCAGAACGAAGATCGATCTTTGAAAAGAATTGTGCTCCTTGCAACTGGTCAAACAGATCATCAATGCGAGGTAGCGGATACCTATTCTTGATGGTGACATGGTTCAATTCTCGATAGTCAATACAAAGTCGCATACTCCCGTCTTTCTTCTTTACGAATAAAACAGGAGCACCCCAAGGAGACGTACTAGGACGAATAAAACCGATGTCCAACAACTCCTGTAGTTGGACTTTTAACTCCTGAAGTTCAATAGGAGCCATTCGATATGGGGTTTTAGAAATGGGCTTTGTACCGGGTTCAAGGTCAATAAAGAATTCAATTTCTCGTTCCGGGGGTAGACCGGGAAGTTCTTCAGGAAATACATCGGAAAATTCTCTAACAATAGAAATATTATTCAAATCTGACTTGTCTTTGTTCAAATCCATAACATGGGCTAAGAAAGCTTGACATCCGTTTTTCAATAAACGAATAGCTTTGTGGCTTGATATGACAGTGACTGATTTTAGTGGTTTAGTAGTTTGAATTCGTATGACAGGTTGGTTAGGAATATGAAAACTAACAACCTTACGAAAACAATCAATTTTAGCACGATGAGTGGTTAACCAATCAATTCCTAAAATCACATCAAAAGCAAGTATCTTTAAAGAGATAAGATCAACAGGTAATGTGATAGTGCCAACTTGGATCATGCAAGATTTATAAACTGTAGATGTAACGAAGGTTTCACCCAACGGAGTTTCAACAGATAAGTTAAAGTCCAATTTCTCCGGAGTCAAGTTTAAACGTTGAGCACAAGCAGGAGAGATAAAAGAATGGGTAGAACCGGTATCTAGTAAAGTATAAACTTCGCAAGAATTCAAGATTAGCTTACCCGTGATCACCTCGTTCGGGTTTCTCGCGTTTTGGCCAGTAACGACAAACGCCCTTCCAGGAACCGCTGATTTCGACTTATCCGGGATAACTTTTGGAGTCACCATCCCCGCTGAACTTGATATTGTCACAGAACACTCTCGAGCTATATGACCTTCCTTTCCACAGTTATAACATACCTTGGATTGTTGTGGGCAGTTTGGGCTGATATGTCCCTCTTTCCCACATTTGTAACATACGACCGGTGGTCGTTCTCCTCCCCTAGAAACAGTTGATGTTTGTGCTGACGTCTTCACGTTATCATTGTTGTACCTTCTCTTCCTGAAATCTCCTCCCGACTCGCTCCTTCTATTATCACGACCACGATTACCACCAGAGTGGTTACCGCTTTTGTCCGAATGTTTTCCTCCCTGCTGGTTTTCATTGCTTCGATGACTGCCGCCACCGGTATGACCCTGGTTGTGGTCCCTCGGTTGCACATACTCATTATCTCGCTCTAATAATTGAGCCCTGTTTACAACATCTGAATATAAAGAAAATTTATGAGAGATAAGATATTGCCGAATCTCGGGTTTTAGACCTCTCAGAAACATCCTTGTCATTCGTTCCTCATTTTCGACCAAATGAGGTGCAAACCTGGATAACTCTGCAAACTTTGCCTCGTACTGGGACACCGTCATGTTGTTTTGTTCCAGTCTAATAAACTCAACCTCCTTCATATGACGAATACTTTCAGGAAAGTACTTGTCATTGAACAGTTTTTGAAATGTTTCCCAGGACATGTTGAGTGCGTCAGGCTGGGTACGCTTCACAGACTCCCACCAGTAGTCTGCCTCACCGCGGAACATAAATGTGGCGAATGGAACATTCTGTTCCTCCGTGCATCCCAAGACATCAAATATCTTGGTAATTTGCTTGACCCACGTTTCCGCCATGATTGGATCCGGCTTTCCCTTAAATTCTGGTGGTCCCAATTCTTTGAACTGCTTAGCTGTGACAAACCGCGCGTTGTTATCATTTCCACCCGTATTCTGCACACGAGTCTCCCTCGTCTGATTTTGCATGAACTGCAAAAAGCTCCTAAACATTCCATCATTCATCGTTTGCTCGGTAACGTTGTTTACAGGAGGAATATTGCCTTCCTGTTGCACGTTCCCCTGGGTAGTGATCAAAGGTGTCTCCACGGTCTGATTTACTCCATTATTAACGTTCTCAGCTGCCATTCTTAAATACTGCCATAAAACAAAGGTTAATAGTCATGTCATATATTATCCCTATACTCTGACCGACCAAATAAACACCAAATAAACTTAGTCAGGTCATACTAGCGAAGGAATTCCCCGTCTCTCCCCTCCTAGTTCTTGTCTCACATCTCAGCCAGGGATCATATCCCTAAGCTCTGATACCAACTGTGACGCCCCCAAAATAGGTATACAACACCCATTCTGAGTCGCCAAATACATGGTACAGAAAGCAAACTACAACTTCAATAATACAATTGTCGTGCAAAATACGACAACACATACTGTGAGTTTAAATACAAATATTGTCTTCTGGACAATATCCACACTCAAATAAATCCTCATTACAATTATTCAAACACTATTTTACAGAAATAGTGAGGACTGCTAATACATCTTTCTAGAACCATCACTCCATACCCCGACTAGATCCTGCTATGTTCTCACCTCCTGAGAAGAAAAATGGAACAAAAAGGAAAAGGGTGAGCTCAACTAGCCCAGTAAAGAATATTATGACTAAGATAATATACAACAAATTATCGTTAGTCTTCAACAGGGAAAAATCTGATAAAATATAATCGACAACAAGTTTTAGATCAACAACTGCAGCGGAAACAGCAAACCATTAGAAGAGTCAAGTAGAGAAAGAATTCTACTATCTTCTAAGATTTAAAAGTCCATCATCAATATTTTATCCCTGTTACATCAATTAATAATCATCTTTAACCAAATATTCATCTTTGCACTACAGGCCAAAGATATTCATTTGTATCATCAGTCGGTCATGTTCATCTCAACACCTGTTCATCTTTGCACTACAGGCCAAAGATATTTATCAAGTAATCATACATCTTTGCACTACAGGCCAAAGATATTCAGTAATATCATCATTTAGGACTGAGGATGATGAAAAATATCTTAAAGAGAACGAATCCAATAAGACAGAAGGACAAATAGTAGGGATTCGTATAACAGTTTATCCAAGATCAATAATACTTCATAATAATCAATTGTGAAGCAGAATTCAAAAATAAAGATCAAAACATGGATACAATCAAAGATAGTAACCATAATAGACATCTTGGACAAAAAGGAAAAATTTTATTTTTCGGTGAATAGTGCCGTATTCGTGAATAGTGTCGTATACGTGAATAGTACCGTATACGTGAATAGTAATCCCGACACAAAAAGTTCCAAATTTGATAAAAACTCGTATCAATATTTCAGCATAATGATATTGAAGAAAATAATATCATTTAAGAAGAAAATAATATCCCTTACCTCAAAATATCAGTACTTCTGGTCGGAATACCGGTATAAGGCTGAAAGAAACTTGCTCTGATGAATAGAAACTCTCAAAGTATCTAAATACTCACAAAATACACTCAATAATCTAGAGAGAGAAAGAGAGAAAACTTGTTTCTGGTGTGATTTTCAATTCTAACTTAGCCCTCTATTTATAGGAAAATTTTAGTAGGTTTGACCTGCAACCTGATGGTTTTACCTGCTACTATTCCCACCCACCACATTTGAAATATAATTCAGCACATTTCTTCACCAACCATAAGTGGGGCCCACCAATTCTAGAATTTTCCACCAAAATGATAAACTCTGAAAATTCAACAATTTCTGAACCAGTCATCTAGTAAAATTCGTAATAAATCATACGTTCATTTTTAACGGTTCAAAATTTGTGAACATATACTCAACTTATATATGTATAACATATCCAAAAAATACCACGATCCAACGGTCGGATTAAAAATTATAACCCCCGCAAACTATCTCAAAAACCCTGATTTTTAATACCTCCATTCCGACAAAAATACTGACAAAAACCTCAACATTAACTCCTTCATTTTTAACCACAAAAATATATCCCTCATTTATATCCACATAAAATAAATATTTCCTTATCATATGAATCAATAATTAATTATTCACAAATAATATTACAGAATCACATTTATGACAACCAGGCCGTTCCCAGGAAAGAGGGGGCTTTCCAATAAGGATTTCTCCTTACTGGCGCGCAATTAGATGACCAAACCTCTCCTTAGACAGAACTTTCTAGACATTGCCAATAATGTTATCTAATAATATTATTCAAATAATATGAATTATTGATCTGATAAATGAAAATACTGTGCAGCAATAATTATTGAAACAACAATAATATAAAATATCAACGCAGCAATTATTGAATCAATAAAATAAAATATTGAATAATAACTACTATAACAATTATTGAGTAGTGCCTTCTTACGTAAGAATCAATAATTGGTGCAATACCGTGTGCTACTGTATTTTAACCACCGGGTATTCCAACAGTATTAATGGTAACAACTACGCCGTTATTTATAAATAACTTATACTTGCCGTTTTCTTCATCCAATCGCTTTCCGTTATGGGGCCCACACAAGGCTGCGCCGTCGTACGAATATTTCCCGACAGCAAGAATATTCCACGACCAAATGAATATTCCCCGACAAAAGGAATATTTTATAACCACTTGCTTATTTTGCAAAATTTGCACATTTAACCCATAACCTAAGTATTTGTATCAAATTAACCCCTTATTATTCACAATAATATTTAGAGAAAATTTGATTTTATTCATTAATAAGTTGGGGTCTTACAGTCTACCCTATACTTGGTGACATTCTTCTATTATTCTGTTGGAACATCCTGTCTATGTGTTTTACACCGGACCTGGTTCCGTTTTTATTATTATTCTGTTGGAACATCCTGTCTGTGTGTTTTACACCGGACCTGGTTCCGTTTTTATTATTATTCTGTTGGAACATCCTGTCTGTGTGTTTTACACCGGACCTGGTTCCATTATTTATTATTCTGTCAGAATATCCTGTCTGTGCGTTTACGCCGGACCTGGTTCCATTATTTATTATTCTGTTGGAATAACCTGTCTGTGCGGTCTATCGCATGCATGGTGATTTCTTTTGTTATTCCATTCTTTATTATACTCAGTTGGTTAAGTTTTGACTTCTATACTCCATGAAATTTGTGGAATATCCTTGATATTTGCGTTTCATCCAGTATCTTTTCATGAAAATATTCTCCTGATCATTCTTGAATTTTACTCCACAAAGCAGTATCATGTTGACAATTTGGACGTTGTTAATTCTTGGATAAATTAATTCTTGAACTTGTTTTATTGAATTCTTATATCATTGTCATCATCCTCATGTTTATAAAATGTTGAAAGTCATCTGTGGCCTGTAGTGCATAGATGGACTTGGTATGATTATGACCAGGGATTATTCGGTATAATCATGACCGTAATGTTACAAATGATGTGGTAAAAGTCCTCATTGGCCCGTAGTGCATTGATGGACAGTTGTTGGCATGATCATGACCATTAATGAATATACGAATATCCTTGGCCGTAGTGCAGGGGTGATTCGATGATGTGGATTATTTTATTAAGCTGAGTCTCAGCGATCACAGTGTTGGAAAATCTTTTAAATCATAAAAGATAGTAGAGTTTATTTTCTACTTGACTCTTTTAATGGATTGCTTGTTCCGCTGCAGTTAAACTTGATGTCTATTATATTTTATCAGTTTAACATTGTTGAAGGCTAATGATAATTTATTCTGCATTATCTTAGTCATAATATTTCTTACTGGGCTAGTTGAGCTCACCCTTTCTTTCACTGTTCTCTTCAGGAAATGAGAACGTAGCTGGGACAAGTCGGGGAACGGAGTGATGGTCCGAATGATAGTATTAGTTAGTAGTCCTCACTATTCTATGTAATGGTGTGTTAATAAATGTAATGAGGACTCCTTTTGAGTATGAATACTCTCTAGAAGATAATATTTGTATTCAAACTCACAGTTTATGTTTTGTCGTATTGTACACGACAGTTGTATTAGTAAGTTGTATTTGTATTTTGTACTATGTATCTGACGACCCAAGATGGGTGATGTATACCTAATTTTGGGGGCGTCACAGTTGGTATCAGAGCTTAGGGATATGATCCCTGGCTAAGATGTGAGAATAGAACTAGGAGGGGAGAGACGGGGAATTCCTTCGCTAGTATGACCTACCTAAGTTTATTTGCATGGTATTTAATTGGTCGGTCATAATATAAGGATAAAATATGACATATCAATTAATTTTTATTTTGTGGCAGTATCTGAAAATGGCATCTGAGAATGTTGAGAATAGCAATGGAGCACAGGCGACTGTTGATTCACCACATATCAATAATCAGGATAATGTGCATCAGGAAGGTGACAATCCTCATGCAAACAACAACACTGACCAAATGATGAATGATCAAATGTTCAGAGGCTTTATGCAATTCATGCAACAACAGGTGAAAGCGGCTCCTGTCCACAACGTAGGTGGAAATACTGGAAACTCTCTGGCGGTCACCGCTAAACAGTTTAAGGAGCTGGGACCACCGGAGTTTAAGGGAGAACCCAAACCACTTGTAGCTGAAACATGGATAAAGCAGATCACCAAGATATTTGATGTCTTGGGTTGCTCCGAGGAGCAAAAGGTTCCCTTTGCCGCCTTTATGTTGCGAGGAGAGGCAGATTACTGGTGGGAATCGATAAAGCGTACTCAACCTGCCGCACTGAAGATGTCCTGGGAGAAGTTCCAAGAGCTGTTTAACGACAAATACTTTCCCGAGAGTATTCGTCACATGAAGGAGGTGGAGTTCATCAAATTGGAGCAGAATAATATGACCGTGTCGCAGTACGAGGCAAAATTTGCGGAGTTATCCCGGTTTGCGTCCCACCTGGTGGATAATGAAGAAAGAATGACGCGGATGTTTTTAAGAGGTTTGAAGCCGGAGATACGTCAACATCTTGTTTCTCATAAACTGTGTTTGTATTCAGATGTTGTAAATAGGGCTCAGTTGGTGGAGCGCGATAACGAGACAACGCAACCAAAAGAGAGCAGCCGGCAAAATGATAATACCAGTGAGAGCAGTCATCGAAGCGGTGACAACAAGCGTGGAGGGAATCAACAGGCCAGAAATGGTAACCACTTCGGTGGTAATCAGGGCCAAAACAATAAGAATGGACATTTCAAGAAGAGGAGATTCAACAATGATGGAAAGACGTCAGCACCAGCACCTGTCGTTAAGGAAGGAGAACGACCACCTATCATATGTTTCAAATGCGGAGGGGAGGGGCACATCAGTCCAAACTGCGCGATGCCGTCCAAAGCATGTTATAATTGTGGAAGAGAAGGTCATTTAGCCCGATTTTGTCGTTTACCGAAGACAAATTCAGCTAGGATGGAGGCACCAAAGGCCGTCCCAGAAAAGTCAAAACCGGTTGTGCAAGGGAGAGCGTTTGTTGTGAACTCCCAGAAAGCAAGGAACCCGAATGAGGTCATCACGGGTAAGCTTATCATAAACTCTAACGAAGTCTATACTTTATTTGATACCGGTTCTACCCATTCTTTTATTTCTCCTACTTGCGCTCATCGATTAAATTTGATTCCGGAGAAATTAGACTTTGACTTAGCTGTTGAAACTCCATTGGGAGAAACCTTCATTACATCCACGGTTTATAAGTCTTGTTTGGTTCAAGTTGGTACCCACACATTACCTGTCGATCTTATTTCATTAAAAATACTTGCATTTGACGTGATTCTAGGGATTGATTGGTTAACTACTCATCATGCAAAAATTGATTATTTTCGTAAGGTTGTTAGCTTTCATATTCCTAATCGACCTATTATGCGAATTCAAGCAACCAAACCATTAAAATCAATCGCTGTCATCTCAAGCCATAAAGCTATTCGTTTATTGAAAAACGGATGTCAAGCTTTCTTAGCTCATGTCACAGATCTAAACAAAAATACGTCAGTTTTGAATGATATTTCTATTGTTAATAAATTCCCTGACGTATTCCCTGAAGAACTTCCTGGCCTACCCCCAGAGCGTGAAATTGAATTTTGTATCGACCTTGAACCCGGTACAAAACCCATTTCCAAAGCCCCATATCGAATGGCTCCTATTGAACTTCAGGAGTTAAAGACCCAACTGCAGGAATTGTTAGACATTGGTTTTATTCGTCCTAGTACTTCTCCTTGGGGTGCTCCTGTTCTGTTCGTGAAGAAGAAAGATGGGAGTATGCGACTTTGTATTGATTATCGGGAGTTGAATCATGTCACCATCAAAAATAGGTACCCATTGCCACGTATTGATGACCTGTTTGACCAGTTGCAAGGAGCACAATTCTTTTCAAAGATCGATCTTCGTTCTGGATATCATCAGCTGAAGGTTAGAACTGAGGATATTCCAAAGACTGCCTTCAGAACTCGGTATGGGCATTATGAATTCTTAGTTATGTCTTTTGGATTGACTAATGCTCCTGCTGCCTTCATGGATATGATGAACAGGGTATTCAAGGAATATTTGGATCACTTTGTGGTCGTCTTTATCGATGACATCCTTGTTTATTCCAAAAGCCGTGAAGATCATGAGCAACACTTGAGGCTGGTACTCCAAAAGCTTCGTGAATACAAACTTTATGCCAAGTTGAAGAAATGCGAGTTCTGGCTGGAAGAGGTAGCATTCCTTGGGCACGTAGTATCAAGTCGTGGAATATCTGTTGACCCGGCAAAGATTGAAGCTATTCAAAGCTGGGAGCAACCTAAATCAGTGACCGAAGTACGTAGCTTTCTCGGTTTAGCTGGTTATTATCGAGATTCGTGGAAGGATTTTCTCGAATCGCTACTCCATTAACTCAGCTGACTCGGAAAGATACAAAGTTCGGTTGGAGCGAAGAATGTGAGCAGAGTTTTCAAGAACTCAAGAGGAGACTCATTTCAGCACCTGTTCTAACAATACCATCTGGCTCGGAGGGATTTGTCATCTACAGTGATGCTTCGAGCAAAGGGTTGGGATGCGTTCTCATGCAACATGGAAAAGTCATAGCCTATGCATCAAGACAACTCAAGGAATATGAGAGGAATTATCCTACTCATGATCTAGAGTTGGCAGCTGTTGTCTTTGCACTTAAAATTTGGAGGCATTACTTGTATGGGGAGAAGGTGGAGATCTTTACGGATCATAAAAGCCTCAAATATTTCTTCACTCAAAAGGAACTCAACATGCGACAACGACGTTGGCTTGAACTGTTAAAAATTATGATCATACCATTCAATACCATCCTGGAAAAGCGAACGTGGTAGCTGACGCATTGAGTAGAAGATCATATGCAAGTACGAGTGCGATATTGTCAACACAAAGGCCCATTTTGTGTGATTTGCAAAGGATGGAGATAGAGTTAAAGACTCCAGGGACCCATGTGATGATGGCGAATATACGAGTAGAACCGACTTTAATCGATAAAGTTAAAGCTGCTCAAGCTACAGACCTGGAGCTGATGCGTATGAAGAAGAAAGTGCAAGAAGGTGCTATGCCGGAAGCAAGAATCGATGAAGAAGGAATACTTCGAGTCAACTCCAGACTTTGTGTTCCTAACAACCCTGATTTAAAGTATGAAATCATGATGGAGGCGCACAACACACCGTTTGCAATCCATCCTGGAA